>RWGZ01001070.1:419967-828745 GCA_009725065.1 Utricularia reniformis
ATCCTGCATTAATCGTTGAGAATGTTTCTTTTCGATTAATTCTGCGTTTATCTGTTCGGAATTATCTGGAATTGATTACGAAACGACTTCTTCGTAATTTAGGTTTTTTGATCTACGATCGCGCTTGGTAAGAGCATTGTAGTGTCTGTTTTTCGTCATTCGACGTTATTTTGACTGTAATCGCTGCGTTTTTGCAGATCTTCTTGAAATATGATGGATTTCAGATCCTGGCACCGGAGAAGAAGGTCTGTGGAGAAGAATCCGTTACCTGATAAGCCGATCAATAATAATGAAGAGGTACAAGTGATTCCTATCGTATCATAGAAACAAACTATGCCGATTCTTGTATAGACAATGCTTTGCCTGTAACAATTTTGATTTACAGACATATCGCGATAAATCTTCTATGAACAAAGATATTAGAGTGTTAAACGAGAAGCTTTACTCTCCAGTGACCAACATTAAGGATGATATTGCTAATGTGGAGGGCGTTGTTGCAGGTGAGTTCACTTCTCTTTATGTTGTAGTTTTCGATACTTTTTTTCACGATTCTTTAGCCAAACTTGATAGAGATTTGCATATAAAGGTTTAGAGAACGGTGAGATGAATGCATCCATGAAAGAAGAGTTTGAGAAGGTCATAAGACAGAAATCTGCTTCTGAGAGAAGAATGGGACTTCTAGAAGCAGAGTTAAAGGAGTGCATGAAGCAACTTCGTAGTGTTAGGGAAGAGCATGAGATGAGAATTCATTCTGCAGTTTTAAGAACTTCAGAAGAATTTGAGAAAATAAGGATTGCTTTAGAGGAGAATTTGTTGTATGCCAATAAGAAGATTGCGCATTTAGATGCAGAAAATAACCAGTTATGTAAGATTCTATGTGGGAAGGAGAAAGTGATTCAAGAATTGAGAAAACACAGAGATCTACTACAAGCTGATTGTAGTGCTCTTAAGTTGAGTTTTGAATCATCTGAGAAACATGTTGCTTCTTTGGAATATGAGATTCTTGTACTTGAAAAAGAGCTTCAAATTCGGAACAAGGAAAGTGAATTTAGTCATCAGATGGCTGGTGTTACTCAAAAGAAGTACCAGGAGAATGCAAGAAAAGTATCTAAACTTGAAGCTGAATGTCAAAGGCTGCGTCTCCTTGTTGGTAAAAGGTTCCCTGAACTCCAAACGAAACAGAAACGGCTCGTGACGGATCATAAGAACCGTAACCTAGAACTCGCATTGAGTAAAAAGACTAGGGAAATTACACTTCCCAGATCAATGGATCCTCACAATTCATCCAGAATCTCAAGATCACAAAGGCAAACTGCTACAGAACAAGTTAAATGCATGAAACTCTTACATGATCATTCTTCAGCAGTTTCATGTGAAGTTGGTTGTGATGACAAAGCCAGCAATGCTGAGTCTTGGGCTTCTGCTTTGATATCAGAGCTTGAGTATTTCAAAAATGAGAAACAATTGGGTACATTATCTCACCATTACACTGAAACTTCGAACCCGAACTCCATCAACGACATTGCTGAGAAAAGTCCAATCGATTCATGCAGTGATAAGAATGCTGTTGTCTTCATTTCAGTATGCCCTTCTGGTGCAAATTCTTCTATTGAATTAGCCAAGTTACTGAAAAAGCTTTTACATTACAGCCAGGTTTCGAAAAAAAATCCTCATGAAGTATTAGAGGATCTGAAAGTTTTGCTAGATAAAAATAATGTTCCCTATGCAAAGAAGAGTGGGCAAAGATTCATACCAGATGTTCATGTATCAATATGTAAGATTCTCAAGCTTCTTGAAGGAGTAAGTATGCGATGCCGGGACGATGGTGTTTCAGTATCGTACATGAATCCCGGTTACATGGTTCGATTATTTCTATGGAAATACGAGGAAATATCTTCCGTAATGGAACGATTTGTACATACCTGTGATGCATTGTTAGCTGGGACTGCTGATTTGGAGCATTTTGCTCATCAAGTTGCTTCTGCTTTGGAATGGATAATAAGCCACTGCTTTTCAGTTCAAGATGTTTCGAGTACGAAAGACGCAATCAAAAGTCAGTTACATTTAGATGAATCGAGAGTATATATTGATCTTTTGGATGAAAATATACCTTCTGCTTCCATAGTTCCTAATGTTACAAGCCCTTTGAATTTGGAATCACCTCCAAGTCGCTCCAAATCTGCACGAGAAAAAAGAACGGTTGAGAATCTTCAATCAAATATCGAATCCTTGAAGCAAACCGCAGCTGAAAATCAGACGAAAGATGAGTTCGAGAATCACATAGAAGATGCAAGCAATGAACAGTAAGATAAATGACTCTTCATTTACTGATGATTTCTTAAACCATGATTTATTTTCGCATTGCAGCAAGACGATCAATGAAATTCCAAACGAAAGAAACAATAGCGAAAAGCTACTCGAAAACGTAAGTTTCATTTTCAGAACCAATAATCTTGTCTAAATATTCAAGTTTTGATGCAAACCACATATCATGTAGGATAAAGAAACAACAACCGAAGCCATCGAGCGCCACTTCTCAACACCCGAAAAATCAGTTCGAAAGCAATCATCATCCCTGTTAGAGAAAATGCTAGCAGAAGATCATGCAAATCAGCTAAAAAACACCTCAATTCAAGAAAACATTAGTCCAACGCTATCATACAAGAAAAACGAAGACAACAAATTTCTTACCAAGATATTCGGGCGATATGGAGATAAAAAAGCTCTCATTCCAAGCTTCTTGAAAACGTAAGTCTTCACATATTTACAATTATGAATCACTTTGAGACAAACAAATGTTACTATATCAACGAATATATTACATGATCATCGTCAAATCATACAACGGGAGCTTCGTTTATTTTCAAATTTCAAGCATAATTCCCTGTTCCCTCAGGTTGTATCCTGAGAACCGGATTAATCACACGCAAGTACACAAAGCAGTCGAGAGGTAATCTTAAACCCCATACGTTTATCGATTCGAGTTTACCGCATTTATTCACAAGAGCAACGAGACCATCTTCCGTCACTTGACGACAACCCCACAAAACAATATTCTGAATAGAAAACAATCTCCTCAAATATACTTTCCAACAACGAAACTGAATAAAAAATACATACCTTCAGATGAGGACAACATTCCGAAACAGCGAAAAGGGATTCATCCGTAATGAATGTAGCTCCAATGTTGAGGTGTTGCAATGAAGAAGCTCGTGAAATCTGTCGAGAAATCCGTAACAAGTTAAGAACGTAAAACAAGATGTCTAAGCACAAAATCCCAGTGTTATTTATACTCATACTTACTAGTCGTATAACTCCTTTATCTGTTATTCCTCCTAAGCCCCAAAGAGACAAAGAAGTCAAATTTTGGATACATTTCGAGTTACATAATCGCTCTAAACCTTCATCCGTAATTCTACAACCCCACCTACTCTTCGATCTGCAATCACATAACAATTAGTTTAAGCATTTCAAATAACATCATTCAACCAATTGTACTATCACTAGATAAGAAAACGATTCAACGTTCCGAGCCATAATCGCAACTATATAAGCTTAAATTCAATTAACATTAGCTCAAACGAAAAAACTTATGTCTCTCATATAAGGGGGGGATAAGTATCCCGTACTCGAGAAATAACATAAGATAGATATATTATGCTACTCTTATACATTGGGTTTAAAAAACACTCTCATACGATTTTCTATATGGTATCGTAGCCTACGAAAAACCGAAAAAAAAAACATTTACTCTAATCCTCCGCATGATCATGAATAGATAAGCAAATATGTGCCGTACATGTCAAGATCCTTCAACCCATAAGCCAAAGAAACAAGCCTTGTAGTTGAATCATCGTCTGTTTTCCAACCCGAAAAACTCAGTTTCTCCCTTATTGCCAATGACTCCTCCACTCCCTGTTTCCATTTCCGGCAAACCCCACTTGCCCTAAAACAACAAAACATATATTCAAAACCTGCAAATTTTCAATTAAAATCCCAAATTAACAGAGCAAGCAAATTACTGTGCTATATCTTTGAAGCTATTCATCAGAGAAAATATATAGGCTAGTAAATCAATCGGTAGCCCATCAATTTCTGCTTCATAATCTTCTCCTTCCATGGCTGGCTTTGAGTACCTGAAATCAACAAAAGGGATAAGGGTTCGTTCTCAAGAACAAATGAAATTGTAGAGGTAGAGATTAGAGAATGAGATGATCACAAGGTGTGGTCATCTTCATGACATGTTTCCTATTTCTTCAGATCACAAAAGTCAGAATCTATCGAATAAAAAGTAAATGCACATTTATACGAAATTTCAACTACAAATTCATTTGAAAAAGAATGTGTTACTATTTGTATTTCCATCTGTTAACTTGCCGTTCCCCATGAGAATCAACCGCTGAATCGCGATCAGAAATTATCTTTGCCCAATGCCCACAATGATCGAGAAAATGCGCGTTTCATAGTTTCCGGCATCATGCGCGTACCGCAGCCGTAGGATTTAACGCAATCAGATCGTGATTTCGTTTGTCTGAGGCCTTCGAAAGGTTTAAACGGTGCTGCCGTTACCGTTGACGCTGACGTTAAAGGTTTAAAAGTTTGGGCCCTATAGTCAAATCTAAGCCCAAATTTAGTTGGCCATTTTTCACATATATATTAAAACATTTTATTATTTTTTCAATTGAACCAAAACAATCCTTATATGATTAAAATAAAGGCAAAAACCGTTTATTATCGAATATTTTTTTTAATAGATTATGTAGATGGAATCGGTTTGCGGAGTGAATTACTTATATTCGGTATAGAAAATATACCAAAATTCATTTTCACGATAACTAATGTGAAGAACACCGAAAATCAAAAGAATGATATTCAACCTGATTTTAAGAAATAGTCCGGAAGCTGATCTTCTTGTTCTTTATTACTCAAACGAATATTACACCTCATATTTATAAATGAAATCAAAATAATTGCAAATCCAACTATAAATAAATTCCAAATTCAATATTCACCTTAGGATAAAAATTAATGTAATTAAATACTTATATGTGTAATAGTATATTATATATAAAAAGACAACACATGTCTAATTATATTAAATCCACGAATGAATATTGTAACATTTTGAGAATAACATGAAATCCTGAAGTTTATTACAACAATGACGATTTAAAACAAAACATGTAGTGTAAGAACAAGGACAAAATACAATAAATCGAAAGCAGAATGGATCCTAAATCCTTCTGCAAAGAAGGAATTTGGTAGAACGATGAGGTTTCAAGCGTAAGCAGCAAGAATGCTTACCTGACGAAGAAGAAGAAGAAAGTGAAACTCTCATGGCTTCAGCTTTAATTTGCGAACTTCTAAGCTTATTTGTTATCTTATCAATGGCGGCTGATCTCTTCTTCTCCAGATTCATCTGTTCATCAACATTTAACATTATCAAAAATACCCTTTAACAAATCTAATCTTATGATTTTCAACCCGAAACTTAAAAAATAAATGAGAAAATAACATTAAATCATCGTATTTTAAAGTTTTGTTGGATGTGATCCTACAAATTTATAACATTTGACAAACTATATCCTACCGGCAAAATCAAACCCCAAAATTTGGTTTTGATGGACAATGTCATGTTAAAATTAAAAATTTTAAGGTCAAATATGTCATACACTAAAATTTGGAGATCATTTTTGCCAATACATAGAAACAATGGAGATGGGATTACCATCTTCATACTTTAGGAATCAAAATTGCCCTAATCATAAAACTTTAGGGACAAAAATTGCCAAAAATTAGAAACTACGGAGACTAATTTACCTTCTTGGTACTTTAGGAATCAAAATTATCATAATCATAAAACTTTGAAGACAAAAAATTGCCAAAACCACCAAACTAAGGACCAAATTTGAGTCTCCCTTGAAAAAATATTGGTTCTACTCCTTCATAGAGTCATGGCCTATACAAAAAAAATAGAGACAATCTACCCTACGTGGAGTGACAATTATCCCATATCAGAAAAATGCACTTAAGAAATCCATCGAGGATAAAAACAAAAGAAAACATAGATTCTAATCCTTGACTATACAAAAACAAACAAATCCTAAATAGAAAAAAACTCCAATACGACTTGAAATGAAGTAGATGAAAGGAGCAAATACTCCATATCTAAAAAATACCCTTAACAAATCCAATATATTAAATGTTCGATCATCTTATAGTTAAACTATTTAACGTGTAATCTATCACTCTTATAACTTAAGCTTAAACGATCGAAAACGAACCTCGAGTTGCCGTATAGAAGCTTCAGCTTTCGCCTTTTGTAAATTCTCCCAAGCAGTGATCTTAGCTTCTTCTCTTTGCATCCTAAGAAATAACACATGCAAATGTAACTATAATATCGAATTTCGATCTTAAGAAAGTAAACTAACTACTTGGAAGTGTTTCTTGATGTGTTCCAAGGCAAATGTAGATCCATAATAGCATCAGATTCTTTCGTATTCGTCTTTTCTCGTCTCCTTCTCCACGACAAATTCGCCCCTTTATCTACCTGAACATCTCTTATATCATCTTTGTAATTGTAACAACCAGAAGTAGCTGAAGTGAATGCAGAAAAAGATAATCTTCCTTTAGGTGAAGAAGCTGCACTTGCTGTTGGACTCATTTGAGTTCCCACATCTCTGCAATAAGCATCTCTTTCAGTAGTTGTTTCTGCATCTTCTTCTTCTTTGAATTCAGTATCTGTTTATCAGAATTAAGACAAGATTATGGTTAATTTGGACAAGATGATGATTAAGGAAGTGGGATTTAAGTACCATGGCTAATGGAGCCAGTAAGTAATTCAGATAAACCAGTAAAACTGCTGCTTCTGATTATCCCAATCTCAGAATTTGATGAATTATCAGACATTAAAGAGGTTTGATGAAGTGATGGACCATCTGGAGGGATTACAAATGATGAATTTGTAATGAAAATTCTATCATCGCCACCGCCGACCATCACCGCCGGTACGGTGGGTGAAAATTGAGAGAGATATTCATGTCCTAGTGGAGGAGCTAATGGACCACTTTTCGATTTTGGCCGTGTTTGAGGCTGAGAAACAGAGGTTTTACCGGAGTTTACGGCGGAGAGTGGACTTGTTATCCATCTCTCAGCATCATCCCATTTCGATGGCAAAACTCTACCACTGTTAAAAGGGATTAAAGCAGCGGAACTTATCTGACTCCGGTTGTTTCCGGTAACCGGAACTCTCTCAGAACACCAGGGTTTCGGCAGTTCGCCACCGTTAATATCGCCGTACTCCGGTGTCCCTGGGCTAGTATGCACGCCGGAATATCTCATCGACCCAGAACTCTTCCTCATCTCTACAGAAACAACATAAATTCCTCAACACAAAAACAAGCAATTAATATCACCTTAAAATCAGCACATTCCCTCATTCGCTAAACCCTTTTCCCCCAAATCCCATTTCCTTCAAATAACAGCAAAATCCAACGAAATATCCTTAAGAACAAAGAAATGCACAACAATGGCGGGGGACAAAGACAAAAGAGGGCCTTCACTCTTCACAAGAAGATGTGTGTGAACGAAAAGGAAGTCGACAAAGAGTGAACAGTAACAGTTATATTTGACGAAGTAATAATACAGAGCACATTAGACACAGAAGGGCGGCTGTAGCATCTGTTCCGATTTGCATTTATTGCAGCAGAAACCTGACATTTTTTTACAGATTCGAAGAAGAAGAAGATGCAAAATAATTCAGGTATCTTCCATTGGATACCTTTTCATCTCCATAAATTTACCCACAAACACCAAAAATACTCATTTTTTCAAAAACAGCAACCCACCTAACAAAACACTTACACGATTTCTTCACTTCTAAAGGCATCTTCAATCTTGCAGCACAAAAATTATATTTTATATCAATTTACATTTTTTTCTTCTAAATATATTTTTATTTTTCGTTATAATCTTAATATTATACAAATTTAATATTTCTCTCTAATCTTCACTGTCTGTACTTTATTTATATATTTATCCTGAATTAAATAAATATTTTATTTTAACGTTATAACTAAAATTTATTATACGAAATATGATTATATTTAAAACTATTTTAAATTTAATACGTTTGATCACGTAAAATTTCATATAAATCATTTAAATATTTTTAAAAATTTTTGCTGGTTATGTCGGATTTAAAAAATACGTACCTTTTAGAAATTTTTTCATTTAATTTTTTAAAATCAATAACAATATAATTAAGAATAGCTAATAATTGTATATTTTCTATATATTAATAATATATTTTATTTTATTATTTCGGTATATATTTAATATATATAAGACATATTTATATCATTATCTTATCTAGTATATCAACAATCTATATAGGTTTTTAAAATATTGCATATTATAAGAAAAAAATACATTAAATTAATTTAGGATATAAATGATTAAATAAAATTTATAATAAATTATTATTTAATGTAGTATGATTATAGAATATGATATTTTTCTACGAATTTATATAAATAACGAGTGAAAGAAATAGTTACTTGTATTTACTTACATCGAAAGAATACATGGAAAGGTACCGCTAAACTCACGCGCTTCGGGATGAAATCAACGGATGAGATCAAATCAAGAGTCTCTTTTGCTTTAAATAATAAAACATGATTCCAAAATAGCTATTTTAAAAAGAAAATCAATTATTTCCTGGGAAACAGACAATTATTTTACATTACGTGAAAAATTAATTTTTCCTACTGCTTTTTCACTTTTACTATTTGATATTAATTTATAAATATTAAAATATCCTTATAATTAAAAAGAAGAATACTAATATATTTTAATATTTAGAAGTAAATGTAAATTAGTTGTATTTCACAAATCATAATGATACCGTAACTCATTTTGGGTTTGTTTGGTACCACGATTAAAAATACGGTGAGATGGTCCAATCGTAATTTTTTTAATGCACGCAAAACACAAGCTTAATTGCGATGTGATAATCGTTAAAAAATTGCGATATCATCACAACTGTTAAAACCAACTGTGGCTTCATCGTTATTTTAGAAAAGACTCATTTATCCTTACTTCTATTAATNAATATTAAGAAATATATATTAAAAATAAATGTAATGTTGAAAGAAGCCAATTGGACATGGACGTGTTCATGTGACCCGACCCATCAACATTTAGTCGGGTTTTTTAAAATTGATTTTTAATCACATCAATCATGTCAATTTAAATCATTAATACCCGCAGCTTTAAGACTTAAAATAGCGCAAATGCACCAAATCCCTTATCATTACTTAAAATACCGCATTAAATACTTAATTGTCGGGTTAAAATTATGATTATTTGTTTAATATTATAAAATATACTATATGATATTTATCAATGATAAAAGTAATTAAATATTTTATTTATACAAAGTCGCACCATTCGTAACCGTCGTTACGACAATGAAATAGAAAAAGTGCTTTGGCGCTATGTCAATTGCCATCTATATATATTATTTTATAATATATAATTAGAAAAAATATATTTAATCAACTTTAAAACAATCATTCTATTTTCATTATAATTTTAAACGTAACTAAATATAGACAAGTTGTTTTTTTCAATGTGTTCACTTCTTTATAGACTAACTACACGGATACTCTTACGGTATATTGAATCATGAATTTCTAAACAATATCGGAGTTATATAGTTGGTTTCGGGTTGATCCGTATTGGTTTAGAAAAAATTGCTCTGATAGAAAAAAATATCTGACTTAAACGACAAAAATAGATCGACTTATAACTCGAATATTAGTGAATCTATTAAAACAAGTCTCAATCGAACTTAAAAAATGTTAGTTTGACTTGATGTGAAATATTGAAATATGATTTGACATCGTTTATTGAAATAAAAATGTTATAGTTTACATTAGAAATAATATCATAAATAATTAATTCGTTTATGTTATGAATAATATTTCAACTATAATAATAATATT
The DNA here is from genome assembly GCA_009725065.1 of Utricularia reniformis. Classification (NCBI taxonomy): domain Eukaryota; kingdom Viridiplantae; phylum Streptophyta; class Magnoliopsida; order Lamiales; family Lentibulariaceae; genus Utricularia; species Utricularia reniformis. The sequence goes on from RWGZ01001070.1 coordinate 429,975, forward strand.
TTTAAAAAATAAATTAAATTAATAAAGTTGCAATGGTTTACACCAATTTGATATATAATTAGATGACTCGATAAAATTTAGATCGAAATACTTATATCTTATACTATAATTAATATTTATCATCATAGGCACACTATACTATCGGGTATTACCACTATAATTTTATAATCATTAAATGAAGAATTATGGCTGTAGTTGAACCATTAAAGAAGCCCAATAACTTGTTATGGGCCATTAGGACTCGTAAAGCCCAATAGTGGAGGTTCAGTAGAAAAAACGAATATGGCTAGAAATTAGGGTTCGTTTTTTTCTGCTTTTCTTAGTGACTGAGAGCGAACCTGATCTCCATGATATTTATTGGAATTGAGAATACACTAATCACATCACAGATTTTTGTTTCAGCGAATCAGATTCTTGATGTAAAATATCAATTTACGTAGGGGAATGCACAAAAGAATCAGATTATAGTTTAGTACCAGAGAAAGAAAATCACATTCAACAATATTTGAACAAATCATTTAATATGGTCAATTTTTCATCTTATAAATCAATTCAATATAGTTTCATTTTCAAATGTGGGATAATAACTAGCATTTCAATACATTCTTCTTAAATCCAACCAAATGATAAATTTGACTTGACAATTCAAATCGGTGGATTACCAACCAATCATTTCATTAAACCGAACTAACCTCCGGTAAACTCACTTAAGATATTTCGAACCCGCTCAGATAACATATTAAATTTATAGATTCTGGTTAATTTACTTGGAGAGTGTGCTCGGATATAACGTATAAGAGAGATAAGACTATATCGTAAAAGACTTGAATAAATCATTTACTATCGTCCACATTCTCTCTTATAAATCAATTCATCCCACTTTTATTTTCCAATGTGAACAATTTTACTCATATTTCAACACATCTCTCAAGTCCAACCATCTGACAAATTGGATTTGATAATTCAAATCGATGGATTAACAATCGATCAATTTCATTAATTCGAACTAACCTCCGACAAGTTCACTTAGAATATTTCCAAACCCGTTCATATATCATGTTAAATTTATAGAATCAAATTAATTCACGTGGGATTATTCAGATATATCGTATAAGACGTATGAGATAATATCCAAAAAGCATTGAATAAATCAATTAATATCTAACTATCAAATCTACTTTGATTTTGGTAGATAAGAAGGAATCTTCTTCTTCTCTCGTGCTCAAATGAGTCGCGATTATCACGAGATTTTTAATTTCATAGCATCTGATTCTTGATGTAACAGATTCTCACCTTTTTCCGGCGTCAAGATAAGAAGGAATCTCTTGAATCCTCTTTTCCGTCTTCTTAAATTCATCGCTACATCAATACCTTTCTTCAACGAAAATGGCGCTTAGAAACAGTAACAGAAGCGGCAAGGATGAGATTAGTATGGAGGAATTCAAGAAGTGGCTAATGAAATTCGATATAAATAAAGACGGTAAGATCAGCACCAAGGAGCTTCGTAACGCTATGCGCAGCCGTGGGATCTGGTTCTCTACGATAAAAAGCGGCATAGGTTTGCGCGAAGCAGATGTTAATGGTAGCGGTTACATTGATGAAGACGAAATCGATGATCTGATGGATTTCGCTGAAAGAAATCTAGGTTTCAAATTCTATTGCTGAAGCCTGGTGAGCAAAAAGTTTCAGTGCTTTTCCTTTGTAGATTAATGGTGTTTGGGGAAGAACACTTTCTTATAATTTCCTTAGACTAAATAAAAATCACTCTCAATTTGATACTCCAATTCAAATTGGGCCAATTCTCGACGGGCTTCGAAGATATTGTAATGGGTTTTAGGCCCAAAATTATGTTTGAATATATATTGTTAGGGTTTGATGCATTTGATAAAAATAGTCGTTGCTTCTTGCCTTTCCGCTTCATATTTCTTCTTTTATTTTGTTCATATTCCGCAGGGCAGGTCGAAGTCGTGTAGCTGGATAAATATGTATCAGACTACCGTCTAAACCAAATATATAAATTCTCACATTAATTGTTAAAAAATAAATGTAAGGGTTATACTGTAAAAATCAATCATTATGTATCTATCTATATGAATCGACGAGTTGCTATTCTGCAAAATTTTATTATTATTATCGAAATTATAGAGTTTAGCCGAAATGACGACGGGGAAGTGTGAACGAACGTGATTAAGGGAAAGAATCTATACATTTAAAAGATTTGATCAAACCATTATGTGATAGAAATTCATCCCTTATAAACCTAATCAATTCCACTTCTTTTTCCGATGTGAGATAAATTCCAACATCAGAAATTTCAACATGGTATCGGAGCTGGTTCGGTTCATTTCAAATCGAAATCTTATGGTTGGACTTGAGGGGGAGCGTTAGAATTTGTCCCACATCGGTAAATGAAGTGAGATTGATTAGGTTTATAAGGGTGGAACTTCCATCATATATTTACTTTACTTGATCAAGTCTTTTAAATGTGTGGGTTCCTCCCTTAATTCCGTTCGTTCACGTTCTTCCATTGTTATTTCGGGCAGACTCTATAATTTCAACAATTATTTTTATTTTAGAATCAATATTATTTTTCGGTTGGGTTGAATTTCTAATTTGTCGGGTTAACACATTGATTGAGTGGGTTAACCCGTAAGGCCTTAATTGACCCATTGAATCCAACTTGTAAGGCCACGTTGAGTTGGACTCATGCTCACTTCTACTCGTAGTGTGCCATTTGTCGGTCAAGATTGACATTAGCGATATTTTTGTTAAATCATTGATATATCAATAATATATATTGTAATAACGATGTATGGGTATATCAAACAATATATGCTCGATATGACATGAATCCTCTAATTAAAATTGATATAATGCTTTAGCAATAAATAACAAATTTTTATTATTGTAAATAGACAAAAATAAAACAATTTTTTTCATTTTGATAAATCATTGAATTTGTATCATTAACTATGGAAATAAGATATATTATATTTATAAAGATGATAATGTATTATGTAATGACATTTCTATTCATTTACAATATCATATTCTCTTATATAGTATATTTATATTATCTCTCATCCACAAAAATATAGAATTACAAGATAAACTCAATTTTTTGTTGGTATTAAAAAAATAGGTGATGTTTGCCCACGGCCCCAACTTACGAGCTATGTAAAGGGCATGCTCTCGAAATTACGAAATTGTAAATATGATATATTTTTTTAGCAAAAATATGCATTTGTTGCCTTCCAACTTAAGTTAAATGCAAATAAGACACCCAAGTTTACAATAACGCTTATCATTGACACTTTAATGAATTCGTAAATTTTTAATATTTCATACACAATTCTCGAAAATCAAGGGTAACTTTTATATAAATTTTCAAATGGGTCTTATTTGTGTACTTTGTTATGAATTTTCAAATGGTTTTCAACTTATGGAAACCGGGTGTTAGAATGTCAATGGTAAAAAACAAATGATATTAATAATTTTAGGTGTCATTCTTGTAATTTCGTAAATTTGAGGGCATGCCTTTTACATCGCTCGAAAGTTGGGGGCTAATTTTGTAATTTTCTCTTAAAAAAATATAAGAAATATTGGTTTTAACCATATCATGCTGGATCTAGTTTTTTTTATTATAAAAAGGAGAGATATAAAATTATATTTTTATCTTTATTTTTTCCAAACAAGAAAGAGATCAATTAAAAACAAATAAATTATGCATTTTTATAGATTAATAATTTAATTTATTATGAATAAACAACTTGTATACGTCATACAAATAGTGATTGGACATAAGGGATAAATTGGAAATATGAAATTAAAATATTGGTTATAAAAACATAAGGTTATTGACAAATGATTGGTAAGTGTAGTGATAAAAGAGAGTAGGGCCGTAAATAGAATTCCCTTTTGGTAAATGTTAGATATTTTGATTTGTTTGTTCCTTTAGAATGTAATACAAAACAAAAGAATAAAATTGACAAAATACATAAGAGTACGACAAGCAGAGAATGCTGCTGGTGCTCGTGCTGCATGTCTCAATGCACACACTATCCCGAATCTCACTACGGCATTTATTAGCTTTAATCAATTAGATATTATGTTTATTGTATCTTAAATTCCATGGGTCTAATCCAATGAATACGGGTATAAATCTCGGGTTGTATTACATTATCATTATCGAATCATTAATTCAAATTATATTATCTCTCTATCTTAATTTTCTCCTCCTTCTCTCTACCTCTTTTGTTCAGCTCACGGTTTCTTCTTCGTCATTTCTTCAATCTAATTCTCCCTCCATTTCTACATCTCTATCCTTCGTCTCTTCCTTGTCACAACCTAATTCGGGATTGTGACAAAAACTATATTTATTTGCAAAGGATTGAATATTATGTATGGATATTATTTATACGATGCATTTTTTATAAATTCCCAAATATATAAGCTAATTTAGAGTTCTTTGATCAAATCGACAAGTTTGAAATTTTCATGCTTGGAGAAAAGAAAGTAAACTTACTCTTTTAAATTCGATACGTATTGATTTTGGTCGTATTTAAATAAAATATCAATCGGTATGAGTTTTGAACAGTTTAGGTTGGAACAAACTCATTTGATTTATGAGAAAAATATATATAAAATTTGTAGAATTTTTGTTATTCTTTTTTTTTTAATTACGAATATTATAAATTGAGTGCGTTAAAATATTGTATTCTATCTCTTGGTTAATAATTTATTTTATTATTTTGCTACATATCCGATATATATATGATATACCGATGCACTTAGTTGATCCAATATACTGGTTTTAAAACATTGAGTAAACTTATCATAACTAGATACAACTTCTTCGAGCTAATGATTTTGTTGGTACTATGATTAGAATTACAATTAGAATACCGATTGGAAGAGAAGATGTCGAGTATGATGTGGTGATGCATATTCATCAAATCATTTTTGACGCACACAAAACAATAATAAAAGTATTGTGTATTAATCGCTAAAAATCATAATTTCAATGTAATATAGAAAACTAAATATGATATAATCGTGATTATAAAATGATTAATTTTTATTTTCTTTGTATGACTATGATATATATATATATAAGACATATTGATATTTTAAATGATATCTAATCGTCTACCTTTCAAAAATTTGTGATTATCTAATCTTTTATTTAACCACATTTGTTTATCATATATCACAATAGTTGATTTCCTTAATAGTTAATCAAATGCAAATATGTTATAAATAATGTGACCGATAATAAAATCTATAATCACTTAAATACCTTGAAATGAGAAATATACAACTTAAGAGAAAACTTCAAATTTGTTGTGTCTATTTCTACACAAATCAATACTATTTATAGACAATATATTTGAACAATTGTGGATGAAAATATTCATATATATAATAATATGTTAATTCAATTAATCATTCAACTACTATCATTAAATTTGTCTACTTTATTAATTAGATGTAAAATATAGGTGTCGAAGATATCTTGTTTGTATATCGTATTTTCGTTTGTCTTTTCCTGATTTTGCGGGATATGTTTCTTTACTTTGATAAATATCCACCTATATATTCATAACACTCCCCCTTAAATGTTTATCAATATTTGCATTCATGGAAAATCAGCGTCCTTCTTCTATAGTTGATTTAGAGAATTTTCTGATGAAGATGTTTTTATTGTTACTTGTTGTATTAGACTTGCATTATATTATTGTAGTTTATCTTTTAAGAAATATGTAATTTCATTTTATTTGTGATAAAGGTTTTGAGAAAATACATACTTCCCTCTTATTGAAAAATTATTGAACGTCTTTAAGCCTTCAAATTCTGATTTTGTAAATCAACTTTTAAAAAGCTGCAGTTGGAAGAGATTTAGTAAATAGATCAGCCAAATTGTTTTGTGAGCTAATATGTTCGATATTTACTTCTCCATTCTTTTGAAGCTCATGTGTGAAAAAAAATTTCAGCGATATATGTTTTGTTCTATCATCTTTAATGTATCTTTTTTTTAACTGAAATATACATGCAACATTGTCCTCATATAATATTGTTGGTATCATCCCTTTTGATGATAACCCACATTTTCTTTGAATATGTTCAATTACTGATCTCAATCAAACACACTCACGGCTAGTCTAATGCATTGCTATTATTTCCGCATGATTTGATAATGTGGCTGCTATTGTTTGTTTGGTAGATATCCAAAATATAGCATCTCCTCCTATCATGAGTACATATCCTGTTTGATCTACCATTGTGAGGATCAGACAAATATCCAGCATCTGCATAACCGACTAAATTCAATTTTGATTCATTTGGATAGAATAATCATTTATTACATATACCTTGAAGATATCAAAAAATATGTTTAATACATTTCCAATGTCTTAGTGTTAGAGAAGAACTATATATTGCTAATAAATTTACTGCAAATGAAATATCAGGGCGTGTATGATTAGCAAGATACATTAATGCTCCAATTGCACTAAGATATGATACTTCATGTCCAAGAAATTCTTCTACACTTTCTCGTGGTCTAAATGAATCTTTATCAACGTCTAATGATCGTACAACCATTGGTGTACTCAATGGATGTGATTTATCCATGTAAAATCGTTTGAATATTTTGTTTGTAAAAGATTTTTTATGAAGCATAATTCTATTATTTAAATGTTCAATTTGTAATCAAAGACAGAATTTTGTTCTTCCCAAATCTTTCATCTAAATTCATTCTTTAAGCAATCTATTGTATTTGGAAGCTCATCGGGAGTAACAATAATATTAATATCATCAACGTATATTGCAAGTATAACAAACTCATTTTTAGACCTCTTCATAAAGATACATGAACAAATTTGATCATTCTTATATCCCTGATCAATTAAATATTTACTTAGACGATTGTACCATATTCGTCCAGATTGTTTCAACCCATAAAGAGATTTATTCAATTTGATTGAGTAATTCATCCTATTTTCAGATTTAAATTTCTCCGGTAAATTAAATCCATCCGAAAGTTTCATATAAATATCGGAATCTAATGATCCATATAAATATGCTGTAACTACATCCATTAGATGTAAATCAATGTTTTCATTAACCGCCAAACTTATAAGATATATAAAAGTAGTTGCATCCATTACGGGTGAATATGTCTCTTCACAATCAATGTCCGATCTCTGTGGAAATCCTTGAGCAACCAGTCTAGCTTTGTATCGAATAATTTCATCATTCTCATTTCTTTTTCTCACAAAAATCCACTTATAGCCCACTGGGCGTACATCTTCTGGTACGTAATACTGCTCCAAAAACTTCTTGTTTGTTAAGTGAATTTAATTCTGCCTCAATTGTATCTTTCCATTTAATCCAATTATTTCTTTCACGACATTCTGACATTGATTTTGGTTCATGATCATCATCGCAACTAATTAAATTATATGCCATGCATTGAACAAAATACTCATCAATTTCAATCTTATTTTGATCCCAGATTATGTTATTTAATGTGTAATTGATTGAAATTTTGTTGATTTTCATTATTTTCATATGTTGCATCTATATATGTAGTTATTTTATCTTTATTAGAATGATTATCATCATTTATATTTGTTTACTTTCTCTTTCGGAGAATATTATCTTTTGGGGAACTTCAATTTTAATTGGGGTATTAGCTGCAGAAATATATGATTTTGTAATCCTCTTAGTATCATTAAATGCATCAGGTAGCTCATTTGCTAACTTTTGTAAATGAATGATCTGTTGAACTTCAAGCTCACTTTGTTTTGTTCGAGGATCAAGATAAGATAAAGATGAATTATTCCAAATAATTTTATTTTCATTCTTATTCTTATCTCCCCCTAATGTTGAGAAGTTTGATTCATCAAACTTACAATCATCAAATCTAGCTGTAAATAAATCTCCAGTTAAAGGTTCTAAATATCTTATTATGGAAGGAGATTCAAACCCAACATATATTCACATTCTCCGTTGGGGTCCCATCTTAGTACGTTGTGGTTGAGTAATTGGAACATATGCAGCACATCCAAATATTCTTATATGAGAAATATCTGGTTATTTACCAAGAACAAGTTGCAATGGAGAGAACTCATAATAATTAGTTGGTCTAATACGAATCAATGCTTCGGCATGTATAACAACATGTCACCAACATGACATTAGTAGCTTAGTTTTCATAAGTATCAATCTAGCAATCAATTGTAAACGTTTAATCAATAATTCTGCATGACAATTCTGTGTATGAATATACTCTACAGGATGTTCAACATCTATTCCCAATGTCATACAATAATTATTGAATGTTTCAGAAGTAAATTCACTAGCATTATCAAATCTTATTTTTTTAATTGGATAATCTGAAAAATGAGCTCGTAATCTTATTATTTGAGTAAACAATCTTGCAAATGCTTGATTACGAGTTGATAGTAATGACACATGTGACCATCTAGTTGATGCATAAATCAGTATCATAAAATATCTAAATGGTCCACATGATGGATGTATCGGTACATATATATCACCTTGGATTCGTTCTAAAAATGTAATTGATTTATTTTTTATTTTCAATTGTGATGGTCGAATAATAAGTTTCCCTTGTGAATAAGCGACACATGTAAATCATTTGATTGTGAAATATCTCTATTCTTTAATTGGTGTTCACATGAATTACTAAATATTCTTTTCATCATAATAGTTACTGGATGACCTAGACGATCATGCCACATGGTAAATATACAATTATTTGTAAATTTCGAATTTACAATATTATTTATTTCAATTATACTAATATATGTGTAATATAATCTCGAACGAAGAGATTTTAATTTTTCCAAGATACATTTTGTTCCATTCATTGTACTTGTTATATAAAGATATTCATCATTATCTTCACTCATGGTTTCAATATGATATCCATTTCTGCGAATATTTTTAAAACTTAACAAGTTTCTTTGAGATTTACTTGAGTATAATGAATTACTAATATTCAATTTGGTTCCCTCAGGTAATAATATGTTGGTTCTTCCTGAACCTTCAATAATTCTTGTATTATCAGAAATAGTACTAACATTAGCATTTTGCATTGTAAGTTCATTGAAATACTTTTTGTTTCTCTGAATCGTATGAGTCGTAGCACTATCCAAAAGACATAATTCATCTTCATTTATTTCCATGTTGTTCCGTTCGCTATTCATTCAACTTGAAATGAGAAAATAAAATACATAATTATTATAAGAACATTTTTATAACAACGTAAATTAAAACAAAATGATACATACAAACATAACATTTAAACATCAGAACTTCCAATGATATCTCCAATGCCATAATAATTTTTCTCATTAGAATCAGTAAAGAAATCGGAAATATCAAATGCAGAGTCATTATATTCTTCATTTCATTCATATGCATAATTTGCATCTATTTTCTTTTCATTTCCTTTTATTGATTCTTGATAGAGATCAATTAACATTTTTGATGATCTGCAAGTCCGTGACCAATGACCTTTTCCACCACATCGGTAACAAACATTGTTTTTGTCCATTTGATCACTTTTGATGTTTTGTCCTCCGTTATCTTCATTTTTGTTCCACTTCTGATAGAAATTTTCATTTTTAAAATATCCTCCACGAAAATTACGGCCTCGTCCTCTACTATGATTATGATCTCGACCACGAAAATTTCCACGAAAATATCCACGGTCACAACCACGATTACGACCACGATCATAGTTATTATCATGCGATGCCACATTCACTTCTGGGAATTGTGTTGAACCAGTCGGGCGTAATTCATGATTCTTCATAAAACATCATTATTATGTTCAGCTACTAGCAAACAAGATATTAACTCTGAATATTTTTTAAATCATTTTTCACGATATCGCTGTTGCAGGAGCATATTAGATGTATGAAAAGTAGAAAATGTTTTTTCCAACATATCTGCATCGTTGATACTTTCTCCACACAACTTCAATTGTGAAGTGATCTTAAAAAGTGTAGAATTATACTCACTTACAGATTTAAAATCTTGAAGTCCTAAATGCATCCAATCATATCGAGCTTTCGGAAGAATAATCGTCTTTTGATGGTCATACCTTTTCTTTAAATTATTCCATAGGACAAGTGGATCTTTTACGGTAAGATATTCCATTTTCAAGTTTTCATGTATATGATGACGGATAAATATCAAAGCTTTTGTTTTATTTTGTTTAGAGGTTTTGTTATCTTGTTTTTAGTGTCTTCCAGACATTTTGCTTCGAGATGGATTTCTGTATCAAGAATCCATGACAAGTAATTTTTTCCGCTAATATCGAGTGCCGTAAACTCAAATTTCGCAATGTTCGTCATATCTCGTTGTTCTTGAAATGAAAAATGTCAGAAGAAATAATGCAAATATAATAAAATATGTAAATATGGTAGAGCTTCGTGCTGATAACGTGTTATAAATAATGTGATAAATAATAAAATCTATAATCACTTAAATACCTTGAAATGAGAAAGATACAACTCAAGAGAAAACTTCAAATATGTTATGTCTATTTCTACACAAATCAATACTATTTATACACAATATATTTGAACAATTGTGGATGAAAATATTCATATAGATAATAATATGTTAATTCAATTAATCATTCAACTACTATCATTAAATTTGTCTACCTTATTAATTAGATGTAAAATTTAGGTGTAGAAGATATTTTGTTTGTATATCGTATTTTCGTTTGCCTTTTCCAGATTTTGCGGGATATGTTTTCTTTAATTTGATAAACATCTACCTATATATTCATAACAAGATCCAATATAATCCCAAGTGAATAATATACTATAAACTATAAAGTGGTCCCTCAACTAAAACCCATTTACTAACGAGGACAATGGACCACTGAGTTAGGTAAAAAACCCAATTTTTCCTCAAATAAAATCATTATATTTTTATTTTTTACACAAATATACAAATAATATTTTCATTTATATGAGATTATTTGACGATTTTCAAAAAAATTGTGAAAATTTAATCAATAATTAAGTTAAAATTTTTATAAGTTATGTGATTCTTGTCTACATTTTTTACTATTTTAAATTTAAATGTAAAAACTTTTAAAATTTGGATGACGTTTGCCAACGACCCTCTACGTTACAAAATGAAAATCTTTTAAGTTATGAAATTGCAAATATGATATATTTTTTGAGAAAAAATATGCATTTGTGATCCTCTAACTTCAGTTAAATGCACATAAGATATCTCAAGTTACTAATATCGTATATTATTGACACTCTAAGGACCATGTTAACATTTAATATTTTATGCAAAATTCTCGAACATTAATGGTCAAATTTGTATAATTTTTCAAACTATGAGTCTTATTTACGTACATTGTGAACTTTGAGGATCAATCATGCTAACAGAAAAATGTTTTACAATTAACCTAGGTTGCACGATTCGCTCGGATTCGTGCAATCTAGCGCACCCGATGCGTACCAGGTGCGTAAAAATTTAAAAAAAATTAAAAAACCCAAAAAATATATTTTAATTAATTTGCATAAAATTTTATACAATCCACCATATTATTAATCGAAATGATATGAAATATTATTCGATTATTGAGTAAATCGTAAAAAAATAATATATTTATATTTTTTTATAAACGAATCTTTTATGCACCCTAATTAAATCGTAAAAAATTAACGAATATCTCACCCACGCACCCGGAATCTCGCACCCCTCACACTTGTTGGTGCAACATAGTAATTAACGGAAATAAATGATAAATAACAAACGATATTAATAACATAGTAATTACGGACATGACTTTACACAGCTCTTAAGTTGAGGATTAGTTTTACAATTTTCTCTTTAAAATTTGTGATAAAAATTCGTAAGGAAATTATATCTTATTGTTATTTTAATTTATCAACAAATTCTAAATTATATAACTATAATAATTATTATAATAATAAAATTTACGAATAATTAAAAATGTATCAACATTTTCATAAAAAAGCATATTCTCTAAATAGTGAATTGTTTGCTTAAACGAAAGTGGGTGGTGAACTAAAACGGAGGAGCGTTGCTTACACGGCAAGGAGTTGAGGGATTTTCACTTAGTGTGAAATATGATGAAAGAATGGAGGGGAATATGTTTCAGTTGTAAAGGGAGCTAGAGGAGCAGTAAGGACTACTGTTACCTCATGTGCTGTTGTAGTAGACAGTGGAGTTAATGCTATCAATAGAAAAATGGTAATGGCGTCAATTGGATTTCAGGAAATTGTAGCTGGGGGATGCTGCAAACGGAAAGCCTTACTAATTCACTAACAGACTTTCAGAGAACACATCACAAATAGAAAATCAAAAGAAGAAGAAGAAGAAGAAGAAGAAGAGCAATTTTATTAAGCTTTCAAAGAAGAATGGAAGGAAGCTTACTTTTGTTCTGATTCATGGATGTATTTGAGTCCACTTAAAGCGCCCTTGTTTTGGGAGATCGTTCTCTATGTCGAAGTTGTACCTGTAAAATTTACATGTGAACGTCGTCTAGATGATGTAAGATAAGCTTAGATTGAAGTTACTTGTCAAAGAATTGTTTCTGAAGTTCCTTTTCAGCAGCAGCGAAGAGTTCCTCTACTTCATCTACTGTAGGTACAGTGTTTCTCTTCGATTCGCGTTGCGCCGGAGGGAAATCAGTCTTCTGAGATTCAGTTACAGTTTCGCTCGTAGCTATCATTTCGTTCCTGTAAAACGAAGACAAATTTGAAATTACTACTAAAACTAAAGTGCTCAAGTTTGCAGTGGAGAAAGATAAAAGGGGAAATAGAGAAGGAATATTCTAGAAAATTGGCGGTTACTGGCTTAGGATTTCAGAATTTTTTGTTGAACTGAATTGAAGTGTTAAACGACGGATAAAGATTACCTCTCGCCGGAATCCAATGCATCTACCGCCGACATTGTGAGTAGTTTGTCAGTGAACTCATTCTCCTAAGAAGAAATTCAAAATTCAAAAAACCAAGTGGAATTTTCAGAATTAATGAAGAACGGGAACAAGAAGCAGAACTGACGGATTAACACCATTAAATGTAAGTAAACAGCAGTTTTTCATCAAAGTTGATATATACCTCTGGATCTACGAATTCTGAACTCTCCTTAGCTACGTTACTTGAGCAACAAGACGACAAAATACAATCGGAATCGCCGCTCTCGCACCTAGAATTCTCCAATCTCACCGTAGAAACTGAATTCTCCGATTCCGCCGCCGATATGCGCGGTGTTTTCGCCAGTATAGACAACGTTACAGATTCTTCACCTTCTCTGATTTTCCTCTTTCTTACCGCATCGGTAACCGTATACTCCGATTCCTTTTCCATTGCGGCTAGTTTTCCTTCTCCGTTACTGAGAGAACTCAGAAAATAACGGCGATATCCTACTCCGTACAGCTATCGTAGGTATGGCGGTGGAGGCCAGAAGAATTACCTGCTTTCTCCTGCATCTTTTCTGCTGCAAAAGCTTTTTTTCTGAAAAATAAAAAAGTAGAATGTTTCCGTGAGAGTGAGTGGAGATGACGATGATTGAGACTCTTTATGGGCATAAAAAAATCCGTTAATACTATTCATACTACGTGCTTTCCTCCGTTAAAAATAACGGAAAATTTTAACCCTCCGTTACAGAGATCTACTTTATAAAGTCGGTATTCTTACCCCTAACTCATGTCCACTTATTTTATAGTTGGATAATGCTCGAGTCATGGAATTTCTCAATATAAAAAATATTGTAAATTATTGTCACGACTCTCTTTATCAACTTACAATTACTTATTGACAATTTGGCAACAAGAGGCGAGGGATGATTGGGAAGCCATAATCCTAACTTTTTTCTTTCTAAGTTATTAAGTTTGTGATGGGGATTGTGTGTCAGAGAGGGTTACAGTGAGGATTATGGTGAACGTGGACTGGGTTCATGTATCAGATCAGGTTCAGGATCAGGATCAGGGTCAGGGTCAGGCTGAGTCGCATAAAGGGGCCCAGAAAAGAGGATGGATGGATGGCTGTGAGCTTGACACGTTCTGAAATCTTACGTGTACGAACATGATGCCCCAAGCTTAGAAATGCAAGTTTTTATAAAGTAAGTGGCTTGTGGGAATGTCTTAGCCAAGATCGGTCCATTAGGGTTTTTAGAATCGAGTTCTAGTCTTTTTTCAAGCTCATTATTTTATATTTATAGATCATTACAAAGGTCTATATGTCTTTTGCTCATCTTTTATTCGTTGGTCTCTATTAGCTATTAGATCTAACAAATTCAATAACGTCAGAAATGACAATATACATGTTATAACGATAGTCGGTTTCCTTAAAACTCACGTGTCTCATAGACTCCCCGCTCTAAATTCGATAAGCCAAGCCATTTCACAACTTGCATATATCACGCGTTAGTTAGAGAATTCTTCACTTCTGGTTCCATGCTGATGGGCAGAGGGAATACTTCATAGATAAGGCTCATCCCTCTGGAATATGGCCTATTTATCGTGAGCTGTGTCATCCATCACTGCCTTGGGAAACTCCAAGTCTTGGGCTAGATCTACTTACCTATATCCGATGTACCACATTCACTTTTATTTATTTTACTAAAATTGTAAATTATACACATATTTAATAACATTGGATGATTAATTGAAGTATAATTCCACCTCAATAAATGTTTTGAACGTCATCAATGTTTTGTCTATAGGCAAAAACAAGATGCCTATTAAAACATCAATAGCTATTCAATGTTTGGATTAACAAATGAAAATTTAGATAAATTAATGAATGGAATTTGAAAACATTGAAAAATCGTATATGAAATGCATCTTTGAAAACCAAGTCTCTCCAGACTATGATACAATTCCGAACAAAAGTGGAGTGACAATCAAGAGAATTATAAAATTGAACGATGCGAATCCTTTACCACAAGCTCATTGTACCTGACCAAATCAAACTTCTTAGCTTTCATCAACCGTCTATTCTTTACATCGAATCGGCTTCTATAGAACGCTTCGAAAGACGGCTCTTTCGATGTTCGCAGGAAAAACACGTAACAACCCATGAAGTACATTGTTGTTACGTAGAAGCAAATAGGTTCCATTACGTCCCAAGTAAGTTCCCAGAAAGTTAGACGCATGAATGCCATTGTTTGGATCATTAAGTAACCTAGCCCAAGCCAGAGCTCACGCTTAACTTGCTTACGTGCCTCGGTTTCAATTTCGGCTTTGCGTTTCTCCATTTGATCTAGCTCCGTTGATGTTGATGTAGAAATGTCGTGCAGTAGGAGGGAACTCATCGCTTTCACAACCTGTGATCAAAGAAAAATTGTACACAAACATTTGGGTAAAACTTGGCTTCTACCCCTTCACCTTTTTTGGTCCATCAATGTCACCACATCACAGTAACAAAGAGATATAAAGAATAAAACACGTGATTTTCTTCTCATTTTGCATTTAATTTTATGTTTTAATTTTATTTTGGAAGGATTAGAAGAAGAAGATCAATGACAAAGAAACCACGCCATCTCGGTCTAAGAGAACCTGTGGAAGAAGACATGGAAAACCACACATAATGGAAAATTTCATCAGTTTTCGGTAGTTTGTTCATGAAAATTTGCATTGAAAAGTAATCGAAACGGAAAATGGATGTTCTAGTGATTTGTAAACTACTTGAATTGGATATTGATGGCTTGTGATTGTAAGATTCACAAAAAAAGGGAATGAAAATTGAAAGCCAACCTGATCTGGCCGGAGGAAGACTCTGTTTCCGATAACAATTACATTTCCAGATTCATCCAGAATTTTGATAATTTCTTGGACTTGATCGGGATCTGAGCATTCATCTGCACAGATCTGAAAGAATTCCGGATATGAAACAATGTCTCTCTCGATTTGTCTCAATTTCTTTTTCATTTTCTCCAATAACGAGATTCTGAGAATCTTTTTGGCGTCCTCTACAGTCAGATCCGCCGTCGGAGAAATCGGCGATGGAAGAATAAGGCCGTCGAATCTGATCCTGTCTCTAGTAACATCCATTGATTTGAACGTTTCTAGAACCTTCTCTCCAGTTGGAAGAAATAGGAACCCAGGCTTAACCGAAGATGATTGGCGATGAAGGTATCTGCGAAACATGCCTTCGTCTCCTGGATCAGGCAAGAGTTTATTCGGTTGTTTCTGGTGCCGGAACGCCGCGGAATCGTACGCTGTGCTCGCCGATGGTGTCCGGCAATTAGTATGGGCGTAGTTTGCAATACGAGATATACCGAGAAATCGTTTAGCGAACATATTCATGAAGGCCATTGCTGAATAATCCAGCCAAGAACTCCGATCTCCGACGGCTGCCAATTGAAATCCTTGATCAACGTCTATATCTATCTGTGAATATGTGTGCCCTACGAGATTTAGACGCTGCCTCTCTATACAAGGGGATCAAGGGAAGGGTAATTTGGTAAAGTACATCGAAGATGACCAGGTTGACACGTGTATGGCTGGCAAAATCTGTCTCCATCGGATTAAATTAAAGCGGTTCTATTAACCGTTAGATCACGGGCGATTAATTATAATGTGGGAATTAGATTACATGAATCTGGTAATATTTGGCCAAAGTTTGTTCAAACAACATATATATTATTTTAGATAATATAAATTATAAAAGAAACATATGAATTTATTGTAATTTTTTATATTAATCTATCAACTTTAAAAATGTGTAAATATAGTGTTCTCTAAGTTTTTTCATTACACATTTTGACCAGCTAAAATTCAAAACCATTCAAATTTGATCATAATGTCCCTTTTAATATTTTAAACGAATAGTTTGTATTCGATCTATTACTCTTAAAAATACCTAATAACTATATCGTAAAACTTTTAAAATAAAAAATAACAAATAAGTCATCAAAATCACTCATAAAAATGGGAAAGAACTCTGTTATTATATCTCAAAAATATAATTTATAAACTTTGGACATTATGGTAAAATTTAAACTTGGATGCAAATTTACTCGTCAAGATATTATATTCTTAATAAGAATATATGTGATTTCTTATCAATTAAGATTACATGTGATTTAAATACAGCCAAAATATTGAAAAACATAAAAAAATAAAACTGTGAATTGGGCCGCGTTAAGCCCAATACATTGGGCTTTGTAAAGCAGGCCGAAAAACTGTTTTGGCTGAAAATGAATAAATCAGGCATCTAGTTTCATTTGCCTGGTGTTTTCTCTTGGATTGCAAGTTTTCTTTATTATGGATTCCTTGAAGAAGATACCCGCAGAAGCGCGTACGGATGATCCATTTCGATATGGACTTCATGGTGTGAAGAGTGATATTATCGAGAGTCATCCTCTCGAATCTGCATATCCCTCTGTAATATCCTTTTAATTTTGATTCTTTATTCTGTTAATTTAGTGGTTTTTGTTCATTTTTTACTTGTGGATTCATGGCAGGCAAAGTTGAGGCAAGAAGGAGTGAAGAGAAAGCTGTTGACCAATACTTATGGAGCTGCGCTTCTCATGAAGATGGATCTCGATCGCCAGATTTTGTCCAGGTTTATGTCGTACTATTCCTGTTTTCAAATTTAGGGTTCTTGTATTTTGTTGATTTTTTCTTATTGTGTTGGAATTTTGCTCCTATGAGACAGGGTACCTATTTCGCTACAATAGTAGAGTTTTAATTCACTAGCTATTCCCGATTCTCGCCAAAAAATCCAGAGCTTTATTTGAAAATCTGTGACATTACTGAGCTTGTTAGGTGCAAGTTTTGAAAATTATATTACGCTTTGAATTGGGTATAATTCTTTGTAAATTTACGAGTAACCAGTGAAGAAAATAAACGGTAAACTACTGCCTGATTCACTTAAGCTATTTATTACATTGTATGAGTTTGCAGACAATTGTTGTTGAAGACTAATCTTACATCTGCAATGGGGAAATAAAATGGATAGATTCATAGCTGTAATCAACAATAGAAACCACGATTCTCTTTAAACTTCATCTGAAAATTTACCTTTTTTGATATTATTTCATGTCGTTGTCCTTATTTGCTTACATTGTTCTTCTAATTAACATTTTAGCTTCTCACCAATTTCTTCAGATTTCAAAGGCCTCCTGGAGCTATACCCTCCTCTTTTGTAGGTCTAGAGGCCTTCTCAGGAACATTGGATGATTTTGGTTTTGAAGATTATCTCAATGGTATGAACTGCAAAATCTTTTTTTTCGTTCTACTAAATTGGTTCATGACCCTGCGTATGATTTCGCGTTTATGTATTGAGCATGATCATTCTTTATGGTACTTCTCTGCATACAATTGAACATTACTTGTTTTAGGATTCTTGTTTGCTATCGTTTTTAGATTCGTTTGGTATGATTTCCCATTACGTATTGAGCATGAGTGAAATGATCATACAATTGAACTTTACTTGTTCTAAGATTCTTTGTGGGCATCATTTTTGCGTGTTAACTTGTTTGCTATCGATTTAAGATCCTAGAGAATCGGAATCGGTTCGTCCCGTTGAAATGCATCATGCAATGGAAGTGCGCCTTGGGCTTTCTAAAGGACCTCCTTGCTCAAGCTTCATTTGAACTAAGTCTTTGTGCCAAAACTTGTTACTCTTTCCATGTGTTGTTTCTCTAGGCTTCATGACTATTTGCTACTCTCCTTTATCTCATTTTTATGGTGAAATTACATTTTGAATTAAATTCGTAATTTTCACCATTCATTTTGATGGTCAAGTACGTCAGCTTAGTTTTATTACAAACAAAGATTCGGTTTCTATAGGTGAGTTCTAGCACCGATCCATCATTTATAGCGTACGGCTATGGGTGTTCATTCGTTAAATACCGAATCTTTATAGGTGATATTTAGTTGGTATAGGCGATATTTAGTAGGATATGGTAAGATGTGTAATAGTTGGTATTCAGAGGTGATGAAACGAAAAAATGATGTTTTTTATAAAAGTGATGAGCTACTGAATACATTTCATAAAATGAGATTTGTGTTTACATAATTTTAAAATACATGGTTTTAAATCGGTTTGTATATTCATATTATAAATAATATTGGGTAATGGTGGAATATGATATTTTTTAGAATATTTTAAATAAACAAAAGTTAAGTGAAATGAAAAGGAAAAGTAATTTATCATAAATAAAACTTAAATATTTTTGTTAATGATTGACAACAAAGGCCTATTAGCTCAGCTGGTTAGAGCGTCGTGCTAATAACGCGAAGGTCGCAGGTTCGAGACCTGCATGGGCCAATTTTTTATCTCATATTTTAGTTAGCCAGTTTTTAAATAAAATAAAACACATCGACACCAAAACATAGTCTTGGAGTAACATTTTATTAATCCGTCGTTGTTTAT
The DNA here is from genome assembly GCA_009725065.1 of Utricularia reniformis. NCBI lineage: Eukaryota > Viridiplantae > Streptophyta > Magnoliopsida > Lamiales > Lentibulariaceae > Utricularia > Utricularia reniformis. Next base: position 449,396 of record RWGZ01001070.1, read on the forward strand.
CTTATATTTTGGATATCAAAATTACCATAATCATAAAATTTGAGCACCAAAATTACTTAAAAGTATGAATTATGGAGATCAAATTTGCGTATTGGATAAAAATAACTAAAGGTGTCATTAAACTTCAAAGAATTTGAATACATACTTCTCCTATGATCTAATCTACGATCATGCAATAATCCGACCCTCATCTTCATTTCCATAATCTTCATCTCTACTTAGTTCAGCATACTCTTCAAGGGATGATGCTGTGAATAATTCACCTGCCTTACTATCATCGTTTGTACAAGCTCTAGCTTCTACAGAAGATTGACTGTTTCCTTTGTTCATCTGTACATAGATCATATGGTTATGGATCAAGTAAAGATTCAATTATATCAAGGACATAAAACTCACAGCCCGCAACAAAGTTCTCCGGTCCCTCTCTCGTGCATTCCTTATTGCCTATGGAGAATTCATTGTAACATATCGAAAACTTGCAACCAGTACTAAATAGTACAAAAATTATAGAGTTTGATTGAAATTATGAAAAGAGTGTGCACATATATGACATATAAGGGGGGGAGACCACACCGTAAAACAATTGAACAAATCATTTACGTAAATGATACTCATTTCTTCTTATAAACCAATCTAAATTCATTCAAATCCAAAGTGAGACAATTGGATATTTAAACACACCACCTCAAGTCCAAATACCTGACCAATTTGGACTTGAGAATTGAAATGAACCGGACTTCGCAATATTAATAATGAGGATTTCGACCGAATCACCTCCGATACCATGATGAAATAATACAGTAACCAAAATCATGATGAGAATATGCACGGATATGACGTATAAGGGAGAATACAACATCGTAAAAAACTTGAACAACTCATTTAATATGGTACTCATGCCATCATATAAACGAATCCAAATTTCATCTAAATCAAATGTGGGGCAATTTGATATCTCAAGAAGCATATTATATGACAAGATGGAAACCTCATCTAATGCCTTGCGCTCTGCTTCTGTTTCAGAAAGATCTCTGTAAATGAAATAAAAAAGCTCAAACACAAACAAAGTTCGATATCTCGGCATTCAAAAGGTCCAATTTTTACCTGCCAATTACATTTACAACACTGCAGGAACATTTGGCACATACATTATGCTCTTTGGCACAACCTGTAAGTAACTCCCATTGATAAATTCCCAGTTTACACTAAGAGTAGAGAAATCTACCGTTGCAGAGGGTATGGTAAGCTTGACGAACGTTTCTTTTGGAACACCGTTGGCTAAAACGAGTTATTCAATTGTAATTCTACTCAGTATATAGAGGAAAACAATAAGGACCGTCAAGATACCATTTTGCAGGCTCTGTCAGGGGCTTGTATTTCCCGTACTTTCGCTTCCAGTCAATCTGGTCTTTGCAGCGAGGGCAAACACCGGTTATTTCTGAATACGGCCGCTGTCGCCCTCCTAATTCCTGCAATCATGACCTAATAAGTTTACACACAAATTAGAAAACATTCAGATTTCGGAGTGTGTATCGGAATTGGAATGCTACCGTAGGATTAATCTTGACGCCTGAGTTAGGTTTCCAGGCGAATTGATTCTGATGCTTCGGTGGACCTCTACGGTTGCCGCCGCCGCCACCGCCACTCGACATCTTCAATCAAAAGCCTCTTATCGCTGAAGCCCAAACAGAAGTAAATACACGGCATGGTAAAAATGTAAGAAGGCCATAGTCCGGTAGGCCCATAGGTGTTATTAAAATTTATATTATTTATTAAATAGGAAAATATAAGTAATTATATAAAGACGTTAGGGTTTCATTCGTCTTGTACCCCCAAATCTGAAAGAAGCCGCCGCGACTGCTGCTCGGAGATCATCGACGCCGGCTGCCACCATGGTACGCAGTTTTCGTGAATTAACCTTTTATTTAGCGTTATTATTCATGCTATTTTTGTAATTAAAGAGATTGAATTGTGAAAAATCTGTGATTATTCAGCCGTCTCATAAGACCTTCATGATAAAGAAGAAACTAGCGAAGAAGCAGAGGCAAAACAGGCCGATACCTTACTGGATAAGGATGCGCACCGGTAACAAGATCCGCTACAACGCCAAACGTCGCCATTGGCGCCGTACCAAGCTTGGTTTCTAAGTATGTCCGTCGGAGGCTTAGATCCAGTAACTTGTTCCTGTTTTCACCACTTCCTGTTAGACTTCTTTCGTTTTTATCTTATTTGCTTCAATTTGAATCTCGAATCGTTATTATATGTGAATTTGTTGATCTTATGAGTTTCTATTTACCAAGAGTATGATGCTATTTCTTTACATCGTAGAAATAGTGTAATTTCCATTGGGTAAATGCTGCAACTCCTCACAGAATGGTGCTTTTTAGCATTAGGCTGTGTTGTTGCAGCCTTGTTCAAAATTGGATGCTATCTTGATCAAGAGAATTGATTTGTTCTAGTGTATGATGTAAGTTCGACTTATCTTAGGGCCTAGAATTCGAACAATGGCACTTGTCTACTATATTTTATTCCTAGTTAAGCACCGGCATCAGTAATCGTTGGTTTATAGGATTCGGCCTTGGAATGAAGATAAGCAGGTATTTTTTGTGTTAAATTTCTAGAATCGGATCAATTTTATGTGAAGTGTGTTTGATGTAATGTTTAAGTCCTAAGATCATATTGTAAAAAAATTGAACATATAATGTTATAATTGTTATATTTCAACAACATGACACATTTTCTTTGCACTTCCAAATTGTTTTCGGATTGATTTGTGATTGATTTGGTGGTGTCTTAAATTATAACAAAGAAAATGTTATTTGGTTATACAAAATGATTTTACAAATTATAATACAATAAGCATGTATGTTCCTCTTCGTCATTTTAAAGTTCCTATAAAATTGAAACTTTTAATCATTGGAACTTGAATAAAATGACGTTTATACTATATCATGAATGTTTTTTCATGCAAAGTGCATTAAATCTACAAAATTATATGCAATTCATTTAGATATACTTTCTTTCATTTATATTCGGGAGGTCTTTACTTAAAATCTATTTTACTAATAAGTTGATCAATTGTGACTTACAAATAAAATAGAGTAAGAAAATAAATTGTTAGATAAGGAAGAAAAGATTGAGATTTTAGGGTTCCAAAATTTGAAAATAACATAATATTATAATATATAATACTCTAAAATATATGATGAGATTCTCGGAACCCGGTACCCCGAACCTGATCAAGATCAAGCTTAGTTAGACCCGCCCAAGTAACATAAGCCGAATTTGGAGGCACAGATCCAGCTCACGTAAATGAACGGCCCAGCTAGGCTAGTCCGCCCCAAACGTCCGTTCATATCGATCGGTCCCGATTGGTAGGGCCCAGCTTTCTCCCGCTCACCAGGATCGATCGGTCCACATTTCACAGGCCGTGCTTCGGGCCATCCACATTCCTCAATATGCGACGACAACCTCCGACAATCCTGTCAGAAGGCGTGGTCCTGCTAAGTCATACGAGCCTCCTTAGTCTGGGGATAGCCGGCTAGTAGCGTCGAAAGGTGTAGCGCCGTGCAATCCTATGAAGTCATGCCCGGCGGATGTCCCGCTTGACAGGAGCCGACCTAGCCGCAGAGGACAAGCACAAAACGACACCTTACTGTTCACGCAGCACAGTAGATGTATAAAAAGGACACTTAGGGTGCGAAGAAAATGATCCTCTTCCGATTCTCCTTGCAAACTCTCTTACTTAGCCTTCTGTCGATTTATTTTCGATAAGTTTTCTTCTCCTTATTGTCTAAAAAACAAACATGGTTGTTGTGGTTCGAAAATCGGGGGTGTCAACAGTCGACCGGTTCGTAGCCAGACGAACTCGATTATAATTTATTTAATGTGTAGAGAACGATTAATAACCAAAGGTAAAGGGGCACGGCAGTTTTAGAGTGGAAAACCTCAAAGATAAGGAAAAAACCACTTGACTAAGGGCTAGAGAAAATGTCTTTAGTCGGTTCAATAGACAAAGTAATAATCACAAATACCATGTTTGTTCTTTAGGCAAAAAAGGGGAAGAGAAGTATCGAAAATAAATCGATAGAAGGTTCTCTATGCGAAAGCTTGAAGGAGAATCGGAAGATCTTTTTTTCACACCTCAAGTGTTCTTTTTATACTCCCACTGTGCTGTGTATAGTAGGGTGTCATTTTGTGCCTGTCCTTTGCAGCTAGGTCGGCTAATGTCAGGCGGAACAGCCGCAGGGAACGGCTTCATAGAGCTGCACGGCGCTAGACCTTTCGGTGCTACTAGCCGGCTATTCCCTGGCTACGGAAGGCTCGTACGACTTCACCGGACCACGCTTCTGACAAGGCTGTCAAGTGTTGTCGTTGCATGGGAGGAATACGGATAGCCTGTAAGATGTGAACCGATCGGCTTGGCGCATGGGAGAAGTTGGGCCCTACATATCGGGACAAATCGTTATGAACGGTCGATCGGGCCACATGGCCTGGATGAGTCATTCACTCAAGTGGGCTGGATTGATGCATCAACTAGATGGTCACATGTGCCATTACTATCAACTCGTAATCAAACATTTGCAAGATTGCTTACTCAAATAATAAGATTACCAGCTCATTTTCCATATCATCCAATTAAGAAAATAAGATTTGATAATGCTAGTGAATTTACTTATGAAACATTTAATAATTATTGTATGACATTGGGAATAGATGTTGAACATCTTGTAGAGTATGTTCATACACAGAATAGTCTTGCAGAATTATTAATTAAACGTTTACAATTGATTGTTAGACCGATACTTATGAAAACTAAGCTACCAATGTCATGTTGGGGACATGCATGTTATACATACCGAAGCGTTGATTCGTATTAGACCAACTAATTATCATGAGTTCTCTTCATTGCAATTTGTTCTTGGTAAAGAACTAGATATTTCTTATATAAGAATATTTGGATGTGCTGTATATGTTCCAATTATTCAATCACAACGTACTAAGATGGGACCCCAACGGAGAATGAGAATATATGTTGGGTTTGAATCTCCTTCGATAATAAGATATTTAGAACCTTTAACTTGAGATTTATTTACAGCTAGATTTGCTGATTGTAAGTTTGATGAATAAAACTTCCCAACATTAGGGGGAGAGAAGAATAAGAATGAAAATGAAATTATTTGGAATAATTTATCTTTAACTTATCTTGATCCTCGAACCAAACAAAGTGAGTTTGAAGTTCAATAGATCATTCATTTACAAAAGTTAGCAAATGAGCTACCTGATGCATTTAATGATACTAAGAGGATTACAAAATCATATATTTCAGTAGCTAATACCCCAATTAAAATTGAAGTTGCTGTTGAACAAAATAAGATTGTCAATGAATCTAAAGCACGTCTTAAACATGGAAGACCTATTGGTTCTAAAGATAAAATTCCCCGAAAGAGAAAGGAAACAAATATAAATGATGATAATCATCCTAATAAAGATAAAATAACTACAGATATAGATGCAACATATGAAAATAATGAAAATCGAGAAGTTTCAATCAATCACACATTAAATGACATAATCTGGGATCGAAATAAGATTGAAATTGATGAGTATTTTGCTCAATGCATGGCATATAATTTAATTAGTTGCGATGATGATCATGAACCAAAATCAATGTCAGAATGTCGTGAAAGAGATGACTGGATTAAATGGAAAGATGCAATTGAGGCACAATTAAATTCACTTAACAAACAAGAAGTTTTTGGAGCAGTATTACGTACGTCAGAAGATGTACGCCCAGTGGGCTATAAGTGGATTTTTGTGAGAAAAAGAAATGAGAATTGTGAAATTATTCGATACAAAGCTAGACTGGTTGCTCAAGGATTTTCACAGAGACCGGACATTGATTTTGAAGAAACATATTCACCCGTAATGGATGCAACTACTTTTAGATATCTTATAAGTTTGACGGTTAATGAAAACATTGATTTACATCTAATGGATGTAATTACATCATATTTATATGGATCATTAGATTCCGATATTTATATGAAACTTCCGGATGAATTTAATTTACCGGAGAAATTCAAATATGAAACTATGATGAATTACTCAATCAAATTGAATAAATCTCTTTATGGGTTTAAACAATCTGGACGAATGTGGTACAATCGTCTAAGTAAATATTTAATTGATCAGGGTTATACGAATGATCAAATTTGTCCATGTATCTTTATGAAGAGGTCTAAAAATGGATTTGTTATACTTGCAATATACGTTGATGATATTAATATTATTGGTACTCCCGATGAGTTTCCAAATACAATAGATTGCTTAAAGAAAGAATTTGAGATGAAAGATTTGGGAAGAACAAAATTCTGTCTTGGATTACAAATTGAACATTTAAATAATGGAATTATGTTTCATAAAAAATCGTATACAAACAAAATACTCAAACGATTTTACATGGATAAATCACATCCATTGAGCACACAAATGGTTGTACGATCATTAGACGTTGATAAAGATCCATTTAGATCACGAGAAAGTGCAGAAGAATTTCTTGGACCTGAAGTATCATATCTTAGTGCAATTGGAGTATTAATGTATCTTGCTAATCATACACGCCCTGATATTTCATTTGCAATAAATTTATTAGTAATATATAATTCTTCTCTAATATTAAGACTTTGGAAAGGTATTAAACATATTTTTTGATATCTTCAAAGTACATGTGATAAAAGATTATTCTATCCAAATGAATCAAAATTGGATTTAGTCGGTTATGGAGATGCTGGATATTTGTTTGATCCTCACAATGGTAGATCAAATAGGATATGTATTCATGATAGGAGGAGCTGCTATATCTTGGTTATCTACCAAACAAACAATAGCAGCAACCTTATCAAATCATGTTGAAATAATAGCAATGCATAAGACAAGCCGTGAGTGTGTTTGGTTGATGTCAGCAATTGAACATATTTAAAGAAAATGTGAGTTATCATCAAAAGAGATGATACCAACAATATTATATGAAGACAATGTTGCATGTATACTTCAGTTAAAAGAATGATATATTAAAGGTGACAGAACAAAACATATCGTCGAAATTTTTCTTCATACATGAGCTTCAAAAGAATGGAAAAGTAAATATCAAACAAATTAGCTCACAAAAAAATTTGGCTGATCTATTTACTAAATCTCTTCCAACTGCAACTTTTGAAAAGTTGATTTACAAAATCGGAATTCGAAGGCTTAAAGACGTTCAATAATTTTTCAATAAAAGGGAGGTATGTATTTTCTCAAAACCTTTATCACAAATTAATTACATATTTCTTAAAATATAAACTACAATAATATAATGCAAGACTAATACAACAAGTAACAATAAAAAGATCTTCATCAGAAAATTCTTTAAATCAACTATAGAAGAAGGACGTTGATTTTCCATGAGTGCAAATATTGATAAACATCCAAGGGGGAGTGTTATGAATATATAGGTGGATGTTTATTAAAGTAAAGAAACATATCCCGCAAAATCAGGAAAAGACAAACGAAAATACGATATACAAACAAGATATCTTCTACACCTACATTTTACATTTAATTAATAAGGTAGACAAATTTAATGATAGTAGTTGAATGATTAATTGAATTAACATATTATTATCTATATGAATATTTTCATCAACAATTGTTCAAATATATTGTCTATAAATAGTATTGATTTGTGTAGAAATAGACACAACAAATTTGAAATTTTCTCTTAAGTTGTATCTTTCTCATTTCAAAGTATTTAAGTGATTATAGATTTTATTATTGATCACATTATTTATAACAAATTTGTATTTGATTAACTATTAAGGAAATCAACTATTGTGATATATGATAAACAAATGTGGTTAAATAAGAGATTAGATAATCACAAATTTTTGAAAGGTAGACGATTAGATATCATTTAAAATATCAATATGTCTTATATATATATATATATGTATCATAGTCATACAAAGAAAATATAAATTAATCATTTTATAAATCACGATTATATCATATTTGGTTTTCTATATTACATTGAAATTATGATTTTTAGAAATTAATACATAATACTTTTATTATTGTTTTGTGTGCGTTAAAAATGATTTGATGAATGTACATCACCACAACATACTCGACTATCTTCTCTTCCAATCGGTATTCTAAGTGTAATTCTAATCATAGTACCAACAAAATCATTAGCTCGAAGAAGTTGCATCTAGTTATGATAAGTTTACTCAATGTTTTAAAATCAGTATATCGGATCAACTAAGTGTATCGGTATATCATATATATATCGGATCTGTAGCAAAATAATAAAATAAATTATTAACCCAGAGATAGAATACAATATTTTAACGCACTCAATTTATAATATTCGTAATTAAAAAAAAGAATAACAAAAATTCTACAAATTATATATATATTTTTCTCATAAATCAAATGAGTTGGTTCCAATCTAAACTCTTCAAAACTCATACCGATTGATATTTTATTTAAATACCGACCAAAATCAATACGTCTCGAATTTAAAAGAGTAAGTTTACTTTCTTTTCTCCAAGCATGAAAATTTCAAACTTGTCGATTTGATCAAAGAACTCTAAATTACTTTATATATTTGGGAATTTATAAAAAATGCATCGTATAAATAATATCCATACATAATATTCAATCCTTTGCAAATAAATATAGTTTTTGTCACGATCCCTAATTAGGTCGTGACAAGGAAGAGACGAAGGATTGAGAGGTAGAAATGGAGGGAGAATTAGATTGAAGAAATGAGGAAGAAGAAACCGTGAGGGGAAGGAAAGAGGTAGAGAAAAGGAGGAGAAAATTAAGGTTGAGAGATAATAGAATTTGGATTAATGATTCTATAATGGTAACTACAACCCGAGATTTATACCGATATTCATTGGATTAGATCCATGAGATTTAAGATACAATAAATATAATATCTAATTGATTAAAGCTCATAAATGCGGTAGTGAGATTCGAGATACTGGGTGCATTGAGACATGCAGCACGAGCACCACCAGCATTGTCTGCATGTGGTACTCTTATGTATTTTGCCAATTTTATTCTTTTGTTTGTATTACATTCTAAAGGTGTTGGGCTAAGTAAGACAAAAGCTAATATTCTTATCTTATTCACGCAGGCCCATTATCAGCTTGGACATTGATGAACAAAATGTGAGGTGGGCTACACCCAACAGCCTATACTGGAATCAAGAAAGGAGTTACAACTGCGGAAGCAGTTTCTCCTCGCTGAAACAGATTCAAAAGGGGGGAAGACAGGCTGATACATCAACAGAGAGCAATTTACGATACACAAAAGGCAGGCAATTATACAAGAGAGATCACAGGCGGTATCAAGAGACGAAAATAAGAAGTGAATACTCAAAACCTGATATCTCCGGAGATTGCGTAGTGGTTCGTGGCCTGAGCAGAATACCGGGACGTCTCATCTGCAAATCCAGAAGCTGATTTCCTTTGCCTGCATTCTGTCGTTCGAGTTGCGAATTCTTTGTATTGTTCAGAACCTGAAACACTCTTGAAGTAGTAAATTGGATCATATTTGATCCCGAGGTTTTTCTCCGGGTTTACTCCGATTTCCTCGTAAACTCTTGGTGTCCAATTCAATTACAGCAAACCGAAGAAACGGAAATAAGAAACTAATCACAGACTTACGTGGTGGTTTAAGGAAGAAATTCCAACAAAAGGAACAAACAAACCAAAATATCTAGCATTTACCAAAAGGGGAATTCTATTTACGGTCCTGCTCTCTTTTATCACTACACTTACCAATCACTTGTCAATAATCTTATGTTTTTATAACCAATATTTTAATTTCATATTTCCAATTTATCCATTCCTTATGTCCAATCAGTTTTTAATTTATCTCTTTCTTGTTTGGAAAAAATAAAGATAAAAAATATAATTTTATATCTTCTTTTTATAATCAAATAAACTAGATCCAGCATGATATGGTTTAAACCAATATTTTCTGATATTTGTTTGAGAGAAAATTACAAAATTAGCCCCCAAACTTTCGAGTTATGTAAAAACATGTACTCCAACTTACGAAATTATAAAAATGACACCTAAAATTATTAATACAATTTGTTTATTACCATTGACATTCTAACACATGGTTTCCATAAGTTAAAAACCGTTTGAAAACTCATCACAAAGTACACAAATAAGACTCATTTGAAAAATTATATAAAAGTTACCATTGATTTTCGAGAATTGTATATGAAATATTAAAAATTTACGAATTCATTTAAGTGCTAATAATAAACGTTATTGTAAACTTGGGGTGTCTTATTTGCATTTAACCTTTATAAATATAATATATAATACATATTCAACCTTTATAAATATAATATATCTTATTTCCATAGTTAATGAGACAAATTCAATGGATTATCAAAATGAAAAAAAAAGTCTTATTTTTTGTCCATTTACAATAATGAAAATTTGTTTTTTATTGCTAAAGCATTATATCAATTTTAATTAGAGTATTCAAGTCATATCGAGGGTATATTGTTTGATATACCCATACATCGTTATTACAATATATTATTGATATATTAATGATTTAACAAAAAATCGCTAATGTCGATCTTGACCGACAAATGGCACAGTACAAGTAGAAGTGAGTATGAGTCCAACTCAACGCAGCCTTACAGGTTGGATTCAATGGGTCAATTACAGCCTTACGGGTTAACCCATTCAATGAATGTGTTAACCCGACAAATTAGAAATTCAGTTCAACCGAAAAAAAATATTGATTCTAAAATAAGAATAATTGTTGAAATTATAGAGTCTGACTGAAATAACAACGGGAGAGCATGAACGAACGGAATTAAGGGAGGAACCCACACATTTAAAATATTTGATCAAGTAAATATGTGATGGAATTCCCGCCCTTATAAACCTACTCAATCTCACTTCTTTTACCGATATGGACAAATTCCAACGCTCCCCCTCAAGTCCAACCATAAGATTTCGATTTGAAATGAACCGAATCAGCTCCGATACCATGTTGAAATTTCCGATGTTGGAATTTATCCCACATCGGAAAAAGAACTGGAATTAATTAGGTTTATAAAGGGGAATTTCTATCATATAATGGCTTGATCGAGTCTTTTAAATGTATAAGTTTCTTCCCTTAATTTCGTTCGTTCACACTTCCCCGTCGTCATTTCAGTTAAACTCTATAATTTCGATAATAATAATAAAATTTTGTAGAATAGCATAGATAGATACATATTGATTGATTTTTACCGTATAACCCTTACATTTATTTTTTAACAATTAATGCTAGAAGACTTAGACCTGCTGAATATGAACAAAATAAAAGAAGAAATCTGAAGCGGAAAGGCAAGAAGCAACGACTATTTTTATCAAATGCATCAAACCCTAACAATATATATTCACATAATTTTGGGCCTAAAACCCATTACAATATCTTCGAAGCCCGTCGAGAATTGGCCCAATTTGAATTGGAGTATCAAATTGAGAGTGATTTTTATTTAGTCTTCGGAAATTATAAGAAAGTGTTCTTCCCCAAACACCGTTAATCTACAAAGGAAAAGCACTGAAACTTTTTGCTCAGCAGGCTTCAGCAATAGAATTTGAAACCTAGATATCTTTCAGCGAAATCCATCAGATAATCGATTTCGTCTTCATCAATGTAACCGCTATCATTGACATCTGCTTTGCGCAAACCTATGCCGCTTTTTATCGTACAGAACCAGATCCCACGGCTGCGCATAGCGTTACGAAGCTCCTTCGCGCTGATCTTACCGTCTTTATTTATATCGAATTTCATTAGCCACTTCTTGAATTCCTCCATACTTGTCTCATCCTTGCCGCTTCTGTTACTCTTTCTAAGCGCCATTTTCGTTGAAGAAAGGTATTGATGTAGCGATGAATTTAAGAAGACGAAAAAGAGGACTCAAGAGATTCCTTCTTATCTTGACGCCGGAAAAAGGTGAGAATCTGTTACATCAAGAATCAGATGCTATGAAATTAAAAATCTCGTGATAATCGCGACTCATTTGAGCACGAGAGAAGAAGAAGATTCCTTCTTATCTACCAAAATGAAAGTAGATTTGATTGTTAGATATTAATTGATTTATTCAAGGTTTTTTTAGATATAATCTCCTCTCACTTATACGTTATATTTTAATACATCCCACGTAAATTAACTTGATTATATAAATTTAACATGATATATGAGCGGGTTCGGAAATATTCTAAGTGAACTTGCATGAGATTAGTCTGAATTAATGAAATTGATCGGTTGTTAATCTATCTATTTGAATTATCAAGTACAACTTTTCATATGGTTGGACTTGAGAGGATGTGTTGAAATATGAGTAAAATTGTCCCACATTGGAAAATAAAAGTGGGATGAATTGATTTATAAGAGAGAATGTGGACTATAGTAAATGATTTATTCAAGTCTTTTACGATGTAGTCTTATCTCTCTTATATGTTATATCCGAGCACACTCTCCAAGTAAATTGACCAAAATCTATAAATTTAATATGATATCTGAGCGGGTTCGAAAAATCTTAAGTGAGCTTATCGGAGGTTAGTTCGGTTTAATGAAATGATTGGTTGGTAATCCACCTATTTGAATTGTCAAAACTAATTTGTTATTTGGTTGGATTTAAGAATGGTGTGTTGAAATACTACTTATTGCCCCACATTGAAAAACGAAAGTATATTGAATTGGTTTATAAGATGAAAAATTAATCATATTAAATGATTTGTTCAAGTATTTTAGAGTGATTTTCTTTATCTTATACTAAACTATAATTTGATTCTTTTGTACACTCCCCCCACGTAAATTGATAGTTCACATCAAGAATCTGATTCGCTGAAACAAAAATCTATGATGTGATTAGTGTATTCTCAATTCCAATAAATATCATGGAGATCAGGTTCGCTCTCAGTCACTAAGAAAAGCAGAGAAAAACGAACCCTAATTTCTAGCCATATTCGTTTTTTTCTACTGAACCTCCACTATTGGGCTTTACGAGTCCTAATGGCCCATAACAAGTTATTGGGCTTCTTTAATGGTTCAACTACAGCCATAATTCTTCATTTAATGATTATAAAATTATAGTGGTAATACCCAATAGTATAGTGTGCCTATGCTGATAAATATTAATTATAGTATAAGATATAAGTATTTTCGATCTAAATTTTATCGAATCATCGAATTATATATCAAATTGGTGTAAACCATCCCAACTTTATTAATTTAATTTGTTTTTTTAAATATTATTATTATAGTTGAAATATTATTCATAACATAAATGAATCAATTATTTATGATATTATTTCTCATCTAAATTATAACATTTTTATTTTAATAAATGATGTCAAATAATATTTCAATATTTCACATCAAGTCAAACTAACATTGTTTCCGTTCGATTGAGATTTACTTTAATAGATTCGCTAATTTGCTAATATTCGAGTTATAGATCGATCTATTTTTGTCGCTTAAGTCCGATGTCTTTTTTCTACCATAGCTAAGCCAATGGACTCACCATCTCTCACTCAAGAGCAACTTCAGCAAGTGATGAATATGTTTAATGCATCTGTATCTCATGCATCTGCCATCACTCCCTCCTACAGATTCTGTTACTAACTTGGCATCTATTCAAGGAAAGACAACTCATTTTGACAACACGACAGGTAACAACTTCTATTTAACTGGTTTGACTTCACATGCAAATATTAATCAATCTCAGTGGGTTATCGACTCTGGAGCATCAGAACACATGTGCTATGATAAGAATTTATTTATATCTATACGTTGCATTGAAACTCTCACTATTAAGTTACCTACAGGGGCTGAGGAGAGGATTAATCAGATAGGGACTGTATCTGTTAGTGATGATTTTGTGCTGAATGATGTGTTATTTGTTCCCAATTTCTAGTTTAATCTTATCTCTGTTAGCAGGATAACAATTCATATTCAATGCAGTGTTTTGATTACCTCCAACTCTTGCTACATTCAGGGACTAAAACCATGGAGAACGATTGGGCTTGGTAACATGGTTAATTGACTCTATATTTTGCAGAGAAGCAGAATCAGATCTAGCATACTTGAAGATAGTCATGTTTTATCTATGAAAACTTTAAAATCTCGTTTGTGGCATGATAGATTGGGACATCCTACAAACTCTATCATTACTTACATAAATAAAATCATTCCAGAAGTTTACAATTTGTGTGACAATGCATGTGATATCTATCATAAGGCCAAACACAAAAGAAAACGATTTCCGGATCATTCTCAAAGTTCAACTAGACCATTTTCCTTGGTTCATATTGATACATGGGGGACATATGAAGTTGATGCATTAGGTGGTTACAGGTGGTTTTTTATGTATAGTGGATGATTTTACACGTTGCTCATGGACATATTTGATGAAAACGAAAGGAGAAGCTAGGAACATCATCCCAGCATTTTGTGCCATGGTTAAGAACCAGTATAACTTTCATGTTCAGATTATTAGATCAGACAAGGCATCTGAGTTCATTCTATCAGAGTATTATGCTTCTAATGGGATCATACATCAAAAATCATGTGTCGAAACTCCACAACAAAATGGCGTTGCTGAACGAAAATTACAACATATTCAATCAGTCTCTAGGGCCTTGTTGTTCCAGTCCAATTTACCGTTAAAGTTTTGGGGATATACGGTCCTGACTGCAGTTCATCTGATAAATCGATTGCCTTCTCGAATCCTAAATTTTTCTTCTCCGTTTTACCTCCTCACAGGATCACCACCTTCCTATGACTCTCTTACAGTATTTGGATGCATTTGCCTTGCTTCCACACTTCATGCGAATCGTAAGAAATTTGATTCTCGTGCTCGTCGGTGTGTATTCATTAGATACCCTCCTTCAATTAAGGGATACCGTCTATTTGATTTGGATTCTGGTCAGATTTTTAACTCTCGAGATGTTACTTTTTATGAAGATGAATTTCCTTTTCATGATTCTCCACAATCCATTGTCCCTGATTCAATGCTATCTGAAGATGTTGCTATTTTGGAATTTTTTCCATCAACTATCACTAGTCTGCCAGATGATCACCAGGATATTCAGCCAGATGATCACCGGGATGACTCAATTATCCCTAATATTAGAAGAAGCACTCGAATCAGACGTCGACCAGCTTATCTAGATGCCTATGATTGTGCTACATCATCAACCAATTGTCTATATCCCATTGAACGAGTAATTTCCTCTGCATCTCTGAGTCCTTCCTACCGGAGTTTTACTGTCAACCTCACATAGGTTTATGAACCAGACTCTTATTCTGAAGCAAGCACAAAAGCAGAATGGAGGGAAGCCATGGATTCTGAAATATCAGCCTTAAACTCAAATGATATGTGGGATATAGTTCTAGTTCCTTCTAATCAACATATAATTGGATGTAATTTGGTTTACAAGGTCAAGCTCCATGCCGATGGCACCATTGAAAGGTACAAAGCACGTCTTGTGGCCAAAGGTTATAATCAAGTAGAGGGATTTGATTTTACGGACACTTTTAGTCCGGTTGTGAAACAGCCGACTATTCGAATATTCTTCGCCTTAGCTTCACATTTTGGATGGCATCTCCAGCAGCTAGATATTCACAACGCATTTCTCCATGGAGATTTACATGAAGACATCTATATGGCTTTACCTCCCGGCATCACGCTTGAAGGGGGCCAAGGCACCAACTGGACAAAAATTCGTATGCAAACTCAAAAGGCTCTTTATGGACTAAAACTGGCTTCTCGGCAGTGGAATCTCAAGATCACAGAGGCATTGACATCTTTTGGATTTATACAGTCAGTCTCTGACTATTCTTTATTCGTTAAACGCCCGGAAGATGGATCGATAATAGTTTTACTACTATATGTTGATGATATAGTCATTGGAAGTAGCTCAAGTGATTGCATTAACTCCATTACTGAATTCCTAAACTCAAGGTTTAATCTCAGAACGCTCGGGACACCAAGATATTTTATGGGGGTCGAGATTGCCAAATCTCAATCAGGAATTTTCCTTTGCCAGCGGAAATATACTTTAGACCTGATACACTCATATGGATTGCTCGGCTCTAGACCAGTGAACACACCTACACAACAGAATGTAAACTTGACTCGCAGTCAGACTACAGAACTATCTGACAGCACGCAATACCGAAGATTGGTGGGAAAACTCATCTACTAAACCTTTACCAAGCCAGATATTAGTTAGTCAATGCACCAACTCTCCCAATTCATGGATAAACCTTCAAAAGAACATTTAGATGCAGCACTACGGGTACTGAGATATCTCAAGAACGCACCAGGCCAAAGAATTTTCATGCCAACAGATTCAAGTATTAAACTTGTAGGTCACTGTGACAGTGATTGGGGATCATGTTTGGAAACTAGCAGGTCTGTTACAGGGTATTTTATCAGCCTATGTGAAAGTCCAATCAGTTGGCGATCCAAGAAACAAAATGTAGTTGCAAGAAGCTCAACAGAGGCTGAACTTCGAGCCATAGCCACTACAACTTGTGAATTAATGTGGTTGCAAGACATTATAACAGACTTTGGATTGAGGACAGATACAACTCTAATTCACTGTGATAATCAATCTGCCATTCAACTTTCCAAAAATCCGATTTTGCACGAAAGAAGCAAACACTTTGCTCGATATTCTCATTTTGTAAGAGAAAAGGAGAATTAAAGACTGATAGCTATTAAGTATGTATCCACTACGGAACAGGTTGCATATATGTTTACAAAGAATCTGGCCTCGAGACAATTCCAATATCTTATGTCCAAGATAAGAGTTGAAAACATTTACTCTCATCTTGAAGGGAGGGGGTGTCAACAGATTAGTTAGTTTGTTAGATGTCACTTTACAATCTCTTAGACGTCATTTTATAGGTGGATAGTTTGTTAGGAAATCTGTATATAATACTCTGCAAACAACTTTTACATACAATGAGAAAACAGAAAAGCTTCCGCAACTCTTCTTCATCCCCATCACTACTCACCGTATTCAGCCTGTAGCTTCATCTTTAATCTCTGTTTAACATTTCTAAATTAATATGGACCTACCCGAAATAAACTATATAATTGTGATACTGTTTAGAAATTCATGATTCAATAAACCGTAAGAGTATCTGTGTAGCTAGTCTATAAAGAAGTAAACACAATGCAAAAAAAATTTGTCTATATTCAGTTACCTTTAAAATTATAATGAAAATAGAATGATTGTTTTAAAGTTAATTAAATATATTTTTTCAAATTATATATTATAAAATAATATATATAGATGGCAATTGACATCGCGCCAAAGCACTTTTTTCTATTTCATTGTCGTAACGACAGTTACGAATGGTGAGACTTTGTTTAAATAAAATATTTTATTACTTTATCATTCATAAATATCATATAGTATATTTTATAATATTAAACAAATAATCATAATTTAAACCCAACAATTAAGTATTTAATGCAGTATTTTAAGTAATGATGTGGGATTTGGTGCATTTGCGTTATTTAAGTCTTAAAGCTGCGGGTATTAATGATTTAAACTGACATGATTGATGTGATTAAAAATCAATTTTAAAAAACCCGACTAAATGTTGATGGGTCGGGTCACATGAATACGTCCATGTCCAATTGGCTTCTTACATTTATTTTTAATATATATTTCTTAATATTTCCCATTTGTTTAACACCGACTATCGGTTGTTCTATCACCTCATTGGCCGGTGTATATTTAAATAAATTAATCCAATTTACAATGAAATGTCATACATATCCCAATAATTTTAAGTTATTTAATATTATATTTATTATATTCACTAACTAATTAAGTATATGAATCAAATTAATTTGTACAGTATAATATTAATTATTTACATTTTATCATACTGCATTTTTTAACTATGTATAATTTATATTGTCTAATAAATATGATTGTTTAATGAAGATAACTAAACTTTAAACTACTTTAATATTGAAAATTACAAAAATACAACAAGATATTGGGATTGTTTGGTTTTACGGTGGCCGCTGCGGTGCGGTCACCGCACCGTGATTTTATTTTACACAACAAAACAGTATGAGCAATTGCAGTGATCGTACAGGAGTTTTTGGAGTTCATGTGACCATGTTCTGATACATATAGTCAATCCACTGTGATATCGTAAATTCCAAAATTGCCCTTCAAAGTTCAATTAATGATTTAAAATCAAATCCTAACCATTTTTATTTTTATTTTACAAATCTTACACCATTTTTAAGAAGTTATGGTTCTACATTTGTAAGTTTCTTCTTACAAGGTACGTATTCGATTGTATGTATTTTATTTTAGTATTTATTTGACTTATATTAATATATAATAAATATATTAGTATAAAGGTTAAAATATACATTTTATTAAAATCACGTGCGATCACCGTAGTTTTTGCAAACAATTTTCTAAATCCCGATCATAATTATCACGATAATCTCAACGCACGGTACGATCACCATAACTCACCGTGATTTTGAAAAGCTAAAACAAACAACCCTATTGTTATAATCAATCGAATTGAGCCATAAACATTTAAAAATTTAAAGTTAATCTCTTTTAAGTTGAATTATTGCATATTTGATTTCAAACCTCCAAACGTATATAAGTTTAACCATAACGTCATGATTAATTGAAAAATATGCATTCAAACCGAAAATTGAAAAATAACACCTTAAACAATTTAAAATGTTATGTATATATACTCTATTGTCATTCTTCTTAAACATTTTCGAATAAAATATGCATACCAGATAAGAATAAAAAATTGATATATACACTCAATGTACAATAAGTTGTTTGATTCTTGGATCAAGACGGTGTTGTCATGAGATATGTTTACTATTTATTTATTAACACACGATGATAAGTAAATAAAATTAATGTATATTCGTCTCAAAAAAATTAAAATTTATTCGGAATTGATAAAATGAGTTGTGGTATCATTATGATTTGTGAAATACAACTAATTTACATTTACTTCTAAATATTAAAATATATTAGTATTATTATTTTTTATTATAAGGATATTTTAATATTTATAAATTGATATCAAATAGTAAAAGTGAAAAAGCAGTAGGAAAAATTAATTTTTCACGTAATGTAAAATAATTGTCTGTTTCCCAGGAAATAATTGATTTTCTTTTTAAAATAGCTATTTTGGAAGTACGTTATTCATGTTTTATATTTAAAGCAAAAGAGACTCTTGATTTGATCTCATCCGTTGATTTCATCCCGAAGCGCGTGAGTTTAGCGGTACCTTTCCATGTATTCTTTCGATGTAAGTAAATACAAGTAACTATTTCTTTCACTCGTTATTTATATAAATTCGTAGAAAAATATCATATTCTATAATCATACTACATTAAATAATAATTTATATCCTAAATTAATTTAATGTATTTTTTTCTTATAATATGCAATATTTTTAAAACCAATACAGATTGTTGATATACTGGATAAGATAATGATATAATTATGTTTGATATGTATTAGATATGTACCGAAATAATAAAATAAAATATATTATTAACATATAGAAAATATACAATTATTAACTATTCTTAATTATATTGTTATTAATTTTAAAAAATTAAATGAAAGAATTCTCTTGGAAGGATTCGTTTGTTATGAGCACGTTTCATAGTTCGCTGATAAGCACGCATCCGCGCGTAAATCGCATTTCTCTTTTCTTCGATCATCTCGAGGTCCAATAATCTCCTTTCACCATTCATGTGCTCATCATACTGAGATATTCGAAGTGATCGGATGACAACCTCCATCGGGCTAACATCTTCGGTCTCATACACCAATGAGAAAGTTGATTCCTGGGTTGTTGAGCGAGGTGTAGTTCGGTATGCCCATAAGACCTCATAGATGTGTTCATGTCATTTTCCTCCAAAATCTTCTAACTTGGTTTTCAATCATTTCAGGATAACCTTGTTAGATACCTCCGTAAGTCCATTAGTTTGAGGGTGGACTACTGATGAGAAATGTTGGATGATGCCCAACTTGGTGCATAAATCCCGTATGCTCTTTCTACGGAACTGAGTCCATTATCTGATATGAGCACTCGGGGAACCCCGAAGCGTCTCACGATATTTCTCCATAAGAAGTGTTTGACAACCTTATCTGAGATGATGGCTACTGCTTCTGCTTCAATCCACTTCGAGTAATACTCTACCGCTACAATACAAAATTTTCTTTGCCCTATTGACCGAGGAAAAGGTCCGAGGATATCAATCCCCCATCTGTCAAACAGACAAGGCAATGGGGTAACCGATAAGGGAGCCCAGACAATTGCGGGATCGGAGCATTGTACTGACATATGGCGCAATGTTTAGTGTACTTCTTGGCATCTGCAAGCAACGTTGGCAAAAAATATCCAACTCTGATGATGCGGTGGTATAAAGATCGAGCCCCTGAATGAATGTCACATATCCGTTCATAAACATAAATCAAGACGACTTCAGCCTTGATAGGGGATAAGCAGCGCAGAAGCGGGCCCTCAAAACTCTTTTTAAACAAGCGTCCGTCAACCAAGAAAAATCTCTTAGCCCGGACTTCTATTTTTTTGGCTTCAGACTTGTCTTCAGGGAGATAAACGTTTGAAAGGTATTTAATAAAGGGATCAATCCAACTGGGTTCCCCATGAGATTCAGTAGCGTTAATATTCAAGCACTGTAGTTCATGGAATAGAGCCCCGATCTCTTCAATAGACTGTTCGGTCAATAATATCTCGACCGAAAGTCGGTCCTGGATATGGACCGAAATAATACTTGGCTCTATGTCAGGTATGCCTGCGGCCAATTTGGCGAGTGCGTCGGCAACCTTATTCTGCTCTCGTGGCACGTGATCAAGAGAAAAATCATTGAACTCTTTGGATAATTCCAGGACTTTGCCACAATATAATCTCATTATCGAATCATGAGTTTCAAATCTCCATGCGAACTGTTCCACTACTAACTTTGAGTCTGAGAACATTCGCACCCTGCTAACTCCTATTTTTTGAGCCAATGTCATTCCCGATAATACAGTCTCGTATTCTACCACATTATTTGTTCCAGTAAAGGAAAATTTAACTGCGGAATGAATAAGGTCACCTTGTACCGTAGTTAGGGTAATGTTTGCTCCTCTTCCTCCGAAGGTCGACCCATCTACGTGGATCGTCCATCGATCATCCTCTTGGTTAAGATATATGGTCGATCGGGTCATTTCAACCACAAAGTCGGCTAGAACGTAAGCTTTGATCGCCCTTCGGGGCAAGAATTCCAGATACATAGCGCTGAGTTTGATAGCCCATTTTGCTAATCTCTCATTCAAATCCTTTTGTTCAAGGACTACGTTCAGAGGTTGATCCGTATAAACATAAACCGTTCGGCCTTCAAAATAATGTTTCAGCTTGGATACAACTTTTTTCAAAGCCAGCATGAATTTTTCCAAGGTAGAATATCTGGTTTCGGCAGATACCAGAGAATGGCTTACATAATAAACGGATCTATGAATATCGCTCGGATGGTCACCAGAGCTTCGCTGATGGCAACTTCTGATACAGCAAGATACAACCCCAAAGGTTCATCACAAGTTGGACTCACCATCACCGGGGGAGTGCTTAAATAAGTCTTCAGCTCGGAAAAGGCCCGATCGCATTCTTCGGTCCAATCTAGATGGCTTGCTTTTCTTAGCACTCTGAAAAAGGTAGAGCCCGGTCTGTAGATTTTGAAATAAACATGCTTAGCGCCGCGAGTCGGCCAGTAAGCCTATGAAATTCTGTTTTGTTTCGTAGAAGTTGCATATCAATGATAGCCTGCACTTTTTCATAGTTAACCTATATGCTTTTTTCTAAAATGTAATATCCTAAAAATTTTCCACTTCGGATCCCGAAACATCATTTGTTTGGATTTGGTTTGAGTTTATATTTGCGGCATACTTCGAAACAACGAGACAAATAAGAAAGATGGTCTTCATCATTCATAGATTTAACAATCATATCATCAACATAAACTTCCATCATATGGCCGATCAATTCTCTAAAGATTTTGTTGACCAACCTTTGATATGTTGCTCCAGCATTTTTTAGACCGAATGGCATAACCACATAACAGTAAACGCCATCTTCGGTTATGAATGATGACTTCTTCTGATATTCTTCAGCTAGGAAAATCTTATGGTACCCGGAATAAGCATCCATGGTACTCATCATGGTGCTGCCAAACACAGCATCTACCAGTCGGTCGATATGCGGCAAGGGGAAGGGGTCCGACTCACAGCTTTTGTTAATATCAGTGAAATCGATGCACATCCGCCATTTCCCATCCGGTTTGGAGACCACTACTGGGTTTGCAACTCATTCAGTATAGTGGATCTCTATGATGAATTTCGACTGCAGCAATTTGTTCACCTAAGCCCGGATGATCTCTATTTTTTCGGGAGAATAGCGTCTCCTCTTCTGCCTAACATGCTTCGTTCCAGGCTCGGTGTTGATCCGATGTTCACTATCGGATCGGTCAATCCCCGGAACATCGTCCGAGGTCCATGCGAATATATCCACGTGGCTTCTCAACAAGTGGATCAGTTCTTTTTCAAAAGCATAGGCTAAGTGTGCCCCGATGCGAGTAGTTTTGGTTGAGTCGTCCTCAACCAGATTAATCATCTTGAACCCCACGGGTTCCATTGCTTGCCTCGGGTGCGGCGGCTCTTCCAGCAAATCTACTCGGGCCCTCTTGATGGGTGACAATGTTCAGCACGAGCTCATGTAGCATTGTCTAACTACTTTTTGATCCCCTTTTACAGAAATAACTCCATGAATGGAGGGAAATTTGAGCATCATATGATAAGTAGAAGAGACCGCCTCGAACTTGTTGAGACCGGTCCGTCCGATAATGGCGTTGTAAGCCAAGTCGACTTCAACGACAATGAATTCCAGATCCTCCGATCGGTCCTTGGATGGTTCTCCAAGGGTGACTGTGAATAAAATCTTCCTGCATGGAATGACGTTTCTCTTATCGAACGACCAGAGAGTTATATTAGCAATCGGGAGGTCATGAGCAGCAGCTCCCAACATTTCACCACTTCGCGCTTCATTAAATTGCACGAAGCCCCGGTGTCCACTAGGATCCTGTGGACACGACGATTCCCGATGATTCCAGTAATAGTAATGGGGTCATCGCATGGATCGATGATTCCTTCCCGATCGGCCATAGTGAAAGTGATATCATTCCCTAAAGGAGGGGATCGTTCAGCTGGATCATACTTAACCAGCGCCACAGATTCGAAGCTCTCAGCGGAGTCTCCGCGCACGGTTCTCTTTCAGTCCCGGACCGATTCATTTATTCTCAGACCACCGGAGATAACATAAATATCTCCGGCTACTTCTCTGGGTGCCGCCTCATTTTGAGGAGGTTGGACACCTGTTACCGCAGGTGGAGGAGCGGCCTGCTCCTGTCTTCCACCCTCGTTCTGCGGGGCTCTGCCGCCACGGCCCCACCATCTTCTTCTTCGGCCCTGACCATGGTTCTCTCGACCGTGTTGGCCTCTGTCTTGTTCTGGCGGAGGAGACCATCGGTCCTCCGTCCGATCATTATAATTTCGGGGTTGTCCCCGATTATCCTTTCCCCGCGGCCTGGGACGATCGTTACCCTGGTGGCCCTTTCAGGGGGATTCCTCTCGCTTGCCCTTCTGACCATTCCGGTCGGGCTTCTCTTTATTCATTGCCGCTACTGTCTCTTTCAACAGCAAATACTTCAGGGTCGGGTGATCGCGATTATGATGTAATTCGCAATACACCAATTGTCCTCCTATTTAGGGAGGACATCTTTCTCGTATACAGCCGCTACTTCTCGCGACTACTTCTTAGGGTAGGAAACCCTATGATCACTTGCGGGCTTAGAATTCCCGCTAGGTTTCCGATTGCCTAGCACCAACGCTTCATCCACCTTAATATAATTGTTGATTTTCTGAAAAAGTTTACCCAAGGTGGATGGTGGGCTCTTTACCAAACTGGCCGAAAGGCCGCACGGTCCCAAGACCTGCTGTAGAATGTAAATCTTGTCCCGGAGCTCAAGTTTGATGCTCCGGGCGGTCCTATTGAATTTCTCCATGAAGGACCGAAGACTCATTTTTGCCGGGATATATTTCAACTGATATAGTTCCTGCTTGCTTCTGGGCGGTCCTACCTTTGGAGCAAACTGCTATGAGAAAGCCAAAATAAATCCGCCATACGACTATATGGATTGAGCCGGCAAATTTTTGAACCACGTTCGGGCGTCGCCTTGTAATCCTGCCACGAAGATGCGACACTTTAGCGAATCTGAGGCCCGAACCGTTCCCATGCGTAATTCAAAATCGGCAACGTGATCGATCGGATCACCGTCACCACGAAATGTCGGCAACCCCTCGGGGTTGCGATAATGCCGATCTGTGACTGCTGCCTAGATCTCTTTAGAGAAGGGGAGCATCAAATCTCCCAAGACGGTTGACACGCCTTCAAATTGTTAGGACGATGTCTGGACCGCGTGCAGATTATGCCACCAGTCATCATCCTTATTTCGTCTGATTGTGGCCTCCATGGCCCTATTGAATAAACTAGGATTGCGTCCCACATTAGGTTCGCAATCCTTCAGCACACCCATGCTCTCCAACTCCTTAGTGAGCTCGTCAATTCTTCGCTGCATCTACTCCTGATCATTTCGAGGAGCGAGAGTTAGAGCCTTGGCTGGGGGAGGAGAGGTAGACCGATATCTCGGCCTCCTCGTTGTTGCACCGTGCCTAATGATTTCTTCATCATCAGTGCTGCGCTCGTCAGGATCACTCTCGTATCCTCTGCTTTTGGGAACAGGGCTTCAAACAGCCGGTAGTTCTGTTCCACTTCTCTCCGACGTAATTTCCAGTACCACCTTCCTGACGACAGCTTCCAGATCCTGTAAAGTGAATGTTGGTGCTGAGAGACTGTTGGGGAGCACGTCACTGTCATTTGTGAAGTTCCAGTCGCCATGCCTTTGATTATCCTATCCCTGTTAGAAAACTCAAATGGGATTAGAGAATCATCCCCACGGACGGCGCCAAACTGTTATGGTCCCTTTTTAGGGGTACCAACAGTCATCTGGTTTGTCAGCAAACGAACTCGGTTTTGATTTGTTTTTTATAGGAAAACGATTAAGAAACTGGAAATAACAATGAGGCACAACAATTTATAGTAGAAACCCCAGGAATTAGAGAGAAAACCACTTGACTAAGAGCGAATTAAGCTCTTAGCCTGTTCACTAATCAAACAATCCATTACAGAATACATAAGAGATTT
The DNA here is from genome assembly GCA_009725065.1 of Utricularia reniformis. Classification (NCBI taxonomy): domain Eukaryota; kingdom Viridiplantae; phylum Streptophyta; class Magnoliopsida; order Lamiales; family Lentibulariaceae; genus Utricularia; species Utricularia reniformis. The sequence continues at coordinate 474,827 of RWGZ01001070.1, forward strand.
AAAGAAAATGACAAGGAATAAGAAAGCAGTAAGAACTTCAGCAGGGTAACGGCTTGTTCTTAAGCGTCCAAAGGGTCCTGCTATTTCCGTCGATCTGCTCTGTATTTATAGAGTTAATGGCGTGTGTAATTCACGCTTTGTAACCGCCTCTGACAGGTTTGTTAGAGGTTGTTGTCGCGCAATGTAAAACGAGGCCGGGACTGAGGCGTAGTCGGCATGATCGGGCCCGAGGCGTGGTAAACGTGTGAAGGCTCGAAGCGTGGAAAGCGTGGGTTTGTAACCATTTGGGCCGAACCACGGAGCCAGTTTTCAGAAAACGTTATATTTCGCCAAGATTATCTTCGGTCCTCTCGCAGAACATGAGACCATTATAACTTAAATATACTAATGGGCTGCACAAGTTCGCTTCCACCATATGGATCGGCCCAATCGTTATTGGGCCTCATCCATTGCAGGGTACCTGGTCCTATAGTTCTCATCACATGGTATTTGTGATTATCACCTTGTTTATTGAATCGACTAAAGACATTTTCAACTCTTAATCAAGTGGTTTTTTCCTCATCTTTGAGGTTTTCCACTCTAAAACTGTCTTGTCTCTTTTACACTTGATTTATAATCGTCCTCCACACATTAAATAAATTACAACCGAGTTCGTCTTACAACGAAACGGACGACTGTTGACACCTCCGGTTTTCGAACCACAACAATATATATTATTAAATATGCTATTGAATACACTTAGCTACTTCGGATATTCATATTTTCGTATTAGAACCTTAATATAGATCCTTCATTCTATTAAAATACATCAAATGGGGTCTTGTCAATTTCGTATTAATATCTTTTTAATGAGGAAAGTGATTTTTATTTACCGATTAAAAATGCTAATGATCAAGTCAAAATATTTTTACGTATGCTTGGAATGCATCACTGCCTTTAACCAATCATAAAATAAGTATGATATATATTTTCCTCATTCTTTAATATTTGAAAATAAGATAATTGAAATGGGTGGAGTACTCTTAAATTTCGTTTTTATTTAAAATATTAATTGTTTAACTTCCGTTTTTATTGTTAATGGGTGGAGGCCCAATATGAATATAAGCCCATATCGTAGAGGATACTCTTTTATCGGGAACCCTAGGCAAATCGCGTCGCGACTGAAGCAATTTTCACAGCTGCGCGAATTCTGTTTTCCTTGAAAATCTCCAACTATGTCACTCAACGCAAGAACTGTTAAGGATGTCTCTCCTCATGAATTCGTAGTTTCCTATGCGGCTCATCTCAAGAGATCAGGGAAGGTGAAGCTCCTCTCGTTTCTTGTTTGCATCTCCTTCATTCATTATTTTTGCACAAATTGAGATCTATCGAGTATTTTTCCCTAATTTAATCATTGCAATGGCGGTTTAGATATATTATGATGTAGAGAAACTCTTTGAAAATTCGTGTTCCTTGATTTAGGGTCTAGGGTTTGGAAGCACAAAAGTTAGCACCTTTACTTTGTTTAAATTTTTTGCTTGATATGTAGATTGAACTTCCTGAATGGGTTGACATTGTGAAAACCGGCGTGCGTAAAGAACTTGCTCCCTATGATCCTGACTGGTACTACATTAGAGCTGGTATGAACGATTATCTATATGTATATATATATTTATGAGTCCCCTCTATATTGTTTCAAGATTCAATTGCTATGCATATATGTTTTTGTGTTGCAGCCTCTATGGCAAGAAAGATATACATCAGGGGAGGTCTTGGTGTTGGTGCTTTCAGGAGAATTTATGGTGGGAGCAAGAGTAATGGAAGTAGGCCATCTCACTTTGGCAAAAGTAGTGGCTCCATTGCTCGTCACATCCTTCAACAACTCGATAAAATGAACATTGTTGAAAAGGACCCCAGAGGGTATGTTCTCATCAGCGTATTTTACCACATAACAAAGTGTTAACTTGCAGCCATTCTGATCGTGATCCGAATGCAATTTTTCTTTTGCAGAGGGAGGAAAATCACTTCCACCGGTCAGAGAGATCTCGATCAAGTCGCCGGCAGAATCGCAGTTGTCGCTCCCTAGGTCTGAGTATCGGGTTTCATGCTTTATATTTGAGTTTCCTTCTAAAGTTTGTGGGATTTTTGTTCTACTTCTACTTACGATACAGTTTTCTTATTTCTTTTATGGGCATGTTTTTTTGTCTGATCTGGAAGTCAAAGAGTATTCTTAATAAAACATAGAATGAATGGCGAGGTAGATAAATCTATTGTAAATAGTGTTCTTAACAAGAAAATGGTGCAATTCGCCCTTGAATTTTCTTAGTTTTACCGATTTGGTTCTATACTTAATAACACTATATTTAGTTTTCAAATTTTAAATGTTTGGTAAATTTGGTATTCGAAGTTTGCAACCTTTGGCAAATATGTGAGATTTGATCCTAAAATATGATATCGATTGGTATAACAATATGCGATAAATGTGATAGAATGGAAACCCTAAATAATATGTAGGATCGATAAGATCATTTTAGTTTTTTTCAAAATCACGTTGGGCTGACAACTGCTATTAGCAGCGGTGGTAAAGATGCAAAAAATAAGGTTGAATGTAACGTGATTTGTCTTTTCCAAAATCACGTTGGACTGACAACTGCTATTAGTAGCGGTGGTGAAGATGCAAAAAATAAGGTTGAATGTAACGTGATTATATTTTGAAAAATTGTGTTTTAGAAAATTGCGTTCAATGCACTTTAGTTCTCACTACCATTCCAAAGAAACCCATATTAGATTGAATTTCGATCACTTATAAAAATATTAAATCAATTTATTTGTTGTTAAATATTCTACAGTTGAATTTTCAACATGTAACTATTAATTTATAATATCTATCGACTAAGAGGTGTATTTAATATTATTCAGATTATGTAATTTTGATTTAGAATTGTTTACAATGAATATAGTTCTTTGTATTAACAAAATTTAAAAACCTAATATTGATACGGGATCAATGGTTTATTTGGGTACTTATTAAAAAAATTGAGTGCAGTGTGATGAAGTAAGAAAATGATCAATTTTAAAATATATTTAGTAAATAATAATATTATATTGTTATACATATATAATTAATTATAATTATACTTTAGTTATTGAACGAATAAATTAGTGATACAACACGCTGAATTGGGGCGGCGGCAAACGTGTAGGACTAGTTTTGTCATTTCCTTAATGTTGACTGCCACTACACAGATGACAGATCTCAGATTGCACAACGGCTATTAAACCAGCTGTCGTTACTCCTTACCCAATGCTAGCTTCTTTATCCTCTGATTAGTACGGTGTGATTCAGGTAAAATGCTTTTGTCTACGCATTCTAAGATACGCTTGTTGAAGAGATTTCCGTGGATCGAGAGTAGTTTGTACTTTTGAATGGTTGATCGGATCTTTCTTTTTAGTCGGGTTTCTTGATCTGTAATGAAGTTTGGCTGATCTGTAGCTTACTCTTCTATATGTTCGAGTTTTTTGTAAATTCATTTGCATATCTATTGCGATTATAGATCGGAACTAAGAAACGCTGCTTAAAATCTAAGGATTACCAAATGTAAAGGATCGTTGTTCTTTTGGGATCAAGGTAGATTTGTTTTTAAAAATTTTATCTNTTCGACTTATCTTAGGGCCTAGAATTCGAACAATGGCACTTGTCTACTATATTTTATTCCTAGTTAAGCACCGGCATCAGTAATCATTGGTTTATAGGATTCGGCCTTGGAATGAAGATAAGCAGGTATTTTTTGTGTTAAATTTCTAGAATCGGATCAATTTTATGTGAAGTATGTTTGATGTAATGTTTAAGTCCTAAGATCATATTGTAAAAAAATTGAACATATAATGTTATAATTGTTATATTTCAACAACATGACACATTTTCTTTGCACTTCCAAATCGTTTTCGGATCGTTTTGTGATTGATTTGGTGGTATCTTAAATTATAACAAAGAAAATGTTATTTGGTTATACAAAATGATTTTACAAATTATAATACAATAAGCATGTATGTTCCTCTTCGTCATTTTAAAGTTCCTATAAAATTGAAACTTTTAATCATTGGAACTTGAATAAAATGGCGTTTATACTATATCATGAATGTTTTTTCATACAAATTGCATTAAATCTACAAAAATTATATACAATTCATTTAGATATACTTTCTTTCATTTATATTCGGGAGGTCTTTACTTAAAATCTATTTTACTAATAAGTTGATCAATTGTGACTTACAAATAAAATAGAGTAAGAAAATAAATTGTTAGATAAGAAAGAAAAGATTGAGATTTTAGGGTTCCAAAATTTGAAAATAACATAATATTATAATATATAATACTCTAAAATATATGATGAGATTCCTGAAATCCGGTATCCCGAACCTGATCAAGGCTAAGCTTAGTCAGACCAGTCCAAGTAACATAAGCTGAATTTGGAGGTCCAGATCCAGCTCACGTAAATGAACGGCCTAATCAAGCCAGTCCACCCCGAATATCCGTTCATATCGATCGGTCCCGATCGGTAGGGCCCAGCTTTCTCCCGCTCACCAGGACCGATCGGTCCACACTTCACAGGCCCTGCTTCGGGTCATCTACATTCCTCAATATGCGACGACAACCTCCGACAATCCTGTCATAAGGCGTGGTCCGGCTAAGTCATACGAGTCTCCCTTAGTCTGGAGATAGCCGGCTAGTAGCACCAAAAGGCCTAGCGCCGTGCAATCCTATAAAGTCATGCCCGGCGGCTGTCCCGCCTGACAGGAGTCGACCTAGCCGCAGAGGACAATCACAAAACGACACCTTGCTGTTCACGCAGCACAGTAGGTGTATAAAAATGACACTTAGGGTGCGAAGAAAAGGATCCTCTTCCGATTCTCCTTGCAAGCTCTCTTACTTAGACTTCTGTCGATTTTTTTTCGATTAGTTTTCTTCCCCTTATTGTCTAAAGAACAAACATGGTATTTGTGATTAGCACATTATTTATTGAATCGACTAATGATATTTCCAGTTATTAGTCAAGTGGTTTTTCCTCAGCTTTGAGGTTTTCCACTCTAAATCTGTCTTGTCTCTTTTACACTTGATTTATAATCGTTCTCCACACATTAAATAAATTACAACCGAGTTCGTCTTGCAACGAACCGGACGACTGTTGACACCCCCGGTTTTCGAACCACAACAATATATATTATTAAATATGCTATTGAATACACTTAGCTACTTTGGATATTCAGATTTTCGTATTAGAACCTTAATATAGATCATTCATTCTCTTAAAATACATCAAATGGGGTCTTATCAATTCTTATTAATACCTTTTTAATGAGGAAAGTGATTTTTATTTACCGATTAAAAATACTAATGATCGAGTCAAAATATTTTTACGTATGCTTGGAATGCATCACTGCCTTTAACCAATCATAAAATAAGTATGACATATATTTTCCTCATTCTTTAATATTTGAAAATAAGATAATTGAAAAATATCAATATTACGTGATGGTATACCGTCTTATATAATGGAATACTCTTAAATTTCGTTTTTATTTTAAATATTAATTGTTTAACTTCCGTTTTTATTGTTAATGGGTGGAGGCCCAATATGAATATAAGCCCATATCGTAGAGGATACTCTTTTATCGGGAACCCTAGGCAAATCGCGTCGCGACTGAAGCGATTTTCACAGCTGCGCGAATTCTGTTTTCCTTGAAAATCGCCGACTATGTCACTCAACGCAAGAACTGTTAAGGATGTCTCTCCTCATGAATTCGTAGTTTCCTATGCGGCTCATCTCAAGAGATCAGGGAAGGTGAAGCTCCTCTCGTTTCTTGTTTTCATCTCCTTTATTCATTATTTTTGCACAAATTGAGATCTATCGAGTATTTTTCCCCAATTTAATCATTGCAATGGCGGTTTAGATATATTATGATGTAGAGAAACTCTTTGAAAATTCGTGTTCCTTGATTTAGGGTCTTGGGTTTGGTAGCACAAAAGTTAGCACCTTTACTTTGTTTAAATTTTTTGCTTGATATGTAGATTGAACTTCCTGAATGGGTTGACATTGTGAAAACCGGCGTGCGTAAAGAACTTGCTCCCTATGATCCTGACTGGTACTACATTAGAGCTGGTATGAACGATTATCTATATATATATATATATTTATGAGTCCCCTCTATATTGTATCAAGATTCAATTGCTATGCATATATGTTTTTGTGTTGCAGCCTCCATGGCAAGAAAGATATACATCAGGGGAGGTCTTGGTGTTGGTGCTTTCAGGAGAATTTATGGTGGGAGTAAGAGTAATGGAAGCAGGCCATCTCACTTTGGCAAAAGTAGTGGCTCCATTGCTCGTCACATCCTTCAACAACTCGATAAAATGAACATTGTCGAAAAGGACCCCAGAGGGTATGTTCTCATCTGCGTATTTTACCACATAACAAAGTATTAACTTGCAGCCATTCTGATCGTGATCCAAATGCAATGTTTCATTTGCAGAGGGAGGAAAATCACTTCCACCGGTCAGAGAGATCTCGATCAAGTCGCCGGAAGAATCGCAGTTGTCGCTCCCTAGGTCTGAGTATCTGGTTTCATGCTTTATATTTGAGTTTCCTTCTAAAGTTCGTGGGATTTTTGTTCTACTTCTACTTATGATTCAGTTTTCTTATTTCTTTTATGGGCATTTTTTTTGTCTGATCTCCAAGTCAAAGAGTATTCTTAATAAAACATAGAATGAATGGCGAGGTAGATAAATCTATTGTAAATAGTGTACTTAACAAGAAAATGGTGCAATTCGCCCTTGAATTTTCTTAGTTTTACCAATTTGGTTCTATACTTAATAACAGTATATTTAGTTTTCAAATTTTAAATGTTTGGTAAATTTGGTATTCGAAGTTTGCAACCTTTGGCAAATATGTGAGATCTGATCCTAAAACATGATATCGGATGGTATCGATTGGTATAACAACATGCGATAAATGTGATAGAATGGAAACCCTAAATAATATGTAGGATCGATAAGATTATTTTAGTCTTTTCCAAAATCACGTTGAGCTGACAACTGCTATTAGCAGTGGTGGTGAAGATGCAAAAAATAAAGTTGATGTAACGTGATTTGTCTTATGTTTTGAAAAATTGTGTTTTAGAAAATTACGTTCAATGTACTTTAATTCTCACCACCATTCCAAAGAAAGCCATATTAGATTGAATTTCAATCACTTATAAAAATATTCAATCAATTTATTTGTTGTTAAATATTCTACAGTTGAATTTTCAACATGTAACTATTAATTTATAATATGTATCGACTAAGAGGTGTATTTAATATTATTCAGATTATGTAATTTTGATTTAGAATTGTTTACAATGAATATAGTTTTTTGTATTAACAAAATTTAAAAACCTAATATTGATACGGGATCAATGGTTTATTTGGGTACTTATTAAAAAAATTGAGTGCAGTGTGATAAAGTAAGAAAATAATCAATTTTTAAATATATTTAGTAAATAATAATATTATATTGTTATACATATATAATTAATTATAATTATACTTTAGTTATTGAACGAATAAATTAGTGATACAACACGCTGAATTGGGGCGGCGGCAAACGTATAGGACTAGTTTTGTCATTTCCTTAATGTTGACTGCCACTACTCAGATGACAGATCTCAGATTGCACAACGGCTATTAAACCAGGAATTTTTTAAGTACAATAACATTTTTCACACGTATATGTTTACAATTTACTAGTACTTTTTATATATATTAAAAATTTAGCATGGTGAAAAAAGTATATTCACAACATAACAGTATTAATAACTTGTTTCAGATAATTAAATTAATATATATTATATTAATCAATAATGATAATAGAAATTGCTAAAAACTCATCTACATGCATCAAATTTATGATAATAATTACAAGAAAACATTAAAGTTGAGCATATTAATTTTCATATTGTCCATATTTTCACAAAGAAATATTTTGCATAATATGGATTGCTTTTATCAGACACATTGATTTTGGGATATAAAAGTAATCATAGATACGTAAATTTGTTTATAAACAAATTATAGATAAAAGAAAACATCATTTTCGGACAACATACTATGTAATAAAAAACACTTTTATGATAATATATTACCTATCTGTACATGTATCAATATAAGATTAATTTTAATAAATTATAAGTATACTTTTATTTGACGAAAGATGTATTTTTATGCATTAACATATCTTCTGTCAAAAGTACCAAAATCAAACATATCATTTTTATCCTATTTCTTGTCATCAATAATTAAAATGAGTTAGTATAATATAATATTATTACTAACACAACTAATTAATGATGTTATATTGTTAAACATTACTCCTGACATCGCAAAAGTAATATATAATTAAAAAGTATAATTAAAATAGTAAATAAAAAAAGTTATGTGATGTTATCGTAGAAAATTGCCCATTAAACCATCTGTCGTTACTCCTTACCCAATGCTAGCTTCTTTATCCTCTGATTAGCACGGTGTGATTCAGGTAAAATGCGTTTGTCTACGCATTCTAAGATACGCTTGTTGAAGAGATTTCCGTGGATCGAGAGTAGTTTGTACTTTTGAATGGTTGATCGGATCTTTCTTTTTAGTCGGGTTTCTTGATCTGTAATGAAGTTTGGCTGATCTGTAGCTTACTCTTCTATATGTTCGAGTTTTTTGTAAATTCATTTGCATATCTATTGCGATTATAGATCGGAACTAAGAAACGCTGCTTAAAATCTAAGGATTACGAAATGTAAAGGATCGTTGTTCTTTTGGGATCAAGGTAGATTTGTTTTTAAAAATTTTATCTATACGTTTGGCATGAGAAGTATGATTCTAAGTATCGATGATGTTATACTTTTTTTGATCAAATGGTGCTTTAGTTACTGTAATAAATACTGGAAATCTTTTTAGAGATATGATGGCATTTCCTTTCATAGGAAGTTTACATGATGCGAGATTGAGAAGTAAATTTGTCTCAATTTCAGGAATATGGTGAAGATTTGTTGTATTGGAGCGGGTTATGTGGGAGGGCCTACGATGGCTGTGATAGCATTCAAATGTCCTTCAATTGAAGTGGCTGTTGTTGATATTTCTGTTTCTCGAATCAAAGCTTGGAATAGTGACCAGCTTCCCATCTATGAGCCAGGTCTTGATGATGTTGTAAAGCATTGTAGGGGCAAGAACCTATTCTTCAGCACAGATGTGGATAAACATGTTTTTGAGGCTGATATAGTATTCGTGTCAGTCAATACTCCCACTAAAACTCGAGGTCTGGGAGCTGGTAAAGCGGCAGATTTGACATACTGGGAAAGTGCAGCTCGTATGATTGCTGATGTATCAAAATCTGATAAGATTGTGGTTGAGAAATCTACTGTCCCTGTAAAAACAGCAGAAGCCATTGAAAAAATTTTAATGCACAACAGCAAGGGAATTAATTACCAGATTCTTTCTAATCCTGAGTTCCTTGCTGAAGGTACTGCTATTCAGGATCTTTTTAATCCAGACAGGGTTCTAATTGGTGGAAGGGAAACCCTTGATGGACTTAAAGCTGTTCAAGCACTAAAGAATGTATATGCTCAATGGGTTCCAGAAGATCGCATCCTGACCACTAATCTATGGTCTGCTGAGCTCTCAAAGCTTGCGGCTAATGCATTCTTAGCACAACGAATCTCATCTGTTAATGCAATGTCTGCTCTCTGTGAAGCAACTGGTGCTGATGTTGCCCAAGTGTCTTTTGCCGTGGGTAAAGACACAAGAATTGGACCCAAGTTTCTTAATGCCAGTGTTGGCTTTGGTGGTTCTTGTTTCCAGAAGGATATTCTTAACTTAGTCTATATCTGTGAATGCAATGGTCTTCCTGAAGTTGCAGAATACTGGAAACAAGTCATCAAGATCAATGACTATCAGAAGAGCCGATTCGTTAACCGAGTTGTAGCTTCAATGTTCAACACTGTTTCAAATAAGAAAGTTGCCATTTTGGGCTTTGCATTCAAGAAGGATACTGGTGATACTAGAGAGACACCTGCTATCGATATATGTCAAGGACTTCTAGGTGACAATGCTAAATTGAGTATTTATGATCCACAAGTAAACGATGATCAGATTCATAGAGATCTTTCTATGGACAAATTCGACTGGGATCATCCCGAGCATCTTCAACCTATGAGCCCATCTGCAGCAAAGAAAGTTCATGTTGTTTGGGATGCTTATGAGGCAACCAAAGATGCGCATGCTATTTGCATTCTTACAGAATGGGATGAGTTTAAGAAGCTTGATTTTAAGAAGATCTACGACAATATGCAGAAACCAGCATTTGTTTTTGATGGAAGGAACATAGTGGATGTGGGCAAACTCAGGGATTTTGGTTTCATTGTTTATTCCATTGGCAAATCTCTGGATGCTTGGCTCAAAGACATGCCTTCCGTTGCATAAACAATTTCTGTGAGGCCTTTATCAGTTATTAGTGTATCTAATGCATTGCATTCTATTCTATAGGCAACTTAATGCATTGCTTTTATTTCTTGTGAGTTCATTTAATAAATAATCATGATCATTAAATTCCCATTATTTCATTCATATTTGCCTCCTTTATGTTCATTAATCCTTTCATTTTGTGATAACTTTTAAAAGATATGCAGAATAGATTAATATTTGTTCAGACGAAAAGTTCAGTTTGAAATCTACAAAAGCCATCGATGTCAGCATGGTGTTCTTCCTCATGATTTCACAGTTGACTGATTCTCTTCAAAGGCTGCGTCATTTGGAGTCGTAAGCATTTATTTTGTGCATTTCATTACCTTGCTGTTCCTTTCTTATCTGGTCGTATTTCAATTTCATTTTCATTATCTTGGGCTTGTCATAGTCTAAGTTGTTTACTGTCGATTCTCTAAAGGGACGTGAAAGAAGAGATTTCATATCAAGTATCATTTCGAAACCTTAATAACATGGGATTTTTTATATGTTTTTCTTTCTTATTGATTTCATGTTTTGAATCATGAAATAAATACTGCGGTTTCTTTTTATTAGGATTGAAATTGATGATGAAACATCTCTGGTTCTTGTGAACCAGTCATTTCGCTGCTCGTTACTTTTGATTATGGTTCTTGGTTAAAATAGCATGTCTAGAGCAGAAGATCATTTGGATATCAGTTTCAGGCTATCTGATGGATCAGATATTGGATCAAAAAAGTTACATTTGGCTACAAGTGTTCTGACATTGAAAGAGAGCCTCATAGCTCAATGGCCTAACGGTTAAACTTTGTTTCAATTTACTGTATGAGTGCCTGGTTTTTTAAAATTGGTGCGTGAATTGGATATTCAGTCTGTTTTATGATCCGATTTTGCATATATTAGTTTTATTTTCTGCGGCACTTATGTGCTCTGATTCCCTCTTTGTTTCTCTTGTTTTCGTTGTACAATTTGCTAGTTTTGGATCTAGGAAACTTATGTTATGTTCCTTTGGCTACAAGTGTTCTCACATTGAAAGAGAGCCTCATAGCTCAATAGCCTAAAGGTAAACTTTATTGAAATATGACGCTATCTTACATTGAAAAATGAATATGGTTTGGATTGATTTATATGAGAGAAGAGGTGCCGTTCTCCTCCCCTTATGCGCTATATCCGTTCATAAATTCTTATAGACTCTAGAATTTCAACAAATTTTGTTCAAATCTTACGGATTTGGTGCTTCAATTGGATATTCAGTCTGTTTTATAATCCTATTTTGTGTACATTAGTGTTTTGTTCTGTGGCTCTAATGCAATGCCTTAGTCTCGGATCCCCGTTTTGTTTCTCGTATTTTGTGGTACAATTTGCTAGTTTGAGTATATATTTATTTATTTATTATTTAAATTTAAAACTTATAATCTTATCAAATTGAGTCGATAAGATTGATGCAATATAGTTGGGTACTAAATCCCATCATTCACATTTATTTTTCTTTATTTATAACTTTAGTGGATTTGTCTATTTTATGGAGTTCGGACAACTCTACTAGGTAAAATATTATGTACTTTTTTATGAATAATATATTTAATTATAATCATTTTTTAAAAAATAATAAATCAAGTTAATACAATAACGTGAAGATTTATTAAAAATTGGGCTTGAATAAACAAACTTATTTCATTTGAGAATATTGGGTTTCTTTGGATCATCTTTTAGAAAAATACGATGTGTTGAACAATTATAGTTAAATTAGAGATTATATAATTGTGAATTTATTAAATTATTTGATTGATTATGATATTTGAAATTTGATGAAGACATAGGGTTTGTTTGGTATCACGATTAAAAGTGCGATGAGGTGTGGTGAGATTGTTCCATCGTGATTTTTTTAATGCACACAAAACACAAGCTTAATTACGATGTGATAATCGTTAAAAAATTGCGATATCATCACAGCTCTTAAAACTAGTTGTGGTTTCATCGTTATTTTGGAAAAGACTAATTTACCCTTACTTCTATTAATTATAATATAATTATATTTATTATTATTATATATATAATGTTATATTAATATTTTTACATAACTCACGATTATAATATCATAATTTTATCAAATATACTTAAAAATTCACGATAATCATATTTCACTTATCTAACCGCACCCAATTTAAAAAAGATAACCAAACAAACCGATAATACTGTAATAGTCGTTACGGTATTTGAAATCACAATCCGTTAACTGAAATTCGATCGAAGTTCTCGATCTTCGATTTCGCATTTTCTGTGCAACGGAAAGATGAGTGCGGCATTTGAGGGCTACGAGAATCGATACTGTCAACTCTCCGCGAGTTTATCGAAGATTTGCACGTCTACTGGCATGCTCGATGGAGGCAAATCGAAATCATCTCCCTTTGTTTCTTATTATTTTGCATATTTTAGACAAAAAATTGCGCTTTGGATTGATTATCTGTGTCTTTGTATTGTTTTTTCTTTATGTAATTTGGGTTTATTTATGTATGAGATGATCTGGCATTTCATGAGAAGCAGATGGTCGCATTTCATGATTTTTAGGGCATGTAAATTTTATCTTGTTTTGGAGTTAATTTGCTTTTTCTTAATCTAAAATGAATTTTGGAAATCAAAATTTGATATGCTTTTTCTTAGAGTAATCGATTTTTGGATATTCGGCATTGCTAATCTTTAGTGTTCCATTGTTTTGAAACTTAATGGCTCTTTGCAGAACAAAGGAAACAAAAGATATTTGAAATAAAAGGAGGACTAGATGAAGCTGAAACCTTGGTATGGAACAATCCATTGTCATGAAAATCTTATATTTTTTGTTTCTTGTTTTGGATATTCCTTTTCACTTAAACTGGCTGATAATATTGCAGATCCGTAAGATGGATTTAGAGGCTCGGTCTTTTGCAGCCAAGCGTTAAGGCAGGTCTTCTAGTTAAGCTGAGGGAATACAAATCTAATCTTAACAGTTTAAAAACTGAATTAAAGCTAATTGAAACAAAGAACTCGAGTGCCCGAGAAGAGTTACTGGAGGCAGGAATGGCTGAGACTTTGGCTGTAAGTTTGCCTGTTTATATCATCACCGTTGTCATTTTGCCTGTTCATATGATCTCTAGCCTTCATTGGATTATCTGCTTTAGTTTACTTGGTCTCACACATGTTTTAAGAAACCAAAATGCGCAATCATTTTTTTGATTGGGCCTCTGATAACGTTGTCCGAGTGATTACTATAGGTATCTGCAAATCAGAGGGATAGATTACTGTATTCGACCGAAAGATTGAACAACTCAAGTAACAAGATTAGGGAAAGCAGGAAAGTCATGCTTGAGACTGAGGAGCTTGGCGTATCACTTCTGCAGGACCTGCATCAACAACGACAATCTCTCTTACATGCAGATAACATGGTAATAGTTTCATTTTTTAAGAATTATATTGCTTACAGATGTTTTAACTCGAAAAAAATGCACCCTCCTTACAATGCTATGAAGGCAATTGAATTCTTTCTCTTGTCAGTGAATCCTTAAATTTCACTCCCAGATTTTTCTTTTTTCAGCTTGAATATATTGATTATTTTTTGAAATGCTGTTAATTGGATGAATTGGTTGAATAACTTCACGGTTCAATTTTCTGTTCCAGTTGCATGATGTGGATGATAACGTAGGTCGGAGTCGAGGAATTATCACAAAAATGTCGAGAAGGATGGGCAAAAACAAGTGGATCATTGGTGCTATAATAACTGTCTTGGTTATCACCATCATCGTGATCTTGTATTTCAAACTATTTAGAAAGTAAACAGAACTGCCACGGTGAGTTTGATCCAGTGATTATCATAAAAACATTGTGAAAACTATTGTTGCACATTCGGAATCTCATGATTTAGCCCTTTGTTGGGCTTGTTCTTCGCATCGGCTTGATAATCGACCAAATTACATTGTATTATCTGTATCCATGAGTATGTTATTCCCTGGTATTATTTGTGTTTTTACCTTAACTTTTTACTCTATGCTTCACTTGCCCTTTGGGACTATTCAATAAATATCTTTGATTGAAAAACTTGGATCCATTGGCCTAGTGACAAATATGTTATCTCCCACTAACTCTTCAATTGCAGTTGCTTTTCAATTGATTGCGAAAGATTATAAAAGCTTTGCAGATAAAGAGATGAAGGGTTTGTCTCAATCACTTATGACAGCATCATCTTCCTTGTCTTTTTATCTCAAGACAAAGCTCTCCTTCTTCAAAATAATGAAGTTTAGACAGGTATTATCATGATTTCAATCCATGTCCTCTCATTACATCATCATATTTACTAATTACATTCAATGTCTTAATCAATATGAACTCTCTGGTATCTGTTTACTTATTTCCATTGGCCTAGCCAGTTGTTCGTTAGCTGCTTCTAACGTGGCAGCTCCTTGATATGACATGTCAAAGTATGTCATTAATTCGAGTTTAATTAATTGCATCTTAATCTCTTGTGCTGTAGATCTGTGGAAGTATGATTACTCATTAATTTGAGTTTAATTAATGGCATCTTAATCTATATTGTGGTGTAGATCTGTAGAAGTATGATTACTCATTACATGACAAAATAGAAAGTCTAGTGTTTTTTTTCAGGTTTGAGATTCTATCCTGTAGGTCTATTCACACTGATCATATTCTCAAAAATATACAAATCATTCTAGAAGAAATGAGTAGTTCCAGGAGCAATCAAAACCGCCGGAGTTCGTTGTTGTTAATAATTCATGATCATAACATGGCCGGAATCCTGCGCCGGCAGCACACAAATTAGCTTCTTCTTCACCAATCACCGGTAAGAATTCTCCTTCTGCACATTTGTTTTGAAGCAAGAGGTTTAAAAGTGACTGATCCTCGTTCCATACAGTTTCATAATAACTTGAATTCCCCTCAGATGGGGTTAATTCCTCCATAGAATTCGACAAATAAGTACTCTCAGTCATCTCCATCAACGGCGGCAAATCAGATGTACGGCAAACCACCGCCGTGCCGGAATCCAAACTTCTTACAAGATCTGAGATATGTACTTTCTTCCCACCTGAACTTTTCTTAAATACTCTACTAATCACCCAATCATTCTACAAAAAACAGAAGGAAGATTAAGACAAACAGAATGAAGATTAAGGTAAAGTTGTAATGGTACAGTTACCTTACTGAAAACTCTTGAATTGTTCCCTTGTGATCTGAATTCATGCATAACCCAATTTGTTTTTTGTCCTTTAGGTGCTCTCCCTTTGTAAAAAACCAAAGTTTTCTTCATTCCTATCAAGATTTTGCCTCTGTAAATCTCTTTATCTTTACCTGTAGCCTTCCAGTACCCAGACTCAGTTGCTCTATTTGTTCTCAAACCAGTTGGGTATTTTCTGTCCTTTTTACAGAAGAAATACCATTCTTTTTCTCCCATTTTACCCTTCCCTGAAAACCCACAACTTCAGTTCAGACAAAGACGATACAAAACAAGACAAGTTACTGATGTACTTACAAGGTAAATCCCAAGGCTCAACTTTGTTCAAGTCAGCTTCGCCGATTATTTCTGTACTGAAATCGGCGTTGATCATCTTGGGGTATAAGTAGTGAGTCACAAGCTCCTCGTCCGTCGGATGAAACCGGAAACCCGCCGGTAAAATGAGATTGTCGGCGGCGGCGGCGACGGTGGAGGATTTGAATTCAGACGAAGCAGCCATGGTAAGATTGTGATGAAAGAAGGTTTGTTTTATTGTGAGAAAGAAGCGAAGAAATGAATACAGTTGGAAAACGTGTGCCGAAAGCGTCTTATAAAGAAGCTCTCGGCGTGTCGAATGTACAGATAACAGAAGTTGTAAATCTAAATTATTACCCATTTTTGCATAATTATTACGCAATTATATAATCACCCCTAAATTTAAAATTAACTAAAAATACCCAATTTGTGCAAATTTTATCCCGAGAAAGCATCGAAAATTTCGTACAAAAAAGGTATGGAAATATATGGCTCCTATCCAAGCTTATCTCATATTGCATCAAAAGAATTAAAGTAGTGACTCACAATATTTAAAATAGTGTAAAATTCATATCTCAAAATTTAGAAATTATGTATTTAACATCTGAAGTTTTGAAACCGTTTAAGAATGACAATCTACTGAATATAAGTAGATTTTGTTTTTTGTGTAAATAGTTTTGATAATTTATGTGTTATTTTTAAAAAATTTCAAAATTTAAATACATACTCATTACATGTTTTTAGGATTAAGACATTAAATATAAACTATTAATACATTAAAAATATTAATTAGTGTTGGAGTCAAATATAAATAAGTTTCGGAACTTCGGGAGACGGCGTAGTTTGTTAAACTTTGAAAGTATAATGTTTACAACTTTAAAAAATTAGAGATCAACAATATACATTATATTAACATCAAGAGCTTTACATACAATTAAATAATATTGTGTACCGTATTTACACTATTTTTGTAAAGATGGGAGACCAATTATATTGAATTCCTAGTTATGTTGCAATCTTCTTTATTTCAAATACAACATAAAAATTCATGTTGTGTTCCTTTTACTATTGGTTAGGGCAACAAAACTTGATTTAACTATATTTTAACAAGGTTTTGTTTTTTGGTTGAATACTTAATAATTATTAATCATTAAATAAATAAATAAAAGTGGTATTTATCATTAAAAAATCCATTTTATAATAATTATGATCAAAATAAAAATATTGGACTCCAATCCTTTATTTCTAATACTATTATTGATACAATTACTTATTTACCAATGATGTAATTTAATTTGGTCCAATATACTAAGAAAAAAATACATATTATTTTAGGGTTATCTGCATACCTGGTACGCAATCTGTATTATACCGATAATCTACAATGATAAACGAGTATTTTCTTAACATTATTAGGTTATATTAACCATATATTTAATTTATAGCTTTAAACTAATTAAAATAAACCATTATTTGTTATTCTTATTATTAGTTAATAAGTATTACGTTTTTCAGTAAATCCGGATGTGTGATATTGCAATTAAATGACCTATAGGCTATAATCTGAAACCGTACGGTCAAACTAATTACAAAAAAACAAAATATTTTAATTGGTGTTTGAAAAAGATAATATTAATTTATATGTAACATTATAAATAAATAATTAATTAAAATATTGACTATGTTCAAGGTTTGAATCCCTTGCTTACACACCACCGGGTTAGTTGGGAATTAGTTAAACTAAAGTCATTTGCTCGATTAAGCTATTCTCATTCCTACAAAATTTATCATCTTTACGCATATCGAACCCGAGTCACGTGTACGTATTTCTTCGATAATATTAGAAAAAAATAATTACAAAATTCGTTGAATTTTAATATGTATTTAATTAGGTTTTATGCTTAATAATGCCTCTAAAAAATGAAATAACGTTTTTAGCTGAATTAATTCAAATTTTTTTAAAATATTATTTAAATATATATGTATATCCAATAAAAAGTTTTAATATTATTTAAATATATATGTATATCAAATATGTAAAGGGGTGTTTTAAAATTGTAAATCTATAAATATTTATGTTTTTTAAGCTTGAGTCACGGTTAGCGAGTTAAGGGGGAATTTAACCATGGTCCAAAAGTAACCGGGGTATATGGTTGGATTCCAGTCACCGCCACACGTGTTCATTCTTACGTGTCACCCAGAAAAGTGTTACCAAATCTCACTGACCCCAATAATTGATATACATTCATTTATGATTATTTATTAGGGGTATTATTGAGATTACACCTCAAACATTAGAATTCATAAGTGAATCTAATCCAAAAATCGATAAAAATGTGTAAGAAAAATAATATATATTATTTACTTCTAATCGTCAAATTAAAATGTACTTTAATTTTGTTTCGTTAGAAATATAAATTTTGTATCACTTTCTATATGCTTCGGAAAAATGATCAAGTCTTATCATATGTATCTAGGGTTGGTATTCTATCCGAACGAGTTAATTTTGAATTATGTGTATTTGTTTATATTATAAATTGAATGGAAAATTTTGTTTCAACATTGTTCATATTCATGTTAATTTTTGTTTGGATCACATAGTTTGTGTTCGAGCAATATTATTCATGTTCCTACAGAAATAATATAAAATATTCAAATTCGAACGTTCGTGAACATATTCGTATTCATTCAAATTTTTAACGTATTCATATTCATTCGAATTTTTATTCAAACTAGTTTTATTGTTCAAATTTTTTTAATATGAACAAATGAGAGGGAATCATAGAATTTAGTGATATTACATTTCTTTATAAAAAAATGTGTAAATAATAAGAAAAGAAATTAATTTCATCACATGGGGAAATAGGTACAAGAAATCCCAAAATGTAGTTCGTGGACTAATAATTTCCATTAACTGCGAATGTTGCAATTTTATGACTTTTTATCATCTACTCTCCCTATGTGTTCATACAAAGGTTTTAATCTCGATCTATTTTTTCCAAAATCTCAACAATTCGATAAAGATTGTTGAGTTCACGTTGAATTTTTCGGATACTCCACACGATCAAATATATTTTTCCGTTAATAATTTAAAAAATTATATAGTTTATGATTTCACTTTCTTTCAAAAACAAATATAGTGAACTCTTAAGGAATGGATGTTTTGCACAAAATTATATAATACATTAGAATTTATTATTCAATGTAAAATAAGAATCCATAATTAGTGTTATGCGTAAATATATAGAAATTGAATTGAATTATAATGTAAAAATACACTTAGTATATAGAATTATAATTCTAAATAAAAACAATATTTTAAAATATAAAATAAATGAATAATATTTTTTATAAAAAGAATAATATAATAAAGAGACAAATATTGAAATTTTGATGAAGAAGAAACACATAAGTGAGAATGTAAGCTCTAAACTAAAGAATACAAGAATTTATTATAAATTATAAAAAAGACTAAAATTTGATTTGTAAAAAATATATATATATTTATAAAGTAAAATACATAATACATTTTCATAATTTCTCCATACCAAACTTTAGTGTGTTTGTAAATATTGAAACTTATGAACTCATTTTATATGTTAATGCATGGAACGACAATATCGGGTCGGATAACCAATAAAAGACGTTATCGGTCAGCAGTCCATGGATCGTAGAAAATGTTTGGTAAAGGTAAATGAAGAAGTGCCGGTCGCCAGACTAATGAGCAAGTAACGATGGTACAGGTGTCGAAGAGGGCGGAAGAGATAGAGGTCGATGGCTTTCTAGTCGTCGATCGTCATTCCTACACTTAACATATTTTTGGAATGCACGTTGGCCGGTGAGCTAATGTCAACGAAGTTTGCACCTACTATGATGGCATCAACAAAGACATTTAGGTGAAAAAAGTCCCTTTTATGACACGATACATATATGATGTATCGATGAACTGTAGTTATCCAGTGGCAAATATTGATTTTAACACTAACTTGAAGTATTTAACGTGCAAAACAACACGAAAAGTGGTTGTGTTATTGGCATTGGGTAAGTTAGGTAATGAAAGCATGAGAAATAGACAAGATTCCCATGTCTTACTCCCCAAAAACAGAAAATGAATTAGGTAAATGAGAACGTGAACATTGTCATATGTCTGAAAACCAGATTCATGAACACAACAAAGATTGTCAATTCTTCATTCTACCAGATAAAATGGCATATTGTAGTAGTTTGTATTCAAGTTCCGAGCTATGTAGTGTTCAGTGTTGAGATGTGGATGCTGATTCGCTAGGTCAATTGACGATAGTGTTAGGAATGTAAGTCGGGTGATAATTGAATGATCCGGTCGATGAGTATGACCGTTTGATTACATTTAGTGTGGAATACTCGTTTTGTTCGGTCGACATGACTGACTGAGAGTACCGATGGGCTAATTTGGATCGGCATATAACCTAAAATGAAAATGTGATATGATTGACTTGATCGATCACGTTGACCAATCGGGTGATTGTGATATATCTATTTGATAGCGGTCGAATTAGACTTAATCAGGATTCTACATTTTCGAAGGGAAATATTATTTTTGAACTAAGCCATATAATGGGTACGTTTGGAACAACGGTGAGGTGAGATGACTGTACCGTGTTGTGAGGTGAACTGATTGTGATTTTAAAAAACTGTTTTTGAAACAGCGGTGAAATGATCGTGATTTAATAAAATGAATGTTTTACATTGCTTTTAATTTTGAGATGTCTATCCCAATAAACCGGCTGCTTATTTTGAGATGTATTGTCATTCTCATTCACCATTGGACTACCATCAAACACACAAACATAAATAATATGTATATAAATATAAAGAATAAATACCATATAAAGCTCTCACCAACATAAGCTATTAGAGTTTATATCCTTTCAATTCAATAAACATAATAATAGTAAATAAAGCTCTCACCAACATAATCCAATTATGTCATCTTTGTTATGATCCTGAAGGAGCAACCTTTAGCCTTGAATTGGTATGTTCACGGATTTGTAGTTAAATGAACAGATTTCACTGATAATTTGATCCAACAATCCACACCGGGAGTCACTGAATTGAATAAAACAGAAAGCAAAATGACAAAGGGATTCACTGAATTGGATAAGGGAACCCCACATCCACACCAGAATCGTTCTAAATAATTTAATAGGATTTTAGTCTACCTATATCTACATTAACACCAGAATCCTATTTTTTATTTCACTTTCTCTTGCTTTAGGGTCATAACTTGTAGAAGCGCAACGGTGCAACTATGCTCACTCATAATTTATCGAATCCAGAAAAACACTAAAACAAAAAACTAACCTGTTGTCGATAAGCAAGGAATGAAGGTGCCGTCTGATTTCAAAGAAGGCAAGACGTCGCTGCTATGGCAAGTTACTGGTATTTTAAAACCTAATTTAAAACGATGGATATAAAAGTAATCACACAACCGCAGTTTTTAGCTGTGAAACGAACGCAGTTGTTTAACATGTTAGGTCAAAGTTGAAAAAATCACGGCACGGTCACCGCAGCATAACCAAACAACACCAATATATGGAAGAAGATAAGACAATATATCTTATTGGCCCAAATATATGAAATATGTGTTTTGGAGTGAGCATTTGGTACTAAATACTAAACCAAACCAAACCAAATATTGAAATACCGAATACTAAATTATCAACGAAATCGAATACTAATTTCAATCCAAAATTTTGTTGGTACCGAACCAAAATAATTTCGGTATTTTGTTATTGTTATACCAAAATTAAAATCATATAGAATAATTAATCAAGAACATTTCATGCATGTTTTAAATTAAGTACATAGAAAAATATGAAAAAAAACAAACATTTGGTCATTGATTACATTGTTGTATCTATTAATAAAACAATCTTCATTTTTTCTATTTTCTAATCTAATATAAGTGTAGAGTGTTATGAAAAACAAATACAAAAATAATTATTATAAAATAAATTATAAATTAATAGTTTATTCACGTGGAAACTAAATTACTATTCTCAAGCTAATGTTGTTCATATTGATCTTTTTCAATATAATCGGAATGTATTCCACGAAGACAATCTTGAGTGTATATAAGTGTCTCTACACTTTTCGAATTAAAAGAATTTTTATAAGACTTAATGACTCGTCTACCTATTAGATATCAAAATATCAAACAAATATAAAATCATATCATCAATATAACCATTAAATAAAAGTACTTAAAACATCTAGTTGTTTAGATTCAGAATCAACTGTGGTGATTGGCATGATGTCGATATCACGAGTGAGAAACCTCATACTAATTACTTTATTAGATGTCAAGATATCAAATTTTGATATAAATAATTAAATGACACATGTCTCATTTAAAAAATTTAAAACATCTAAATATTATATAAACTAATTTGGTATTCGGTATATACTGAATTTTCATTCTTTTTACCGAATACCAAACCAAATTTCATAATTTCATAAAATCAAATACTGAATTCCAAATACCAAATATTAAATACCGAAATAACAAAATTTTAGTATGATATTCGACATTCCAAAGTTTTTGCTCACCCCTATATGTGTCGAAGATATGAAAATAATATATTTAAAACATATTGTGTAAATCCTGTAGAATATTTGGTTAGATTTTTCTTGGTAAATGCTAGTCTTAACCCTATAAATAGAAGATCTTAGACACAATTGTAAGAGTAACATATTGTTTTTTATTCTTATTTTGATAGTGAGTTTACGATTTATATTTATTGTTCACGTGATTTTTCCAAATTTTGATTTTTTACTCTAAATCTTGTGTATTCTATTTTTCTTCATTTACATTTGTTTTTTATTGCATTAATTCGATCCAACATCGGATAAAGAGATTTCTTCTCACCGAATGAATTTTCCCAACAGATAGACCATGAAGTCATTCGTATGGTTACCACTTGTACTTGAATTCGTATAGTTAGGCATAGACTCGTATGGTTGGGACTTGGATTCAAGTGGTTATACTATTTATTGACATGTTTATGATTTGACTTGTTATCGGTCGGGACTACCATAATATTATAAGAGACTTGTTAACGAACTCGACATTATGAGATGGAGTTGCTAAACTGGGACATACCGACCACTGCAAGATTTGGAGATGATCGATCGATGATTAGTGCAAAGGTGTTGATCGAATGCATATTAAAGATGATCGAGCAAGAACCACTTCAAATAGATACTTGGAAGAAATAAGATAAGATCACATCAATATATATAATTTGATTAGTAAATCATATATTTTAATAGGAATGAAATATTTGTTTAGTTTACTTACTTAGAGGCATTGCTCTCACTAGTTCTTTATCCCAATCTATTCTCTAACTTTTGATCGTTCCACCAGTCATGTGGTTTAACACACTTACGGGTTTCTACATTAAAAGTTTTCTTTTTCGTTTAACTTTATGTTCTTCGTATTATTTCAAATGTACGATACTTATGGATTTCACAAATATGCACAAGAAATACATAACACAACATAAACCATCCCTTTTAAACTAAGTGTTCTAAGCAGATTTACAGAGTAAAACCATAACTGCAATCCGCTTCTATTTCTACAGTAACTTAACACACGAAGATCGTATATATTTGTTCACGAGTTTTCATGGAAGCTTAAAGATCTCGACAATGCAGCTGGATTTGCCTGCAAAAATGTTGATGTTTCTACTTTATAACCTTCTTTATCTTTACATTGCTTCTGAAGACCCCTGAAAATGTTACTGCTTCCACCGAATGAATCCCCTCTCGGTTTTCCGACTTCTTCCATTCTTGATGTTTTCGGAACCCATAGTAATCGCTCCGTGTTCTCTTCGAGATTCACTGAATTCTCATTATTCTCATCTCTTGAATGCTTACCTAATGTTGATAATGTAGGAGGCATCAAAGAAATAGCTTGTTCTGATGGTATTATACATGGAAAAGCCCATGAGCCAATGAACCCCGGTGCTGCCGAATAAAACTGCGGTGAAATGCCACCGGAACTCCAACGAACGGGATGAAATTGGTAAGGCCACGGGGTTCCGGAGAAGCATGGAATCTGTTCGGATACGGGATCACACTCGTTGATCCCGAAAGTAACTGAGCTTGCTTGATCTTGACAAATATCGAAAGACGAAACCATTGAATCTGAGTTAACTCCAAGGAGATTATGAAATCCATTTGAATGAATAGCTTCTTGAGGAGTAACATGCCCGAACTGCGTAACTGAAGTCTTGTTTTTACGTCGACCTGCACCAAATGGAACATTTCTCATTGTACCACCAGCAGTCCAGTACCTCTGGCAGCTCTTACAGAAATGTCTAGGCTGATTTGTATTGTAGTTATTGAAATAACAGAACTTTGTATCCATGCTATCGCAACGAGGGCACGGAAGAATCTTATCCGGTTTCGATTTTTCTAACGAAACGCCTCTCGGTTGATCTTCAGGTTTAGATGTTCCATAGCTATTTACAGAGAGTACTCTTGTGTCTTCCATTACAGGCCAAGAACACATATCCCTAACTTTCAACTTCTCGTGACCGTATCGTTCCGTAATCGACTGATCCTGCATTCGATTCAATATATACGAAAATAAAAACACTAAGTTCCAATTGAAGCAGATAGCCAAAAGATAAGGAGAATCACTCATACAAAATATGGCATCAAAGCAAAAGGGAAACCTAATCTTTGAAAAAAATTCATGAATATCAATCGGGAAGCCAGCAAAACAGTAGATTGTTACCCCAAATGAAATTAGCATCAAATCAATTGAAAAATCACACAGGATTCATAAAGCAAATATCATCCCGTTGAATAAAAAACAAAAGGGCGGTCCGGTACGATTATTACCTTCTCCGAATCAGGGGTATCCAGATTTGTAATCGAACCACCGTCTGTAGACAAAGAAGGAGTTTCCCGGTCACCGGAAATCCCATAAGATTGTGATATCCCGACCGTCGTCTCCGGCAAGACAATAGTTTTACCAAAAAGTTTGATACAAGGATCCTTAGCCACAGACATTTTACCTTTTAATCTTGCTCCTGAAACACATATAAATAAAAGGAAGGAATAAAGAATGAATTCACACTAAACGAAGACCACAAAAACAGCATTTCTTTCAGCTTGGGGTACCTGATACACGCGAAGGACGTGTAACAGCATTATTCCCCTTTCTCCTTTTTAACCTTTTTTTTTCCTTATCGAACAGGTGACGTAATGATGACATGGGTCTTCTTGTTGTGGATTTGACTTTTTTAAGGTTTTGGTGCCACGTCAGCAAACAAAAGTGTATTGGATTCCCATTTCCAGCCACTACCTTTTCCTTTTGCCTCTTTTCTCTTCCTTTTATTATTAAACCATTTTTATTAAATTAAATGACTTTACACTCAAAATCAATATGAATTTTTTGGCAATTTTGTAAATTATAGTTTGCTAAATAACTAACCTATTTTGAAAAAAATTGTAGAATAACATATTGACACGTGAAATATTGGGTGGTATCGGGTTATAGTGTTAGATCATAAATTTTTCGAATTCGTCCTTAGAATAAGAATAACACCATTCTTTTAATATAAAAAATTAGATTTGGTAACGACCGATATATTGGTTATACGCCGCCTGAATCGAAATATATGTTTTCATATCGATTGATGCGTGAAATACATGACGTTACTGAGTTATAGTGCCTCATACCAATCAATGTATGAAATACTGGCAGTATTGTTGTTTTGTCTGGTACTTCCAGTATTAGGTTATAGGGTCGGATCCCGGATTTTTCTGGGTACATCCTTAAAATACGAATAAAAGATTTATGTTAATATAAAATTAAAGTTGGTATCGATCGATCTAACGGTAATACTAGTTATACAACACGAATCGGTATCACCCGTTACTTTACGTATCGATCGGTATCCAACACTATGATCCGGTACCACCCGGTATTTCAAGTATCGTCGAATATGAAAATATTGATAAAATATTATATATAAATTTTTTCTCTCTTATTGTTAGATTATTTAGTCAATGTTTTACAAATATATACTATTATTCTATAACTTTTTATCCAAGATAGGCTATTTAATAAATTATAATCTAAAAAATACTATTTAGCAAATTCCCAAAAATTTGTTAGCCACTCCAAATTTATACCGAATCTTATCGAATTGTACATGGTTTAAAATAGATCGATTTAAAGTTTAAACCAATTTAATAAAAAAATTATAATTATAATTATAATTATAAAAATAAAAATAAACGTTATTATTATCATTTAATTCGTAAAATAATATATATAAACATATTGACTAATCAATCTAAATGAAAATATTCGATTCCGATCATAATTACTTGATAAAAGTTCCATTTTTTCCTTAGCTTTTCCACTTTATCCACACAATAAACTTTATTGTATATGTGGATGAGAAAAAAAGACAAGTCTTGCTTTCATTCTTCTCTTTTACACACTGTAATGCCGTCAAGTTCTTCTTCCGGCCGAGAAGCCAATTTTCCGATGGTCGTTCCGGCAATATAACCACCACTCCAAGCATTCTGTACAAGTTTAAAGACACTTAAAAACCTCATGCATTTCAACACCAATCTTTAACTTCACCTGAAAATTAAAGCCTCCAGTGACACCATCGATATTTAACACCTACAAAAGATCGACATTCGCCAGAGTTCTTGCGTTTAGACGAAAAGAAAGTGAATAAAAAACGTACCTCCCCTGAGAAAAACAAATGTGGCTGGATTAAACTCTCCATTGCATGCATTGATACCTGCCACAAGGTTGTGTTTTTGGAGACGAAACAACTAACGGGACTGATAACGAATTACCTCGGATAATGGAACGCCTCCGGCTGTGACGAATTCATCCTTGAATTGTCCCTTCCCAACAATGCAGAAAGACGAATTTTTGAGACGAGTGACGATTGATATCGTTGAGTTGTTAGATACAGAAGCCCACAATATGTCTTCTATCATTTCCTACAATGAAAACCAAAACATTACGAATCCATGTCCTAACAACACGAACCATTGTCCTAACCTATGTTTTAAAACCACCAGTTCGAACCAGTTTTTAGTGAACCGGAGATTTTTCAATCCGGTTCAAGTAGAATGATATTTTAAAATATTTACGGTTTGAGCAACATTTCATACCGGTTTACCTAAACCGTAAGCTTTCCAGTTCGATCTATCAACCCGGTTTAAAAACATAGGTCCTAACAACACGAATCAATGTAATAACCACGCGAAGTCGAATTCAAATCCAAATCACGAATAATGCAAATTATAACGCCCACAAAATGTCTTCTACCACTTCCTATAATGAAAATCGAAACATTATGAATCCAACTCCTAACAACATGAATCAATGTCCTAACAACACGAATCAATGTAATAACCACACGAATTCAAATCCAAGTAACGAATAACGCAAAGTAATGAAATAATGTAGAAGGTTAATTCAACCTCAAGTTCTAGAATGTATCTCCAGAATCTCTTTACAATGCCAAATTCTGAAGGAAATGAATTCACAACTTTTTGCTTCTGTAAAGAAAGCCAAAAACTATAAGAAAGATCGACGGGTAACAATGCGGCAGCATCGAATTAAAATATTTACCGCGAACTTGTTCTTATGTTGAATAAGAAGTGACTTAACATCTTCTACGTTAATATCAGGTACAAAGTCGACTAGAAGTGTGCCTGTTTTCATGTTTTGTAAGATAGTATCGTAAAGTACGAATGTAGAAGCAATATAATTCACCTTTATAATTACATTCCGAGAGCCTACGAGCTCCCCAAGCCGATAAACGAAGAATAACAGGACCACTGAATCCCCAGTGTGTTACCAGCATTGGACCAATCTTTTTTTCCTTGAATTAGTTTGATCCAAATTTGAAATGCATTGCAATTAAACAGAAATTTAATTACCTGTTTATGCTCAGGGATTGTTTTGCGAGAATCATCGAACTTCAGTCGGGCTTTCACCTTAGGAAATGTGACCTGATAAACAGAAACAACTCTGTTTAAGATTATTACATGTAGCTGTAAGGAAATTCTGCAGTTTAAGATTATTACACCAGACAATTCTGTAATACGGGAATCATCGATCTTGAAAGTAAACAAACTTGGTACAGGTTCTACGATAGAATGACCAAGTTCGAATGCAAGTTTATGTCCCTGTGACGAATGAAATAACAGGTAAAGCCAGTCCTAGAAAACAAATTATCTGTACAACTTAAAACAGAACCTGCTTACTGCTTCCACTAGCAATCATTACGTAATTCGCTTCGATATATTCAACAATACCAGCCGTTCGTTTCTCGATTTTTACAGAGAATTTTCCATTAGCAGTAGTTGACACATTTGTCACAGTTTTACCTATCTGTAACTCCACTAAAAAAGCACAAAAAGATCACTAGTAGTTGCAGCATAAAGAAAACGCCATAAAACTGAAAAAATGCATGATTTTGCCATCTTTGTACAGTAAAAGAATACTTACAAGAGTTATTTGCTTCATTCATAAGACAATCAATAATTGTAGAAGAAGAATCACTGACTGGGAACACTCTTCCATCATTCTCAGTCTAAGCAATAAGAGAAAGTTTAACAAAAAAATGCGTTCTGATGTTGAACAATTGAAAATTTAACTTTGTTACCTTCAGTTCAACTCCACGTTCTAAAAACCATGACATAGTATCATTAGGACCATGCATCTTGAAAAATGAACCTTGAAGTTCTTTATTCCCTCTTGGATAGTTACTAGCGAGAGCCTATTTGGGATCATGGGTGCTTCTAAAATATAGCCACAGAGTAAAATGAAGAAGAAAGTGAGATAAATCAGGACCTTACTGAGCTATCAACACAGTGACCATTAGTCACATTGCAGCGGCCACCGCCAGAAATCTTAACCTGCCAAGACCCATAAATGGATTAAAGAGATTCAAGAAGGCGCGAGACTGAGGTGATAAATCAACCTTGGATAATGGCTTTCCTTTCTCAATAACAATGACGTGAAGATTTGGTGCGATAGTTTTGGCCCGGATTGCTCCAAATATGCCAGCGGCTCCACCGCCTACAACCACTAGAGTTTGTTCATCTTGCTGCGCACAAAAATCGTATAAATTGGCATCAATTTACAGCAGCCAGAACTTCATCCTGCTTAGGAATTTGCTTACACTGTTCGAGATCATGACACCATAACATCTGTAACATTTACTCCTGCTACTTGTGAATATTCTGGGAAGGGATTCAAACGGCAGACGTAATGGTGCACAGTACATTTTCTTTGTGACAGCACCAGGCGCACTGGACTAAGTTCTCCGGGGACTCGGTTCTCAGAGTTGCGATGGAAGAGGAAAATTGTGTGCCTTGGAACTATGAATCGAACACAAGCATGAAAGTCGGCAGGTACAATCGAAACTACAAAAAGAAGGAACATGATAAAGATTTAAATTTTACAATTGGGTTTCAAGAAAACGAACCAGTCCACAAATTGTGAATTGGGTTGCTCCAAAATCCAGTCTCAAAATTCGCCCTCTTGAAAAACCGCTAGCATCGTCAAGTGATTTCAATAAAAAGGGGAAAGGGAACTGAGTTTTCATATCGCCGTTTGAAATCAAAGATTTGAACCCTCTGCAACTTACAAGTTCTTTCTAACAACCAGACCTAGAAAATGGAATCGTCTCCAAGAAAATGTAACCCTTCCAGCGATCTCGCCATTTACTTCCCCGGCGATCAAGGCGATAAGTTCGATAACTTCCGATATATTTTCTCCGTGGGGAGAATCAGCGACAATCTGATGAAAATGAATGCCGGAGCCAAGGGCGAGTACATGTCGTCACTTCAATTCGAGGCCAATATGCGAAGATTATATCCCGTCCACGGATGCTACGGCGCCATCTACAAACAAATTATTCTTCTCCAACAAGCCACTGAGGAACTTTGTAGACTTCGCACCCAATTGTACATTTGTCGGAAGATTGCATCATTGGCCGGGAACGTTGATTTTTCTGATTGAAGTATGAAGATTGGCAGTCAATCAACGGCAAAGATTTCCAGGTTCCCTTTTTGCTTATAGTACACATGTTTCCGATTTCTGATTCAGATAATGAAAGATTCTTGCATTGATCAGGCACAAATTTAGGAAAAATACCCACTACGTGTAGATGATGAACATCAACTAGAAGCTATAGCAAGTTATGATTTGTTAACTACAAAAACATAGGAGGAATTACATGAAAACGCAGAAAAATGTGTTGAAAACCGACTGTCCATTGAATCTTGATCTTCAGAGAGTCTAACTTTTAACAACTTTCCATATATTAACAATATAGATTGATGATTGGTTCAAGCATTTGATAGTTTTGATTAGCTTGTTGTCATTCTATTGCAACTTGTTAGCTTATAATGGATTTTATGATTCGTTTTACCGATTAAACTTAGCAAAAATCAGATGCGGAATGGAAAAGAAGAACACATCAAATTTTTACGTGGAACCCGAGTATCTGAAGAAAACCACGGACTAACGTCTGGTCAATCAATTATCACGAAAATAACACAAAGATTACAGCCACAAGAACTGTCGAGTTCTTGTGCAATTTAAATCAAAAGTCACAATAGAAAGTTCCAAACCCATAACCTGCTCGTGCCTCCTACTATTCTCTGATAATTCTAAGATAATGATGATGATGCCGCAGTAAAGCGGTTGACACCACTTATATAATATCCTTAGTGGGCTTTAGGGTATCCCCTCTCGATCCTACTCAGTGCACCCATTCGGCTGACCGACGATCCCACCGAAGCTTTATGCTCTCAAGGTTGGAACCTGACACCGACCATCACTTCAATGCTGATCCTTTTCAGACTGTTGGTCGTCGATTCTCTGTGCCACTTGTCACATGCCGATCGCCTCACCCACATGTCGATCGACACCCATTGTCAAGAGATGTCGATCATCTCTCTAGAGAAAAGTATCGATAGTCCCAACACAAACAATAGGCCTAAAATAAAAGCCATTCTTGAGATCATATAGTAGAAATTAAGGACTCAATAGGCGTATATTGTCGTTCACATCTAGGATTTAATTTACCTGGAAACTATGTGTTGTATAGTCCAACACATGGTGTTAGATTTGATGCTATCTATACTATGACTCAATAGGCGTATGTAGTCGTTCACATCTAGAATTGTGTTAGATTTGATGCTATTTATTCGGCCTTTCAAGATTGAATGTGTTTACCATAAGCTCAACTTATTTTTATAAATATAATGTATGAATTTATTAGAGTTTTCACATCATATTGAAAAAGGGACGAGACGATCGGTGCACACCAGAGGCAGACCAACCGTACCATCCCAAAGTCCAACTACGAGCTTTTTAACTGCAACAACTTAAATATACGTTATTGTAGCTGGAATTTTCTCCAGACTACTACTTTTGTTTTGTATTTCACCTTCTTCGTTTTCAAGTTCGTAGGTGGTCCCGAAGCTTGGCCACGAGACTACCCAAATCGATTTTATGTTTTTCTTTCAAGTTATTTAATTGGTAAATAAAATATCAGTCTTATCATTCTTCTTTTGAATATAGGTAAAAAATTCTATGTCATTCAACATTTTTGAACTTATCCTAAAATTCTAAGCTTTTAGATTGTAAGCTGCAAAACCTCTTTAAAATTGAACTACATTGTAAAATATTAAGTCAAGTAAATCACTTGCATATCACAACTTTTATAAATTAAAACAATTATATTTTCGTAACCGATGTGAGATAATTTCTCAAAACTTCTCTTGTCTTTGTCTGATTTAGACTTACTTCAATATATTCGAGAATGATATATATATTTTTCTAACAGATTTTTTTTATATAAACTGGTATGTATCAACAGGAAACCCATTCTCAAGCTCCTATACAATATAGAAATTCATGATTCAATGAATCGAGAGAGTAATCGTAGCCCAATCAATAAAAGAAATGACAACATTCAAAAATTAGGTCAAACCAATTAATTGTAAGATCATAACTCTTATAAACTATAACAAATTTATTTCTATAACCAATGTTGAACATTATTCTCATCACATGTTAGTCCATCTTTTATCTAGCCATTTGCAAGACCATCAGAATCAAGCTTATCGCATGACATTACGATGTCAATGTCATTCTCATATCGTCCCAAGTCAATTCCGTCACCACCTTCAGAGTGTCTAGTCACATAGGGTATAGTGATTTAGCTTCTCTATGATTTTACTTACCATTTATGCTAATTAGAGTTGTTATTCAATCGAATGAGACGAGTTGAACTAATTCTTGTTTGTTCATATTAAAATTTAAAAAGAAAAACTTGTTTGAACATTGTCTATATTTCTAAAAATTTGTTCATTTTCATGTTCGTGTTCGTTTATGTTTCCATGTTTGCATTCTTTTTCGTGTTCGTATTTATGTTCATGTTCATTTGTGTTTAGATATGTTTTGTATTTATGTTTGTACATAAATAACATAAAATACTCAATTCCGAGCATTCATGAACTTCATGTTCGTACGCATCTTGTTTTATTGTTTGTTTGTACATTATTCATATTTGAACGTACAAATAAAAATACGAACGAATCAACACAATTTATGTTTTTTTTCGTATTTCTTAACAAGACTAGTTACTAGTAGTATCAACATTAAATTAGTGGATCAACATGGCTGGTGATATGGTCCAACATTAACGTATAAATACATATCTGGTGTGGTCTCAGCGAGCCGACTTGTGGTCCGGTTCGGTCCAGTACAGAGCCATCCATGGCTCGAATATGGTTAATTCCTCGACATTTCTGCAGCTTTCTGCATAAATTCAGGTTTATTTAATAAATATAATTTTCCAGCCAAATAATTCTTCATAAACGCACTTGCCTTCCCTTCTGAACATACGCTTTTCAGGCATAAATGAGTACTAAATACCAATATTTTAAAAACCGGATAAAGTAGGTATATGAGACAAGTTGATACTATCCGTATATCGGATATACAGAATATGTATCATATTCTGGAATAATACAATTAATTAAATTATTAATCTATAAAAATGTAATTATTTCAATATTCTTTTTTTATATTATTCATAATTTTAAAAAATAAAAATAACAAATTCTAAAAACTTCATTTATCTTTTTTCATATATTCAACAAGTTAAACACAACCTACTAAAAACCCGTATTGGTTAGTATTTTGTCAAAATAACGGTCTGAATCGATACATCCAAACTTTCTGATATACCATAAATTTAAAACATTGTTAAATACTGCATGTCTAAATGAATCGAGTCGATTTTTGAATCTTTCGAACTGAACCATACCGGTTTGAGTTCGAACTCGTAACAAGCCAAACGTCGAACCTTGAAAATTTAAAAAAACCAAGTTAAAACCGGTTTATGGACCAATAATATTATACTATTTATATATATCAATAATATACTATATATTATAATATGTAATTTATATTATATAAATTTAAAATTATATTTTTTATTTAATTCGAACTCAAACCGAAATCGAGCCAAAATCTCGAATCAAAATTTTTTTAGTTTTCAAACCCAAACCTTGACAATTTAGAGTCAAACCCGAACTTTAAAAAGCGCTTAACTTCGACTCGATTCGGTTCGTTTGCATTATAAAATACATTATAAAAATCACATCTAAGATTAGTTTGATATATTACAATGAACTTGTCTATTACTCTTATACGTTGAACTTAAACTACAATCTCTTGTGATTTTCTATTTGATTTTCCAAAAATCTGTCTATCGAAACCAATATTTTCATATCGATTTGGAATTTCGTTCCGGTCCGGACTGATATATCGGAGGGTATATCGGTCGGTACCAAAAATATTTTTTGAAAAAAATTTTAAAAGATATTTTTTTGGATGGATCCAAAAAAACCTGAGATTCGAACCAAAAACCTTATAGCAGTAGAAAAAACATTGATAGAAAGTTACTCATATTAAGTTTTCTTATTAAATACTATTTTGTTGGTTGAATTGGGATTTAGGGTTTAAAGTTTAAGATAAATAAATGTAGTAGGTTTACATTTAAAATAAAGCTTACATTTGAATTATGAGCAATGATATTTGATTAGCTTTAGGACAATAGATTGCTTGTCGCTACATTCATTGTAATAACACACAAGAGCCATTCTTAATGATTCACTGTCATCTTTGCATTATCATTACTTTTACTTGATTGCCTAACAACAATTATTTCACCACAATTTGTTCCTACCCGTAGAAAATTCATTTTCGCAATAGGGATTCTCATTAATTGTCATAAAATGAAAAACTGAAAAATTATTAACATGGAAACTCAAAAAATATAAAAAAAAATTCACAGAACAACCAACATTAATAAATTCACAGAAAATATCGTCTTTAGTCCTTACAATTTTGTGATTTTAGCAAATTTGGTTTTCAAATTTTAATTTGATACTCTCAATCTCCATATTTGATTGTTTCGACAAAAATGATCTACAAGATTTCAAAAATTTGGAAATTCGATTTTAGGTGGCAAAACTAGTCACCAAAATTTGATAACTAATTTTGTCACACACGGGTAATTTTGATGATTAATTCTCAAAACCAAAATTTGAGAATTAGGTTTGCCAAAATACGAAAGATGATGATATTTTTGTCAAAAAATAAAACTTTAGAAACTGGTTTTGTATTAAAAAAACTTTAGAAACCAAATTTGACAAAATTAAGAAATACTGGGGAAATTTGCAAAATTATACAAATTTTGGAATCTTAAGTATCATCCGAATTTACTATTAGAAACTTACTACCAAAAGAATTGGTAGAAGATGATATTAGATATGGGTAAAATAATTTATATTAAAAAAACACTTAAATATAATATTAAGATATGGGTAAAATGAATGAAAATGACAGTATTAATTAAATGAAAATTAAAAGGTTTTAGGTTTATAAAATGAATGAAAATGACAGTATTTATTTACAACTTTTTTTACCGTCACTGTTATTTTAAAAAAACTAATTAAAGCGTACTGTGAGAGTGACCACTGGGGGATGGGGGCACATGCTTACTGCCAAATGAATTCTCACCGGACGGCGAGGATCCACCGTACGGTTGGACGGACGGTTAAGATGCATTTCTTTGGTCCGATGATAGCCCAAACCAGGAAAGAGGGAGAGAAAGAGAAAGGGACAGTGGGTTACTAAGCGTATTTTGTATTGCATCAGCAGTACAGTGGATTTTGCATTTACACACGCCAGCTCTCTTCTCTCTCTTTCCATGGGCAGTGGTGACTGCCACCAGGTCGACCTTTGGTCGGGTGAACTATAAAAGAGAACAAATCAATTACCTTGTATTTTTCTTGCACTTGATATTCTTGAAGAAAGCTGATAGACCCCAATACCTCTCAAATTTCACCTTTTTTAAGGACTTAACCTGAGTGGAATTCTTCGTTTTTAATGGCCAGGGGTTGAGATATTTTTGAGTCTTCATGGTTGAGGATGATTATTAAATTCCTTTTCGCTCACAGGTTTGTTTTCTTATGTTTTATATGATTTTTTAGAAGTTATTGTTAGCGGAAAATTGCAACCCATGATTTGATTTGTGATGGGAGGCTCTTAACAAGAGAAATGGATTAGGACATTATAGATTTGTTTGCAAGGGTTTCGTTTGAGCTGGGAATTTAGTGCTTTTTTATCTTCTTCAGGAGCTTCATAACTTTGTTCTTCATTAGAGTGCTCGTT
Organism: Utricularia reniformis; assembly: GCA_009725065.1. Lineage (NCBI taxonomy): Eukaryota > Viridiplantae > Streptophyta > Magnoliopsida > Lamiales > Lentibulariaceae > Utricularia > Utricularia reniformis. Next base: position 510,635 of record RWGZ01001070.1, read on the forward strand.
AGCTGTGTTTTAAAATAGAAAACTTTCAACATTAGCTATGAGTGAGCAAGTTGTTGAAGGTAACCATTTCACCTTCTTCATCTACTTAATATTGCATTTTTTGTTGCTTTTGCATATTAACACCTTTTTGTTCTGCTTATGGGATTTAAATTTATTCATTTTTGGGTGATTAGAAGGGGAGAAGAAGTGCCTGAATTCTGAGCTATGGCATGCTTGTGCTGGTCCTTTGGTTTCCCTGCCTACTGTTGGTAGCCGTGTAGTTTACTTTCCTCAAGGCCACAGTGAGCAGGTTCATTGAATCTCACCATGTTTCGTTCTCGACTCCCGTCGAGTTTTTTCTTGTTTTCGAGATATCTCTCAACTTGAAATGTTTCTCAGGTTGCAGCTACTACTAACAAAGAAATTGATTCTCACTTGCCCAATTATCCTAACTTGCAACCTCAGTTAATTTGCCAGCTTCACAATGTTACCATGCATGTGAGTCGATTTTCGTTGAATTCGATAGAATCTCGTGTTTATATATAAGAATTGAATTCATTTCATACTTTAAATATCAGGCAGATGCTGAAACAGATGAAGTTTATGCTCAGATGACATTACAGCCGTTGACGCCGGTAAGCTGAACCTCTAAAATGCTCGTTTTTTTACCCGATTTTGAATCAGAAAACTTCACTATTTAACCGCAGGAAGAACAAAAAAACTCTTATGTCCCAATGGAGCTAGTGATTCCAAGCAGGCAACCAACTAATTATTTCTGCAAGACTTTAACAGCTAGTGATACAAGTACTCACGGAGGCTTCTCCGTGCCACGTCGTGCTGCAGAGAAAGTGTTCCCTCAGTTGGTAAACGAAAATTTGACATACTTTTTATGATGTAAATTTTCCTTGAGGTGTTCTAAAGTTGCTTAGTGGGGCAGGATTTTACTCAAACGCCACCTGCTCAAGAACTTATTGCTAAAGATCTCCATGATGTTGAATGGAAATTTCGGCATATTTTTCGAGGTTAAGACATGAAAGAACTTATACTAAGTCACTATAATGCCCCAAAGCCTCCTTGAAAATTTTCTTAAGAGTTTTTTCGATTTCACATTCACACAGGCCAGCCGAAGCGGCATTTACTTACTACTGGCTGGAGTGTGTTTGTTAGTGCTAAAAGATTGGTTGCTGGAGATTCAGTTCTTTTTATATGGTGCAATTTAACTACTTATTTTACAACTATTTTATGCATAAGAATTACTGTAAAATGCTTCTCTTAGGAATGAGAAAAATCAGCTTTTTCTTGGGATTCGTCGAGCCTCTAGACCACAAACTGTGATGCCATCATCTGTTCTTTCAAGTGATAGCATGCACATTGGACTTCTTGCTGCTGCTTCTCATGCTACATCGACAAACAGCTGTTTCTCCGTCTTTTACAACCCGAGGTATTAAATTTGTTTCTCTTTCTCTTTACATTGGTTCATTAAGACTCTTTAACATCAGGGCTAGTCCATCTGAGTTTGTAATACCTCTTTCGAAGTATATCAAAGCTGTATATCACACTCGTGTTTCCGTTGGAATGCGTTTTCGTATGCTTTTCGAGACTGAGGAATCAAGTGTTCGTAGGTACATTTTCTTTTTTTACACTCAAACTCAGAGATTCTCTTCTTTTTTCATGGATTTTTACTGTTTTAGATACATGGGAATCATTACTGGAATTGGTGATTTAGATCAAATTCGTTGGCCAAACTCGCACTGGCGATCCGTTAAGGTACTCTATAGAGTTATAAATATTGCAGGTTTCGGTTGTATTTATTGTCTTCTTCTTAAGTTTAGGTTGGTTGGGACGAATCGACTGCCGGTGATAGGCAACCTCGAGTTTCATTATGGGAAATTGAGCCACTTACAACATTTCCTATGTATCCTTCTCTATTTCCTCTTAGACTAAAACGACCATGGTATCCCGGGGCATCTTCTTTTCAAGGTATGTTCGTTATTTTATGCTTCTGCTCCGATATTTACGTGAGAAGTGCATCGTTCGATACTTTATATTCCTTAATCCCTTTGTTAGCTTCTCTTAGTGCAAATTTACGATGATTTCGGGTTCTCAACTTTCACTTATTTCCATCTTAGAAGGTGGTAATGAAGCAATGAGCAGCATGGCTTGGTTGAGAGGTGAATCGGGTGTTACGGGTTTGAATGCGATGAATTTTCAGTCTTCGGGTATGATTCCTTTGATGCAGCAAAGATTCGATCAAACCGTAATGCGAAATGATGCCAGCCAACAATACCAAGCAATGCTATATAATTATGGAAGTGGAGATTCACTGAAACACCAAGTTATGTTTCCTTTGCCGCAGCATCAGCAAGTTATGACGACACCTTCGGCTTCTTCGTTACTTCCGTTGCAAACGCAGCTTCTACCGAAGGAACATAATGCTTATCAGGAACCATTTGTTGTTCAAAATGGTCAGTTTCAGTTAAGAGAGTTATCTGATGGAAGATTATCCGAATCGATTTCTGGTTTGCGATCTATGTGCAACGAAGAGAATACGAACCTCACGAGTTTCTCAACAGGTCAACAAGTACAAAATCAACTATGGGGTCCAAATTTTAGTGGAAAAGAGAATTCTGTGGAACAAAATCAAGCTCTCTTTAGTTCTAACATGGACTCATCTCCTCTTCAGTTACCTACAGTCGTAACAAGTATCGGAATATCTTCGATTCTTAACGATTTCTCCTCGGGATTTCAGTCTAATAATCTATACAGCTATATTCGAGATCAACCAACACAAGCACAACAAACTTTTGTTAAGGTGATATCATAAGTAATTGGTTTAGTATAATCTTTTCAATGTGATCCGGCTACACACTAGTCTAGTCTAATGAATTTTGTATTTCTATATTTTCGTTTACTTACTTATTTGTATAGGTTTACAAAACGGGATCGGTTGGTCGATCGCTGGACATCGCTCGATTCAACAGCTACCAGGAGCTACGACATGAATTGGGACAAATGTATAGAATCGAAGGGTTACTTGAAGACCCACAAAGATCAGGCTGGCAGCTTGTATTCGTCGACAGGGAGAATGATGTTCTTCTCCTTGGAGATGATCCATGGGAGTAAGAATGAAGATTTAGTTTCTTTAATTGAGATTGAGAGAAATTTTTGAACATGAAAAGTGTTTATGTGCAGGGCATTTGTGAACAATGTTTGGTATATAAAGATTCTTTCGCCTGAAGATGTGATGAATCTGGGGAAACAAGAGGCTGAATCTTTGAACAATGATGATACGCAAAATCTCATCTCTGGCTTCCCTTCTCGTGGATCACTCGATTACTGATGATTTATGTAATGATTTATTCAGATTTCAGACAGTGCGCTGTGAGAACTAAGAACCCTTGTTGTTTTTTCATTAGTCTGGACATGTAACAACTAAGAAGACGTAAGGCACGTTAGAATATTTCCCCACTTTATATTTTTCTTGTTCAATTTTTTAAAATTTAGGTGGGAAAAATTATAGTAATTTTATAAATATGTTTAGTAAAATTGTATTATTTTATCTGTGATTTATGTAAAATTATTAATTATATTTTATATAAATATAATAAATATAATTTAAAATAAAGATAAAATTAGTTATTTCTTAAATTACAATAATATTAAAATTGGTTTTAGTAATTGTAATAAAATCATGATTTTTTAACAATAAATACATCGTAATTTTGTAATTTATAATATAATAGAATTTCTATATGATATAATATATATACTGGTTAGTTCTTGATGATTTAGATAAAAAAAATCTAGTAAAAAACATATTAAGCTTATGATGTGTAGTATGAATTTGACAAATATCAATTTGATTTGAAAGGGAGTATTAGAAATTGTCCACATCAAAATAAAATTATTATAGTTTATTAATTGGACTATGTAGTTTTTGAATATTAGAGTTTACTTAGCTGAGATGATGATCCCAAAGCTTTAGCTCTCTGCCGGAGAATGAATTTCTGTCTTTTTCCGGTCGACGTTTTTGGTAATTCATCAATGAAAATCACAGTTTTTGGTACCATGAATCGCGGCAGCTTTTTCCGGCAGAATTCAATGATCTCCTTGTCTGAAGGAATCTCCTTAACTCCTTGCTTTAAGCTGACGAAAGCGGAAGGAGTTTCGCCTCAGAACTCGTCCGGCCGGGCCACTACCGCCGCCTCGTTAACCGCTGGATGAGTGAACAAAGCAGATTCAACTTCGACGCTGCTCAGATTCTCGCTGCCGCTGATTATAATGTCTTTTGATCTGTCCTTGATTTCAAGGTACCCGTCGGGATGTATAACACCGACATCTCCGGTGTAAAACCACCCGTTTTTCATACATTTCGCCGTCCCTTCTGGGTCTTTGAAGTATCCTAGCATAACAGAACCGCCGTTTAGTACTACCTCACCCATTGTCTCGCCGTATTTCTTCACCGGAACGCCGGATTCCGGCTCAATCTCATCGATCGCCGCCATTCCCAGCATCCTTACGCCTTGTCTTGACTTCAACCTAGCTCTCTCCGCCGCTGGAAACTTGTTCCACTTTTCCTTCCACGAGCAGCAAACCACAATACCCCCGGTCTCTGTAAGACCGTACCCATGACTCACGATGAAACCCAATGACTCTGTTCTGCGGCGGTGCTCCTGCGGTCAAAACATGCACCGGAGTTTCCAACATTTTCCCCTCTGGAATATTGGACAACATATTGAGCACCACAGGAGCACCGCACATATGGGTAACATTGTATCTGCGTATGGCTTCGTAGATGGCGGCGGCGTCGAATCTCCGGAGACAAACATTGGTTCCTCCGACCGCCGCCATGCCCCAAGGGTAGCTCCAGCCATTGGCGTGAAACATCGGCAAAGTCCACAAATACACTGGTTCCTTAGGAACCGACCATTCGATCAAAGAATCCACAGTAATGATGAAAATCCCACGGTGGCTGTGGACAACTCCTTTAGGCGAAGAGGTGGTGCCGGAGGTATAATTCAAATTCACTCACCGGCCGGATCCAATCGAAATTCATATCCCCATTAGATAAAATCTCCTTGTAACTCCCCCAAAATCCCCCCTCCGATACCGGCTGATGTCCCGCAACATCGTCATCTCCGATGAACACAAGCGAAGGGCGGACACAATTCGCCGGGACCTGCGCCACCGCATCGAGAACCACCGCCTCGGATTGAAAATCGACAAAAACAAGCTTCGATTCAGCATGGCTAAGAATAACGGCAAGGGTACGGGAATCAACTCGGAGATTGATGTTGTTCAGAACAGCCCCTGTCATAGGAACATCGAAATGAAGCTCGTACATAGCCGGAATGTTAGGGGCGACAACAGAAACGACGTCGCCTCTTCCGATCCCTAATGAAGACAACCCAGAATCCACCTTTACGCAGCGCCGGTGAGTCTCCGCCCATGTAAAGGTGATACAATTGTAGATAACTGAAGGGGTATCGGCGTAGATGACAGCAGCTCTTTTTAAGCCACCTAAATATTTTCCTATTTTTACAATATTATCTACTTTTAATTGGACTAATTTTGTATGAGGTTTGGACTCTTTATCTGGTTGGATACCCCAATTCACGAATATCTATATCGATCCTTGATTTAAGAATATAGAAATTTTAAAATCCTCTATAATTGTGAATAACTAAAAACACGAGTTTAAATTATAGAATATAGAATAATAAGTACTATTAATTTATTATTGAATATTCTTAAAATAAATAAAATATTATTTATTACATTTAAGATTTGATTTATTGAACTTAAATTTATTTTATCAATATTTGTATATATCGTGTAGCCTAACTTCATAGTTAACTTTAATTAGACAACTCTTACATAGTTTTATTTTGTCTCTAACCATAAAATTTCTGTTGCGAAGACTTAACTGAAGAATGGGTGATTTCCTCTAAACTAAAGACGAAGATTTGAAATTTGGACAATCATAGCCGTTGGTTAAAACTTAAGCAGGCTTGTCCGTTTGATATTCGACCCAAAGCAAGATTATAAAACAGCTAAAAAGGGTCATGAACTGACCCTTTGGCTACTTCTAATACAAATCAAATTGCAGTATAACAACAATTTGAGGTGTTTTACAAAAGAAATGACGAAAAAAACGCAGAATCAAACAAACACAAACACATTAACTTCAATGTTAAATTAAGGAGATATGATCATCTGTACTCCACCGGAAATAGAGCAAAAAATGAGACCAAACAACGCTATGAAACCATATTTCCTGCATCAGATCAAAACATGTAACATTTTGGTTCAAAAACTTGTTGTAATAATCAAGCTTAAACTTCAACATTCATGGCAAAAATGGAGCTCAGAGAATGTTAATGTCTCAAGGAATTATGAATTAAATACACATACCCAATATCTAGACGTTTGTTTGGATCTCCAGTTGAGTAGCCAATGAAGTAGAAAATGCGAGTTGTGCAGTAAACAATACCCATTAATGCAGAGATAACAGGATGCTTAACTCCTCCAGTTATCATTAACATGAAAAATACGGGCATGAGTTCTAGCGAAGCTTGATGCCCTCGCTGCATTTACAGATCCAATTCAGGCTTATTAAATTATGTAATAATATATGAAGGCAAACGACAATCTCACTACAGGGTTCTTGATTAAGAGATTTACGGATCTTGATACCTGAACACAATTGAAGATCTTGGCATCCTTGTTGTCGGCTTCAACGGCGTAAAGGGTCGGATAAAACACCTTATACCTAATAACAGCGATTAAACCTAAAAGATGAACAAAAACCCCCAATACAAATTGGGGAAAAACTCAAATCAAAATTACAGAATAAACAAAAATTACTTCTTCCGAGCTTGGCCTACTTTGGCAGCCATCCAGAAATTGATGAAAGCGTAGAAAACCAGAACCAGCATTACGTATCCATATTCTTTAGGCAGAAATTCAACACCAGCCATTAGTAGTATATTTCTCGTCAAAAGCGATCTGAATGCCTTCTAGAGAAATAAAACTCTTGTTCTTATACTTGACTTCCCGAGCTCCTTCCCCTTCCCCAAGTCGCTGAAATGATAAAATAAAAGCCGTGACATCGTCACTGCTGGCGTAGTGAAGATTGTTCTAGAAACCCCGTAGACGGCGGGTTAGCCCTTGAAAATTGAAATATGAGGCGGCCAATGAACGTATTAAATATATCGACCCCAAATAATATATATCAAAATTTTTTAAAAATAAAATTTAAAATAATAAGATTTTGACTCTCTATTACTTCATATATATTGATTTTTGGGGAAACTCGTACACTTATTTTTCACGATCTCCCTAATAAGAAACTCTACTGCACCGATTATTCAATTTTTCACATTCAGGGTGTCGGACCGAGTCGGAATAACATTTGACAAAAAAATGACATCATTTTGATTTCTTTATTAATTCGATTTTTTTCTTCATCGAAAACATATCATATATGTTTTCACAACTTTCTTATGTTGTTGATTTACTTGTGAATTATTCGTGCGAATAATGATGAACCGAAAAGTGGTTGCTTTTGTGAAGATGGTAGAATCCATGAGCGATACTCAATTTTTATAAGTTAAATTTTCTTATATAATAAATTGATAAATATTTATAGTTTTAATTTTAGAGTTTATTTAACTTTCAACAAATTCAATTATTATTTTTAATTGTCTTTTATTTAATAATTAAACCAGGTCGAAAATTCGACTTTTATACTATTGTCGAATCATAAAAAGTCGAGTATCAACGAGTCGGTTCGCCGAATTGATGTCACATAGATAAGAGGTGAGTGGGAGGACAAATTTGTCAATTTGTACGGATTAATTTAAATTTAATACATTATAAATAAACTACTCGTCCACAATTGATTCAATGAGTTAAAAAATCGTTAAAACTCATTAACGAGTTTTTATCCCAAAGGAAAAATAATAGTTATAATACGAGTTAATATATCATGAAAAATCTTTTAATTTTATTAATAAATATAAAATAAATAAAATTGGGCTCATATTGATTTTTTTATCAAACTATTAATTTTTTTACCAGCGGCCCAAACATATCCTAGGCAAATTGTTTTGTTTCGGCGAAAAATATGATTAGTCTGAATTAGATATACAAATTATGCATCAACAATAAAATCAAAATATTAATAATATTATTTCTCTATGTATCTACTATACGGCACCGACTTGTTCGACCGACTCGGTGCGACTCGACTCGCCAATAGTATAAGGGTCGGATTTTCGAGAAAAATGTAATGGTTAGAATTTGTAGAAAGTTGCATAAACTTCAAGTTTAAAACTACAAATATTTATCAATTTATTATATAAGAAGATTTAACTTATAAAAAATAAATATCGTTTATCGAGTCTACTATCTCCCCAAAAAAACAACTTTTCGATCGATAATCTCTTGCAGGAAGAATTTACATTTAGATCGACAACATAATAAAGTCGTGAAATCACATAAGATACGTTTCCGATGAAGAAAAAAATCAAATTAAGTAAGAAATCAAAACGACGTCGTTTTGTGTAAAGTGTCAAGAGTCGGAACGAGTCGGAGAGTCCGACTCAATCCGACACGGGAGAATGTGAAAATTTGAAGAGTCAGTGCCGCAGAATGTATCTATGTAGATAAATGAATTATTATTAATAATATTATTTCTCGATTTAATTCAATTATTCATAATGTTTCACCATATCTAAATTCATTTCAATATAATTGGAACTATCATTCACTAAAAGGGTCGTCGTTAAAATAAGAGACACATACAAAAATAATCCTTGTAGTTTCACTCATTTGATAAATTTAATCCCCGAAATTTTATTATATTTTGTATATGAACCCAAAAGTTTGGGAAAAATAAAATATGAAATCATACTTTATATAATATCAAAATCTTTCCTCAAAATTTAGTGTGTGCTACAAAATTGATAATCAATGTTTTTTCAATTTTGTTAATTGATGTCCTTCGAAAAAATCAAATTTGCTTATTTATATACTTAGGAAATCAAATTTGCTCGATTTTATAAACCTTTGGGATGAATAATGAAAAAATCATAATTTGATATTGAGACTAAATTTACCAAAAACATCAAACTATATTAATAATGTCATTTTCTCTTAAAATAAGTATTGAATGACAAAATTGATAATTTTTAAGGACAACAAATTTGAAAGAAGGTGTTTCCCCATTTAATATATTTAAAATAAAGAAATTTGCGTCATTAGCCCATAATGTTTAAAATAGTGTAAATGTGATGTCCCCAAAGTTTGTAAATTGCATGAGAAGCTTACGAAGTTTCAAAACCGTTCAAAAATGACATTCGAGGGAATAGTAGCGGTTTTTGTCTTTTTTCGTATAAGTGTTTTGACAGTTTATTCGTTTTTTTTAAAATTTTTCAAAGTTCGGAGACTTAGTCATTACATCTTCTCAAAATTAATGAGTCAAATACAAACTATGAAGATGTTTAAATATTAACGAGTATAAATGTCAAATATAAACAGTTTTGAAAATTCGGGAGCCAACTATGGAATTCTTAAACTTTGAGAGCATGGTGTTTACAATATTTAAAAGTTGAGGAGCAAACGAAATACATTATATCAACTTCGAGGGCTTTATATACAATTTATAAATTTTGGGGCACTATCTTTATACAATCATAATTTTTTTTGGGGCTAGTTACAAACATTACTGTTTTAAAATAATCTAATAAGAATTGATTCACAGCATATTAGTTTATACTACACAATTAACTATAATGTTAAAATCTCCATCTTCCCAAATCAAGCAAAAGGAACCAAAATCACCCATAAAACAAAAGCAAATGTTAAACTTTTTCCCAATAATTTTAGGGTTCTTTTATGTTCACCAAGAACCCTAATCTTTTCAAATTTTATCATCTTCATCATTCCCTCCAAATTATTCCTTACAAAAGACACCATCTTTTCTTGTAAACTGATTTCTCTGTGCACAGTCATTTGAAGATTATGATTTATCAATTTCGGGTTCAAGTGAACTTCAACTGTTCTACAAGGAACCAGTTTGTGGTACATTGTCCATGGCGTCTGTCTTGTTGTGAGCAGCAAACCGTGACTCACTTTAGCTTTCTCTTTGTAATCTGAGAAACCGCTCATGTCGACGAAGTCGGTGTTGGTGCCGAGGTTTTGGGTATTGGTTTCTCCTGTGTATTAACATGAGACCAAATAGAATTTAAACTTTTGAAAGGTAAATATAAATATTCTAATTTATAAACGGAGAGATATAATAATTAATTGATTTGAACTAGTCATTTTAATATGATCCAATTCTCATATGGATTGAGTTACATGAGCATTCTCCCCGTTCATTGAATACTGAATTTTTATATGGTATAGGAGATACAGAGTGGTTCCAGCTGGTCAGTACCGATTTAGACAAAAAAACTATAGTAGAAAAATGCATTTAGGTAACAAAAATAGATCGACATATGATTCGAGCACTACCAATCATATTGAAACAAGTTTGAACTGGACCAAAATCAGTTCGACTTCGGGGGAAGTGTTGAAATAAACATCGATTATAGAAATAGAAATGCAATAGTTTATAAGATGAATGATATCATAAGTAATTGGTTTGACATGACATTTTTAATATGATTTTTCTCTTATGGATTGAACTATACTGATACTCTCACAACCTATCAAATCCTGAATTTCTATAAATTATGCATACATTCTCCTCATTAACTAGATATTGAACTACCGATGTTGGGATGACATAAATTCATAATTTAATGGATCTAAATAGTATATAAGAAAAGTAAACCACATTATAAAATACTAGATCAAACATATGGCTCGAACACTACCAAGAATAAACACACAAAAAACTAGAGTAGAAAATTGCAGACTTAAGTTATAAATATATCGAATTATGATTAGAAGACTAACAAGTATATATACACACAAAAATGAAGCAAGTCTAAAACGAAAAAATGGGAAAGTGTTAAAAATATAATATATGTTTATGAAATTAAGAATATTAGAATTTATAGGAATAGTGCTATTATGAATAATTGACTTTATCTACAATTTTTTATATGATTTACTTATATTAATGTATTAGAAATTCATTAAATGATGAATTTCTATAAAATTAAAATAATAATATTATGGCATAATTATTTACCTCGATAATTGGGATATTGTCCTCCATGAAGATTTGATGAGGTGTGTGTTTGAATTGTCTTGAATTCATCGTTGAAAGCCTGTGAATTTCACGGAGATCTTTGAATTTAGAAATAGCTTTTGGGTTCTCGAGATCTTTACGGCACAGATATAATTTTGACTACCTTTTCAAATTCTTCATCGGAAATCCCAATCCACTGCATGTTTTCTGGGAATCTAGCGGCGGTTTCAAACACTTGATTATCAATAGTCCGGTAATCATGATAAACTTCCGACGACGGTGGCTGATACATAAAGGAGAAGTCATCGTTCTCCGCCGTGTAAATCCCATCAAATGTAGACTTATTATCATCTTGAGCAAATGCAAGTATTTCATTTACGATATCCCCTCGTTGAATTCCGTTTTCCTGGTAAGCACCGCCACTTATCATCATCGGATTACCGTACGCCGCCGCCTGTGTGAAATTCTGTACCTCCGATGGCGGCCGGGAAAACCGATTATGTAACATCGTGCATTCCATCTCTACATCTACCTAATCAATCCATAGATCAGAAATTAAGCTCAGAAACAGTGACAGATCGCAAATTTAATTAATTACATACCCTAGAAGGATGATACGGTAGAGAAGAAGAACCGCTGCTGTACAAGCTAAATTCAAATTCTTCTTCAGATAAAAATGGCCCCCATTTAGCTTCATTTGAAGAACCCAGAAACGTGGAAGAATCAAGATCACTCTCATCGACCTTGAATTCACAGTCACTCGTAGAAGAAACAAGATGATGATCTTCAGATTTGGGAGAATTCAAGCTCTTCTTGAACACACGGTAAAGCGCATAGGTATCCTGAATTCATTGTTTCTGTTTCAGAATCAAGATTTCAAAGAAGAAGAGAAAAAAGCTTGAAAACCTGTAAACCAGAAGAAGATTCGCATTCTCCTTCATCCAATCTATATTCATGCATAACCCAATCTGTTCTCGCCCCATGAGGAGCTCGACCTCTGTAATAAACTAGGGTTTTCTTCATCCCCACAGCACGCATTTGTGAATTTACCTTCCTATCTTTCCCAGTAGCCTTCCAGTACCCAGCTTTCGTTGCTCGGTTCGTTCTCGATCCATTCGGATACTTCCTATCTCTACAGCTGAAGAAATACCATTCAAGATCTTTGCTCGGTAACAACGATTTTCCTACGAAAGAAGAGTGTGAACGAATACATCAAAATATCATTCTTTCTTTATGCTTTTCTTGAATCCCACTTTATCTCTGAGTTTGAATGCAGATTAAGATTACAAGAATGATGAACTTTAGTTAACATCATACCTGGAAGATCCCAAGGCTCACATTTATATAGATCGACTTCCGGGATAATTTCGAGATCGATTTTTTGACCATTGATCTTTCTCTTGAGGTAATAAGCTACGAGCTCTTCATCCGTTGGATGAAAACGGAACCCCGGTGGCAGCGAAACAGGGGGCATAGCGTTCGATGAAGGTGAACAACAAGAGAAGGGAAAGGAGAGATCAAGAGGTGTGAGAGCAGATTTATAAACAATGAAGAAAGCAAAACCCTCATCTTTTCTTTTCATTTTTTCACTAGTCTTTCTTTTCAAGCTCTATCTCTTCACTTTTCTTTTTCTAAAAGAAATTCGGATTATAATTTTCTATTTTTAGATATTATTTTTAAAAAAATCTTCTATTTTTAAAACTGTTGAAAATACGGTTGTTGAATTAAAAATGTTCTGGTTTATAAGATGAATGATATCGTAAACAATTGGTTATACCTAGTATTTTCAATTTGATTTACTTTTTTATAGAATGAGTTATACAAATACTATTACAATCTATTGAATCATGAATTTCTACATAGTATCAGAGTTTTAAGGTGAGTTTCGACATGTACTCGTTTAGACAAAAACTCTGATAGAAAAGTGCATTGGCTTGACGACACAAATATATCGACCTATGATTTGAACACTACCGATCCTATTGAAGCAAGTCTAAACCGGATCAAAGCAAGTTCGACTTGAAGTAAAGTGCTTAAAGTATTATCTCGCATCGGTTGAGAAACTAGAACCGTTCTAGTTTATAAACGAAGTGATATCATAAATTGACTTGACCTAATATTTTTCAATGTGATTCACTTATCTTATGGATTGAATACATGAATACTCTTCCGACCTATTGAATCATGAGTTTCTACAAAAACTAACAATGAGAGTATCAAATGCGAGAATAGTATAGAAATTGTATGAATACGACATTGCATTAGTATACACAAGGGGACCAAAATTGTTAAACAATTCATTATTAGGGATCCAATTTGTGAAAATAATGTGTAATAATATAATTGTATAATTTTAGAACTTTGGGAATACTAACACATTTAAAGTCAAGTTTGCCAAAATTCGATTACTTCAATTGCCATAATTTGAAACTTTGAAAACTAATTTTTCCAAAAAAATAAATTATGTGATTAATTTTACCTTGATAAACTTTAAATACTAGATTGTTAAGATTAGTAAATTTGTTAGATTAATTTATCTAATTATACAAAGTATAGAGACTTCATATGTCGTTTTTGTTACATTATTTCACAGTATTGTAATAATCCATCCAAAAATAGCATGAATTCATTTTTTCCAAATAATATTTTTTTATTAAAAATGATTTGAATATTATTACTTATTCAAGATCTGAATGATCCCATGCTTGGGGTGACGGCTGCCTTTTGTTGGAATAGAAGGGAATGGAATCAACCAATCAGATTTTTCATATTTTATTTTTCTGTTTAAATTGTTAAATCCTTTTGAAAGTACAAAATAAATTAGAAGTCAATTGATCTTCAAATTCTTCAAACCCTAAAATTAATTATATAAAAATGATGTATAACTAATTGAAATGTTGCTCTCAGATTGAAAAATAAAAACTATATTAAGTTAATTTATATTATTATTTGATAATTTAAATAATAAAATAAATTCGATGTGACGAATAATGATCACTTGTTGGGCTCCTTGTCTTAACCTTTTCATTACTCCATCTTTTTGTTCTTTTCCACCTTTTCCCGGTTCCCATTTTCTTTTTTCTTTTTTATTTTTAATCTTTACTTAAATTCAATGCTTCATTTTATCTTTTATTTTTAATTTATAATCCCAAAGTTTAGGGCACGCCTGACAAGTTTGGGAACGAGTCAAAAGCAAATTAAAGATCTCCCTAAGTTTCAAGATTAAGATGATTAATAAAAAATTTAATACATAGTTTACTAATATTTGAAATAGTGTAAAATTGATATACTAAAAATTTATAAATTGCATAATTAGCATATGAAGTTTAAAAATCATTTAAAAATGATCATATAGTGAATAATAATAGTTTTCGTCTTTTTGTGTAAATATTTTTGACAATTTATGTTATTTTGAAACTTTTTCAAAGCTTTTAAATATATTCATTGCATTTTTTAAGCTAATATGTCAAATACAAAACATAAATATATTTAAAACATTAAATGAGTTAAATATAAATAATTTAAGAGTTTAGAGGCCAACCACATAATTCTTAAACTTTTAGTGTATAATGTTTACAATTTAAAATAAATTAAGAATTAACTACACGTATTATATGAACTTCGAGGGTATTTTCATATAATTTACAAATTTAGGGACACTATCGTAATTACACAAATTTGGGGCTACACACAAACACCCTCTAATTAAATTTCACAAATTGTAAATGAATACATATTTCAGAGCTAAATTAAAAATAATGAATTGTTGGTTTAAATATATCAATAGAAATATGATTCACCAATATTTTCATACATGCCGTTATATACCGAAGATATCAAATATCTTCTAGCATTTACATTGATTCTAGAACTTAATATTATTTTATATATCGGGGTTTATTGATATTTACTAACAAAATAACAGTATGATTATCACGCCACTAAAAAACAACAATAATCTTAAAGCTTCTAACAATGATTTTTGAATAATAAAATCAATCAAATAAAAAATAATAATGATAGGACTATTGCAATTTGTATTGTGTTTTATAAAGCATACAAATAACATGATCTAGGGACCCCGGAACCGGAGTTGGCGGTATGGTCCAGGAAACGATGCAGCCATGGTTCGAGCCTTAGCCGTCAAGTGGTCCATATAAGCAGCTAACTCCATGAACCCTACAGACAAGACAAATCCCTCTTCACAATTTTCTTCAGACAAATCATGCAATAACAAAAACAAGCACAAAACTCACAGATAACTATTCTCAGTCTGAAATATTTGAAGCTTGTCTTGATCCTGAACATGGTATCTGTACATTGATTGTACACTTATTTTGAGTTGAAAATCAAATATCACAGAGATGGGATATTCAGACCTGAATCGGGACTCAAATATAAGCCTCGAACAGCATATTCTGCGTACCCGAAAAGCTGGATTTGGCTCGGAGCACCAAGTTTTCGAATTAGAGACCTTAACATCCCACTGTGTGCACACAATCAGTTCATTCATTTGTCGGAGATTCGTAATGTTCATCGAACTTACTGAGACCGAAGCACAGCGAGAAAATCCGAAGATAACGAGCCCATGAACGTAAAAACGTCTTCTAGATTCACAGACTTAAGTTCTTCCTTTAAAACTTGTTTCTCCTCAGGATTCATTCCTCTGCCAAGAGCTGCTTTACTTCAAAAATCCCAGAATTGTGAATGAGCCAAGATGTTTATATAAGCTTATTTTACTCTGTTTTAACGTACCTGTTCATTGATCTTCCAGTGAATATAACGGGGAGAAATCGAGCGTATTTTCCGATGCTAAATACTTTGCCAAGCTTCTGTATTTTATCTGTGTCTAGAGAAAGTAAAGCTTCCCAGAGATGGCAATAATTAATCCGAAAATCTTCGTTTAACTCTTTGTAAATCCCATGATCCAGAATCACTACATATGTAAATAATGCATGATAAAAAACGGAGAAAAACTGAGCCTCGAAATCGGGGATTACCTAATGAAAAGCCATTGATTCCTTGAGGAGAAACTAAAATGTTTCCTGAATGAGGATCTCCATGTAAAAAACCATGGATGAATATCATCTGGGAGAACACGTTTACGAGTGCCTTTGCAACCTAAAATCCGATCGAGAATAAATGCGTTAAAACATTACAAGCAGATACGAAACTATCTTTTGGTGCAGAACTTGATAATGTTAAGTTTTGATTCGAAAACGAACCTCAACTGGATTGATATGCATTCGGTTCAAATAATCCAAGTCATCAATCTGAAACTCAAATAACTCTCAGCAAATGATGCACAAGCAGATAAATAGCCAATAAGTCGCATTACCAATAAAAGCACGATAATAGTTTCGTATTTCAAGAGACTCCAAAAGAAAAAGATAGTGATTCAGTCTAGAAATGTATTGTGATTATACCTTTCTTCCTTCACAGAATTCCATGGTCAAAACCTGACGACTCGTCGCATCCTACAATTCCGAACAATGTTATGATACACGGGATAATGTATTAAGTATTACAAAAGGAGATAACTACGTAAATTACCCAATAAATACGAGGGATCTTGACCATCTTGTTTTTTCTAAAATTATACGCTGCTCTTTCCGAGTTTCTAGCCTCTTGAATGAAATCTGCATGGTATTAGGAAGAAGGGTATCAATGAAAATCTATAGTTAAATCTTCTTCATCTTCCGTTTCACGAAATATATTAAAGTAAATATGAGCGAACACGAACACTTAACAAATTTAATACTTCAAACTAACCAAGTTCAGAAATAATTGACTTCTTAAATTCAGATACCAACCAGTCAAATCTGTACTCAGGAATGATCTGGAGGGAAAAAAGAACAAAATATGAGCATTTCTAAACAGTTAGAAAAGAGCATTTTTATCCGAAAAGTATTTAAAATAATATCAACCGAGGAGACTAAGTTCGAGACAAATTCCATTGTTGCGATGTCAAATTTCATTTGCTTCTCTAATCCTGGATATTGTACCTAACAGTACGAAGAACAACGAGGTGAACATTATTACAAACCACGATTCTACGAAAATACGACCTTTACTGCTAGTTTTTCATTGTCTTTCAGTAAAGCATGGTGTACTTGAGCAATAGAGGCAGCAGCAATCGGTTGTTCGTCAAATGAAAGAAATCTGATATTCGTGAACTCATTATATTGACATAAATTCCGAAAACAAGTTGAAAATACATAAAGATTTAGGCGAACCTTAGTTGAATCTTATTTCAACTTACATTTCTGATATGTTCTTCCCTAAACTCCTTTCGATAACTTTACGGATTGCTTTAAAGTCGTAAGGCACAGCCTACAAGAGAGAAGGGTAACATTTAAATCACAATCTTAAAGCAACAAAGAATGCATTTATCAAATAGACAAAAAACCTGATCTTGCAAAGATGAAAGAGTTGACGAGTACTCTTTCGGAACTTGGCGCATATACGATACAAACTGGCCTGCTTTGACATAGAAGCCTTTATTCGCATCACACAACGTTAAAATCCTCCTTGCTAACCGCAGATGAATCTTTTAAGACAACCAAATGATCAATCAGACATAAGAAATACATAAAAAACAGGATTTCACCCTCAATTATCATCCCATTTGAAATGAAGAACAAATATTACAGAGAAGAAATCAAATAATCAAACCTCAGATAATGCAATGCCATATTCATCTGAGTCATCGGGTAAACTAAGAACCGAATACTTATAATCAGCAACGCACCAAGTTATCTGGAATTCAAGCAAATTCTATTGATCTAGATCTATAAAACAAAAGGTAAAAGCTATGGAGACTTACCGTATAGAGTGCTCTGGAAGAACGCACAACGCCATTGAAAAAGCTTGGCAAGCGACCAGTCTCGTCATTGGACTTCAAAGAATCACAAGTAAAGACTGCTAAACCAACGGAACCAGCGGCGCTAAAAACATACTTTAAATGCCCATATCTCATCATTTCAATCAGGAGGTAAACCAGAGGCTTGTGAATAAAATCGAATTACCAATCGATTTATCCAACAAGCTTTGCTTATATGCTTGATGACCCAGAAATCATACTTCAACAAGCTTCTGTATTTGATACAAAGTATACGAATTTAAGGTTTAACACAACATAAATGTTAAACCTCTGCTCAGATAAGTCAAAACAGCAAAGTTTCATTTTTTTGTGAACCCACATAAACCCTAAATCCCTGATGACCCAAGTCCCAACTTAATCAAAGGATTCAAATTCCGTGTCCAATTTCAAACCAGACAAAATTAACAAACTTTTGTTGGAAGTTATTTAAGGGGTTTAGTAGGTTATTACAGGAAAAAACCCTTATTTTAGTACAGTTAATTCATTATACAAAATAATGTTATATAAAGTATTTTGAAACCCATCTGGGTTGCGCGATTGGACAGTCAAGTGATTCATTGGGCGGTGGGCTGTTTGATGGGACGGAAAATTTAATAATTTATTTATATTAAATATAATTAAAATAATATATTTATTTACGAATGTTTATATTTGTTAACGAAAATATTTATATTCGTTCAAATTATAAATTAATATTAAAAATATTCAAATAAAGTTAATATTTATATTCGAACGAACGAACACGATCGAATCGAACATATTTCAAATACGAACTATTCGGATCGCTTAACAACCCTAATATGTATATAGTTTTTGCAATTTGGTAAATAGAAGGTTATGAATGTGCCAAATATTTATGCAATTTTCTCATATGAAATAATGCATTGGATTTGAGAATAAAAATGAATTGATTTATTAAAATAAGAGTAATAAATAAATTATCTGTTAAATGACTAAATTCTTTTCGATTTGATATATTCCCCAATTAATTGATTTACTTTAATAATTGCAACCAAAATTATTATCGGAATTCATTCCTTTATTATTCTTAAATATTTTTAAGATTGATTCTTAATTCGGATTTCCCAAATCTTGTCTTAGTCGCGTTGATTCAAATCATACAACGGCAATGACCGTTTCTCTGCAATCTGGCGGCGCGTAAAGATGCTGATGCTGATGCGGCGCATTTAATTTCTGCATCCACATGACTTTTCAACTCATACGCGTCCATTGAGACCGCGTTTTTTTATAAAGCGAACAGCGTCACATATTATTATAATAAAAAATAATATTATTTTTTATTTGATTTTATTTAAATTACTGAATTAATTTACCTTTACAATATAATACTGGTTTACATATTGAAATGATTATAGAAACCAATATGATTTTTTTTAAAATNTAAATAAACAAATCGGTTTGGTTCAGCTTTTAAAAATTGAGATGTAGTGAGGTGTGGTGAAATATGATGATCGTGAATTTTTAAGTATGTTTGGTAAAATTGCGATATTATGATCGTGATTTATGTAAAACTACTAATATACCTTTATATATATATAATAATAAATATAATTATATTATAATTAATAGAAGTAAGGGTAAATGAGTCTTTTCCAAAATCACGATGAGATCACAGCTGTGATGATATCGTGATTTTTTAACGATTATCACATCGCAATTAACCTTATGTTTTGTGCGCATTAAAAAAATCATGATTTCAACATCTCACCGCACCTCACCGCTGTTTTAATCGGAGTACCAAACAAACCCAATGAATAAACACACACATAAAATTGAACTTACACAACAAAAATAGAACCTTCAATATTAACAATAAAAATATAAAAAATGAATTAAGTCTGATTTGATATATGAATCTATAAATATATATTTGTAAACATTTATTAAATTTGAAAAATTGTATCAATATTTTATTAATTTAATTTTAAAATTTGTTTGACTTTCAATTTTGAAATATGTATCGTTGAATACTGACCGCATGACATTTTCAAGGGACCGCGGTGTTCATACGCTAATTTGAATATAATATCAATGACTAATCAGAATATGACACATGTCATCCCACACCCTATAAATAAATGCTCAGCTCCAATTCATCTTCATCAATTCTTCATTTCTCCAATCAAACTTCACCGTTGTTACATTTTCCGGCGACCATGGTTCTCTCTAAAACCACCTCTCAAACGGACGTATCAGTCCACTCCACATTCGCTTCTCGTTATGTTCGTGATTCTCTTCCGAGGTAAGAAACTCGATTTTGAACTAGTTCTCTAGTTGTTATTATCGTATTGATGAAATCGTGATTTTTATCTGAATAGATTTATCATGCCGGAAAATTCAATTCCGAAAGAAGCAGCATTTCAGATCATCAACGATGAGCTTATGCTCGATGGGAATCCGAGGTTGAATCTAGCTTCCTTTGTTACTACTTGGATGGAACCCGAATGCGATAAGCTTATTATGGACGCTATTAACAAGAACTATGTCGATATGGACGAGTATCCCGTCACAACTGAACTCCAAGTAAGTTAATTGTAGAATAATCTTACCTTTTATAATTTACATATAGCTCAATTTATAACAGAAAAATTAATCATATTGAAAATATTAGATTTAATCCAATTAATTATGATATCATATCATATTATCCTATAAACTAGCCTAATAGACATTCCATATATATGTGTTATTAATGCTGCCTTTAAACATGCTTCTTTTTTTACATGATCGAATCATAGATTGATTTATTTTGCCGTCTAATATCGATGTGCTGTATACTATGGTTATTTGTGTATTTAATTTATTAGTACTCGAATCATAAATCGATATATTTTGACTTCTAATCCCGGTATGTTTTTCTACTATTATTTATTTTTTGTAGTTTTCGATTCATTGGTCAATCTTGTCAAAAATGGATACAAGTTTCTACTACAGTATTTTTGTCTATTCGATTTAAACTAATACGAAATCAACCTATCGATTTTGATAAATGCTGCAAATAAAGAAATTAATGGTTCCCGAGATTATCAATACAACCCAAATTATAAAAAATTGATTATATTAAAATATTATTTCAAATTAAGTATTTGTACATGAGAAAATTAGACATTTTATCTTGTATGTGTTATTTTGCAGAATCGGTGCGTGAACATGATCGCGCATCTCTTCAACGCGCCGCTAGGAAACGGCGAGGCGGCTGTCGGAGTAGGGACAGTAGGTTCATCGGAAGCAATAATGTTAGCTGGTCTAGCCTTCAAGAGAAAATGGCAGAACAAAATGAAAGCTCTCGGAAAGCCATACGACAAGCCCAATATGGTCACCGGAGCTAACGTTCAGGTCTGCTGGGAGAAATTCGCCCGTTACTTTGAAGTTGAGTTAAAAGAAGTTAAACTAAGAGACGGATATTACGTAATGGACCCAGAAAAGGCAGTAGAAATGGTCGACGAGAACACAATCTGCGTTGCGGCGATCTTGGGATCAACTTTAAACGGCGAATTTGAAGACGTTAAGCTTCTTAACGATCTGTTAATGGAGAAGAATAAGGTAACTGGATGGGATACGCCGATTCATGTTGATGCAGCAAGCGGCGGATTTATTGCTCCGTTTCTTTACCCAGAATTGGAATGGGATTTCCGATTGCCGTTAGTTAAAAGTATTAACGTTAGCGGCCATAAGTACGGGCTTGTTTACGCCGGAATTGGGTGGGCAATTTGGAGAAGTAAAGACGATTTGCCTGAAGAACTCATCTTCCATATCAATTATTTGGGCGCTGATCAGCCCACATTTACCTTGAATTTCTCCAAAGGTATGTATGATTCTTGGCTCTCAGCGTTCTTTAATATTTTTTAGCTCAAAGATTCCGACCGCCGCCGTGTTCTTCTTACTTGCAGGTTCCAGTCAAGTCATTGCTCAATACTACCAGCTCATTCGTCTTGGTTTCGAGGTAATTTCCAGGCTCGTTTTATTACATAATATTTCTTAAAAATTCCTAATTTGTCGAGTTAAATACAACTTTGTCAAAATAATATTTAGGTTAAAAACATTATTTATATTAACTAATTAAATATAGATACATTTTAAATGATTTTTATCCTAAACCATTAATAATTTAATAACCTGTCAATTTCAATATAAATATCTTTATTTATTAATTTTTGAAATATGATAGTCTATATAATATTGGTTTCATGATTGATTTAAAAGAAATGATAAATCTTAATATACAAATTTCACATAAGATTTAACCAATATGTGTTCGTTTTTTTTCAGGGATATCAGAACGTAATGGAGAATTGTCAAGAAAACGCAATGGTTCTAAAACACGGCCTAGAAAAAACGGAGAGATTCAACATTGTATCAAAGGACAATGGTGTTCCATTAGTAGCATTTAGTTTAAAAGACAATAGCCGTCATACCGAGTTCGAGATTTCCGATATGCTCCGTAGATTCGGCTGGATAGTTCCGGCATACACCATGCCGCCCGATGCACAACACATCACCGTTCTTCGTGTCGTGATACGTGAAGACTTTTCAAGAACATTGGCTGAGAGGCTTGTAATTGATATTACAAAAGTTCTTCATGAACTTGATACTCTTCCGTCCAGGGTCACTGAGAAACTCACCGGAGTTGCGGCTCCGGTCGACGATCACCTTGCGGTTACTAAGAAAACTGATATGGAAGTGCAGAGGGAAATCACGGCGGCGTGGAAGAAGCTTGTTGATGATAAGAAGCAAGTTGGAATTTGCTAGAGAAGTTAAGTTATTAAATTCATAATGTTGTCCAAATTTGGTCTTATTATTTGTCATAATGTTTTGTGTGTCATTTTTTAAGTTTTGCTCAATTTGAAGGTGTGTAATATTATTTATATTGTTTTATATTATTATCAATGTTTTAAATTTGAGAAAATATCAGATAAAAAATAGAATTTTTGCAAAATGATCAGTATTTTGGTGATATTTTAATATTATAATTAAAAGCATAAATTTATAAGTCAAATAAATAGGGATTTTATTTTTTTAAGCATATTCAACATATTTTTAATTATTTAAGTAAAAAACTTTGGCTTAAATCAAAAAGTGATTTTATCAAAAATCGGTTCAAACTTAAGTCCTTCAAAGTTCAAAGTTTTAAAAATTAAAAATCGATAAAGAAGTCTTTGAGTTGAAACACTATAATAAAAATAAATAAATTCAATTGCTAAACCCAATCGATACTCGTTTTAAAAATGGCCCACTAAATAATAAAAAAACTATAATATACTAATTTGATATCAATTTAATTTCCACCTTTTTTTTTATTATTGTTTTAACTCCATAATCATTTATAAACTCTAATTAGATGATTTTCTCTTTTATATTTGATGAGATCCCCGGAACCCGGTACCCCGGACAAGATCAGGGACAAGCTTGGCCATGGAAGCTCAAACAACGTAAGTCGAACTTGGAGGCCCAAATCCAGCCCACGTGAGTGAAGGGTCCATCCAGATCTTGTGGCCCGATCGATCGTTATAGCGATCGGTCCCGATGTGTAGGACCCAGCTTCTTGCACGCGCCAGACCGATCGGTCCACATATTACAGGCGCTGCTTCGGGCCATTCTTGCTCATCCCATGCAACGACAACCCTCGACAGTCTTGTCAGAAGCGTGGTACGACGAAGGCGTACGAGCCATCAGTGGACAGAGAGTAGCCGGCTAGTAGCGCCGAAAGGTCTAGCGCCATGCAGCTCTGTGAAGCCGTTTCCGGCGGTTGTTCCGCCTGACATTAGCCGACCTAGCCGCAAAAGACAGACACAAAACGACACCCTACTGTACACAGCACAGTGGAAGTATAAAAAGGACACTTAGAGAGTGAGAAAATGATCTTCTTCCGTTTTCTCCTTAGAGCTTTCGTATAGAGAATTCTCTTTCGATTTATTTTCGATTCTTCTCATTCTCTTTGTTGTCTAAAGATCAAACATGACTTGTATGATCATTATTGTGCTTATTGAACCGACTAACGGCACTTTCTTTAGCCCTTAGTCAAGTGGTTTTTTCCTCGGTTTCGAGGTTTTCCACTCTAAAATCCTTTCGTCTTTTCACCTTTGATTCATAATCGTTCTCCACATATCAAACAAATAATAACTGAGTTCGTCTTGCAACGAACCGGTCGACTGTTGACACCCCCTGTTTTCGAACCACAATAATATTATAGTTAAATCAACGATTGGGTAAGAATGAATTACCCTAGAAGGTAGAAGGTAGAAGATAATATGAAAAATTGGTTTTATCTACGAAAAATATTCAAATAATTTTTATTAGAAATATTTGATTTGAATATTTAGATATTATTGATTTTATTTTTTTATTTTTAAAAATATATGAACGGTTCAATACCGATCGGTTAAACTGGTCCGTCCAAACCGATAATATAACGGTCCGGAAAATGGTCAGCGATTCACAAACATAGGTTACTAGCCATTGTTGGCAATGATATCGAGAGGTGTTCATTATTGTGAAAATCTAATACCAAACTAATATTATTATTTTTAACCAACTGCACTCATTTTTTAAAATCAATTAATATTCAGTTTCAAAATTTTGATCAGTGTTCGATTAAAAATTATTTTTCAGTAATTTACGAAATATCGAACTTATCGCTTTATTTAATTTTAAAATAATAAGTTTATATATAATTATAAATTTTGATTTTTATATAATAAATTTAATATAATTTGATTTCTCCCAAATTACAAATGGAGAAAAATGGAAAAATTAGAACCTTTTGTGCGGATTTGAATCCCTTGATCATCGACTCTCTTCTTTACTAATTCGATCTGATTCGTTGCTTGCGAATCAAAGCCCACGCTTTCGCTGAATGTTTCTCTGCTTCGCGATAACGAAAAGCATAAAATGATTCTGAATTCACTGTTGATTCTTTATATGTGATGGGCGCGTAAGAATTCCCAAATTCCTTCGTTGATTCTCTTGAATCGATGCTCGATCTCTGTCGGTGTCCTTAAGAAGAATAAACCAGTAGGAATCTGGTTTTAAAATTACATCCTTTAACCCCATCAATACGCCTTCTTTTTCTCTTCCCACGAAAAGTATGATAATGGTGTTGTTTGGTCTGGAGTTCATCACCCAGTACCGTGAATGTCTTTGTGATTTTTTTAATTTTAACCAAGTATACTTAACAAGTGCATTCGTCTCACCGTTGAAAATTACGCTCCAAAGAACGCATTTGATTAATTATCATTATACTATTCTTTTCAAATTAGGGTTTATAATTAATTTTTATCAAAATTAATTTAATATTAATTTAAATTCTTATCAATATTAATATTATGTTTATTAATATTAAATTTTTATTACATATTTAAAATTTTTGTCCAAATTAATTTATTAATATTAATTTGTTTAATTGTATCCATATTTTATAGAGATGGAAAACGATCGGAATATAGAAATACAAATTACCGTTGACCCATCACATGTAGATGTTGAACTCATACACGATAACTACATGATTCGATTTATGAATGAAATACATGATCGCATTGCACTAACGAGGATTGAAGAAGATCGTCGATTTAGATGATTCACTTTTGTCAATGTTCGTTTTTTTATACTTTTGATCAATAACTTATTATATTCTAGCAATTTCTTAAATAACGAGTTTATCATAATCAATATAAAATATAATTTGTAAGTGATACATAATTAATTAAAAATAAGGACAAAATAGTCATTTTATAAAATCACGATCATTGCACCGCTGTTTCAAAACAGTTTTTTAAAATCACGATCAGTTCACCTCACATCACAACACATTCATCTCACATCACCACTATTTGTCAAACGTTGTTCCAAACGTACCAATTGAATTATTGGGTTTTGAGAATATTATTAATTTTATAAAATCAAATTAATTTTAATCATACAATCTATTTGATATTTCGTGAGATTTTTTATATTTCAAAACAAAAAAGGATGTATTTGGTTTTCAAATTTTCATGATTTAGTAAATTTGGTCATTAAATTTCTCAAATTTGGTTATCGTGGGACAAAACCAGTTCTCAAATTTTGAGGATTAATTTTATCAAACATATTAAAACTTTGTACGAGTTTGCCAAAATTTACAAAAATGGACACTAATTTTGTAAGAAATTTAAATTTTGGAATTAATTTTACATTAAAAAACCATTGAGTACTACATTTGCAAAACTTAAGAAACTTCTAATTAAATTGATCAAATCATACACATTTTTTGGATTTGATGCAAAAATAATAATAAACAATTAGATTAAAATATAAATGATAATAATATAGTTTAATAATTACACGTTACTTTATTAGTATAATATTTATAGTTTAGTTGTAAACAAATTCCTTGTATACAATTTGATAAATTAATATTATAACTATGAGATTCAACTAGGGGTGGACACGGGTTCAGTCCAACGGATTGCGGGTTGAACCCGACAACCCATACAAGTTGACTCGGCCTATTAGTAAATTTTTTTGACCCATCAATGAGTTGACCCGACGGGTTAGAAGTTTGGCCCAACCCGTCGACGGGTTGAAATAATATTAATTATAAATTTTAAATAATAATATTATTAATTTTAATTTTTTTTAAAAAACTAGCCCATATTAACCCGTACGGATCGAATGGTTGATTTTTGGTCCCAACCCATTCATATATTTTTCGCAGACCGACCTACGGATTGACCCGTTTGTATAAGTTGGGCTACCCCAACGGGTTGGACCGACCAATGCCAACCCCTAGATTCAACCCTATAACCTGGTAATGGATGGAATTGTACAAAAACATTGATAAAACCTTATATATACCATTTTTTCTCTCTAACAACTTAGAATATTTAACCAATATACTCACTCACACATACTATTATGCAATTGTTTCCTTATTCAACAAATATTAATTCACAATATGACTATTTTGCTAAATTCCCCAACTATATGTAATATGAGTAAACATTATTACAATTGACTTATAAAGTATTTTAATATGTACATGTCATTTTTTATTAATTAGGATTAAATTAAATTATGATACCAATTTCTATATATGATATTAAGTTATTAGTCTATAAGATTGATAATATTACAAGTAATTAATTTGGTCTATTTTTTATATTATGATTCAATTCTCTATCTGAAGTTTAAGCACCAAAACATTCAAATACACATGCAATCACAATCACATCACAGCACATAAAAAAATTAGGCTTGAATTATGTTAAATTATCTGTGCACATGGGGAGTTATATATAAGTGAAAGATATTATACTCTAAAAGACTTGAACTAATCTATTAATATAATATCTTAACACTCTTATAAGTCAATTTATAACATGATACACTTTGCAATTTGCATATTTCAACAAATTAAGACATGCATCACTTGTGTTCTCCTTGTCTGAACTATTATAATTAAACCCAACACAGTTCATTTGGGCTAGATGCCGACTAATCACGGCCGTATTTTAAATATTTTTAAATTTTAATTTAATCATAATTATTTTTAAAAAATAATAATATTTACATATGTTGAATAATCGGATGAAACTGTTGTAATTTAAACCTTATTTATTGTAAAAACAAGCCTTGACAAAACCCCTTCCCTCTTTCCTTTCCCTTTTAAGCTTCCCAATCAAACAGTTGTAACTTATATTCTTGAAAACCCTAATCGATTTTCTTCCTTCAATCCCATACTTCACAGATGGAGAAGCATGCGAAGATAAACTCGATGAAGACAATGAAGAAATCGACGAACACGATGAAGTACCGTTACCGTATTCCTCTTCAACCGTTGATCTACTAGTACTCGACAACTGTGAAAGCTTTTCAGATAAACAAATGGAGCAAACTCCTGGATATTGCTTCTGTCTTGGGTGTTTTTTGCAGGGATGTGGTGGCTTAAATCTGACCGTATGTTTTTCCGTCGAGATAGCAGCTTTCTTCCACATCGCGATGGAGATGAAGATTTGCTTGGAAATTTAAGTATTTATAGAGAAGAGGAAGCAGGAAGGAAGTTGCATGGATAGAGATAATTCATAACTTCTATGAAACTTCGATTAGATAATGGACAATTGAAATTATACTGTATGGTCAGAAAAATGGGCCCACTTTAATTAGGATAATTAATAATCACACGTGATATTATGATTTACATTACTTATATAAGATATATAATTAATTTGATCCCTTTAAATTCATGTTTATTACAATTTTGGTGAAATTTTTTTTATAATTGTGATAATTATGACACAAATGATCAAAAGTATAAAATATATGATATCCGCAAAACGATACGCAATAGTTGAATCGATTTCGGATCACCGTTTTGTTGATCCTTATCCATTAGATAAGATCAGAAAATGGTGATCAGTTCATATATCCGATCAATGCACACCCCTAAGTAAATCGATGCAAAATATATAAATACATGCATTTTAGAATGAATGATGTTTGTAACTAACCCCTAAATTTTATAATAGTGTAAATGTAGTATCCCTAAAATTTATAAATTATATATAAAACCTTCGAAGTTGATATAATGCAAGCTGTTGGCCCCTTAACTTTTAAATGTTGTAAACAACGTATCTCAAAGTTTAAGAATTGCATGGTTGGCTACCAAACTTCCAAACCGTTTACATTTGACACTTCTACTCATTAATATTTTAAACATCTCTATAATTTGTATTTGATTTATTAACTTGAAAAGATATAATGAATATATCTCCAAACTTTGAAATTTTTAAAAAAATAACATATAAATTATCAAAACCATTTATACGAAAAAAGACAAAAATCGCTACTATTCACTCGAGGGTCATTCTTGATCGATTTTGAAACTTCGGAAGCTTCTCATACATTTACAAACTTTGGATCATCACTTTTAAACTATTTTAAACATTAGAGACCAATAACGTAATTTTCTCATTTTAGAATACTAACTATTCTAAAAACGTGTATGATTAGAACCCAAAGTGGAAAGTTTCAAAAGTAAATATAGCGTATCAGAATTGAGAACCAAAGCAAATAACGACTTTTTCCAGGTTCTGAATATTCTAATTGTGACAATAATATACTAAACCAACTTGGAATTCTACACTCACCAAATCAAGGTATAATTAGATAGAGCTAATCAAATCATATAATCTAGCAGATAACAGTCATTTAGCAGAGGCAGCAGCTTCTTCTATAGCGCATTGAGACACATAAGGTTTCAGCTGAATGCAGAAAAAAACAGCATCATCACGAATGTATGTTGAATTTCAAAGTTGAGTGTAATATAAGGTTGTGCACAGTTAGAAATAGAGTGAAAAAATCAAATACAGAGCACGAATTCCATCTAAAATTTGATTTTCAAACAAAGGTGAAAACGAATAAAACAAGCATTGTCGAATGAGCTCATTACGATTACTATCTTTCGATAAGAGATAGATATATCGAAGAAAAGCTTTGGTACCTTGAATCCAGTGAGATCTGGTATCACATAATTTGGTAACTTTTCAGGAACCACCACATAACCACCTGCATATTTTTATTAATTAGTTTATTGCAAAAGGAATCTTGATATTGTAGCATCGTTCGCTTCAATATCTAAACGATACTTCAGGATACATAAAATCTTCATTTCAAACTGGATAAGTGAAAACAAATGTCCCAAATGTGTAATTTTGCTGATTTTGGATTTCATGAGTATGATAAGGGTTCTAAAGCCTAGTCATGAGCTGCAAACTTCAAAAATTGAGCAACAGTTACAGTACATTAACCTATAGAATTACTAACATCAGTCAAATGGGAAATATTTAACATAAACAACCTCAAATATTGCACTTGGGAACTTTTAATAACCGAAAAGTTATAATCCGCCCAAAATGCACAAAGACAGAAGATTAATAACCAAATAGGGGGGAATTTAGAAGCACAACATTCATAAATCAAGAAGTTAATTAAAAAGAGGAAATCGCAATGGATTATTAACAACCCTGAAGGAACTTTGAGCATGATATAACACGAAAACCGCGAAATAAAGTACCTTTCCTTGTATGAAAACCGATGGGCTTGCAGTTCTTTCCCTTATAATAAGCCTTTGGACTCCTCTTCGATGTCAGAATATCTAGCGACGACGCTCGCTTTCTTCTGAATGCCCTCCCAAGCCCCAGCATCAACCCTAGCGCCATTTTTCTCCCGTGAATCGAGTTCTTTGCATCGGAGCATAATACACTAATTGGGCCGGATACAAATAGAGCAGCATCTTGTTGGGCGTACCAACAAATAAAGCCCAATAATCTAACATAAATCAATATTTAAAAGGCAATTTTTTTAAAAAAAAATCCAGAATTTATTACATAAATTAAAAAAATAACATTATTTAAAATACTTTTTAATGATAATTCATCCACAAAGTTTTATATTGTGCATAGTAAGAGTAAAAATTTCAAACGCATTGTAAGGAAGATATGCAAAAAAATTAAATTTAAAACGATAGAAATTCACGATACAATAGAATATAATATAAGAGTTTTCATATAACATAATCTATAAAAAAGTGTACCACAAAGTAAGAAAATAAATTAAACAAATTACTCATAATCTATAAAGTTTTGTGTGTGCTTATTTTTGGTAATCTCGAGTCATAAGTCGATCAGTTTTGTGTTCAATCGTGATGCGCCCAAAACGTACTATTGTGCCCTTATACTATGTATAAATTCATGGTCTAATAGCAAGAAGAATGTATGTGTAGTCAAATTAATAAGAGCAATCAATTAATTTATATAAAGTTAAGTCAAATAAATTACTAATCATATTAACTGTATCATAAACTAAAAAAATTATAATTTCATATACTATATGAGGTTTGTACTTTTAAACGAGAAAGCTCATATAGTGATTATAACTAAGAATATTTCCATAATACATTCATCTAATTTTTGCAATCACAAAACTTCATGAGAAACCAAGAGCAATGTTGTCAAAATCAATTATCGGTGAAATATCGGTTTAAGGTTCAAATGTTAAACCATGAGTTAAATAAGGGTTGAATTTAATTTAAATATATAATGTAAGTATTTCAATTTAAAATAAAATTTTTAAAAATATGATTTGTAACTATATTAACCGGTATTTTAGTGTTTCGACATGTTTATTTTCCTTTTTTTGCGATTGTGTAAATAAGAGATCATTTTTTGTTTAACCGCATAAGTTTTACGACTGTCGATTAAGTTCTGTATTAAATACATTAACCAAGAGAATAAATATTTATTAAAATTTGAGAAAGTTGTAAGCCTAAGCAAACAACCAAAGTGTTAATGTAAGATACAAAATCAAAGATATCGATCGAATTGTCTGAAAGGCGTCAAGAATAAGAAGAATAGAGAAAAATCAAATGTCGAGTGATTATAATGTACTTCAATCTTCACTTTTGACGATTGCTCTTTCAGCCTGGACATTTGATATTTCTCTTAAAGACTTCAAATCCCGTAGACAAACGCACCCGAATCAAATTTGAAAAACATCAAATGCCTCGTTCGAAGATTTTTTCCTGGAGTTCAAATCACTATGGTAGTGAAAACATGCACCGTATTGAGAATATTCTAAACAGAATGAATCGAAAGAATGTACATTTTACATTCGTACATAATTGAAAATTATCATATAAAATAAGTTACACATGGTAAAAGATAAGACTAATTACTCATGTTATTACACTTAAAGAACTCTTCTCACATAGGATATGCAATATAAAGTTATATAGTTTAAAACAAATGATATTATAAGTAATTGATTTGACTTATCTTTAACAACATGAACAATCATATGATCGGTTGGATATTGAATTTGCACATTCTATTGTAGCTCAAGAACGGTTTTGATTCATTGCATTTAAAGCAAAAAATCCAACTTTTATAGCAGAAAACAATATTTAGACAACAAAATATATTGACTTATAACTCTTTGTATACCTAAGAGTAAATTTACAAAAAAATATAATATTTTTAATCTTAACCAAGGTATTTGAAGTGAGAGGTGTTGGAAAGTTTAACAATGTAGAAATTAATAATTCAATGGACTGAAAGAGCGTTTATGTAGTTTTATATTTTTTTATCGGCAAAAAATTTCATAGAATTTAAAAATAATATACAAAAAGTTCAAAAAATGACAATGCATTTTCAATAGCTAAGGTAGGTTTTCAAAACATATAGTTATACGATGAACGATATTTGTTTTCGGGAATACTTACATTGTGAGATTTTGATGATAAGGAGTTGATGAAAAGGAAGATGGTCCTTTGAGGCTCTGCGTTTCCCCTCCGGTGGAAGCTGCATTCAATTGTAACCATCCATCTCGGCTACTGTAATAAATCAACGAAGATCAGTGGTCTTAATAAAAAGACAATGTGAATCTGATACTGATGGTCCTTTGTTCAAATTTATATAACATCACGTGAACCAGAATAAAACAAAAAGCTTGCACTTTTATATTAATGGAAGAATGTGAAAAAACAAGATTAAAGGTAAAAATATATACATTTAAAAGATTTGATTATAACGAATTTTCACTTTTATAAACATAATCAATCATATTTCTCTAAGCTAAATGGGAGGACAAATTCAACACTCACCCTCAAGTTTAACCATAAATTTTCTACTTGAAATGAACTGAACAAGCTTCAATACCATGTTGTAATTTTAGAATTTGATCGAAATTACGATAGAAAGAGTGAACGAATGAAATTAAAGGTAGAAAATCACGCATTTAAAAGACTACATTTAAAAGACTTGATCAATCTATTATATGATGAAATTCTCACCTTATAAATGTAATTAATCTCAATTTTCTAATCAATGTGTAACAAATTCAACATTATAAACTCTAAGATAAGAGCAAAACCTAGAAGAATTGCTCCATAGGGTTGGATAATTGGTATCAGATTCATGCTGTGGATCGATAAATGACCGAGGTTTGGTACCGATTATAGAGAGTTCATCTTCACCGGATCCTTCAGAATGACCTAATAGTTTTCAATTATAAAGGAGAAAAGTTTAGTGAAACGTTAATTACAATTATAAATAGGAAGAATAAGTGCAGTTAACCTGAGGAAGCAGCGGGTTTGTCAGTGGTTTTAACAGTTCTATACATCTGCAGGATAATAAGACAAGATTAAATGACGGGAAATAAGTATTAATTAATCTTTGTCTTGTCTTAGAATTCGTCACTAAACCCAAGAAAAAGGAAGAAGAAGAAGATGAGGTTGTGCTGTGTTATTGTGAAATCATGACTTTTTTTCCTTTTTCAATCTGGGTTCTGGTGCAAAAGGCAGCCTTCTTTGAATCTCTTGTCCCAATGCTTCTAATTAAATTCTGGGTCTGAATTCATCGGCTACTGTGCCGGAGAAATAAACGGAGGAGAAGAGTGTAAACAGAAACAGAAAAAGACGGGACAGAATGTGATGTTAATTCATTGTTATTTTCTTTTCCATTTTGTTTTCTGGTTCTGGATCTGATTATTGGTACCTGTAAATGGCTTTTGACATGAGCAAGTGTGAGATCTTTGACATCCATAAGCTCAAGAACTGATTTCGGTGTTGCCCCTACAAGAAAAAACAAGTTAAAACCTATAAAAATTTGTAACTTAATTGAAGCTTGGAACATACTTTCATGGCCGCCAAGAAGCTCAACTGCATGAACAAAACGAGCATGTAGACTGCTTGTCCATCTCATTCTTGGCGCTCTCATGTTACGTTTTGGAGGCATCTTTGAAAGAAACCTCGATCTCATCATTCCATGATGAGCTGAAGGCTCCTGCGTTGAGTAGTGGTGCAGCACCGGAAATCTCGAGGATACGGCTGAGCTGTTATTAGAATTTGGACCTAAACCACCGGAATAACCAGACCAAGAAGGAGAAGACATTTGAAAGAATCGCATCTTTTGTTCTTTCTCCTTAGAGGTGTGGTCCAGAGCTATAAACGGGAACTGGAGATTTGAAGGGTAAACTGGGATTCCTTTAATCGGCCGGAGACCATCGTACGTGATGATCGAAGAATCCACAGAGCGATTATTTTGATGATAAGGGTTTCGTGGGGTGAGTTGTTCTTGATTAAGTCTTCCGAATCCGCCATTGAAGCTTTTGGGAAGCTCTAATTCTCTTCTAGTAGTAGAATTAGCGAGAGAGAGTTCGGTCCCGTCGATGGGTTTACAGGTAACAGAGAGGTCAAAACTATGAACAGATGCTCGAGTCTTGGAACTAAAAATTCTTGAGGAAGAATCACAGTTTGGAGGACTAATTTGAAGTGACAGATCAGGCATTTGACTCGAAGAAAGCTCCAGAAAAACCCCATCAATTGACATTTTTTTTCTTTACAGTCTCGATTTGCAGAAATAATTTAATATATACATACACACAAACCTAAAAAGCTTCAAACTTTACACTGGGAATCAGCTCAAAAAGGTGAAATCGAGATATATGCAAAGGAAGATCAACGAGAACGACGATAGACTAAAAAGATTCAAAGGAACCCAGAAAAATGAACAAGATGAAGCTCTGGTATATCAGTTCAAATTGACCTACCCAAGATTTAAGAAGGAAACTGGGAATGAGATCTTTATAGGGATAAAAAGTGAAAAAGAGTTCCAGCGGCGGAGGAAACTCCGACCGGAGATTCTACCCACAGAAGGAACAGAAAGAAACAACCTGGAATTGCAAAATATGCGGATGGGGATGTGGGTATTTGGTTTAGTTCCTCAAAACACTACGTCGGCACTTCAAAAAAAAAAAAATAATTACAAAAAAAATTAAAAAATTAATTATGTAAGCTTGTTATATAATTTATAAATGTAATAATTGCATATTATAAAGATATTAAAATAATCTCTCAATGTCAACTTTTCAATTATTATTGTATCTTTAAATATAAATATTCTAATAGTTTTGAACTTTTTCTACATTCTATCTTATTCTATAATATTTTACTATTGAGAAAAATTCAGCTTATTAAATTTAAGATATAGTAATGTATGATGAGATACAATGATACTGGATTTTTAAATATAATTGTTGAATTATGATATTATATCATGAATTATGAAAAATAATAATATACACTTATATATATAAATTATAAATAATAATAATATAATAATTATTAGAAATTACTCAAATCGCAATAATGATATATCTTATTTTAGTATCAACGGCAAAATCACGATTTTTACCAATAAATACAATACAATGTGCTTTGTTTTAAAAAGCATCATGAATCTCACCGTATCTCTATTTTGATTGGAGTATCAGACAAACTCAATATAAATATAAGAATCACATTTGCTTATTCTTTTCCAAATCATGGCACAAAATCGATCTAAGATTATTTATTCATTCGTGATTTTACAATATCAAATTTTATTGCTTCGATCGTCATTTTAAAATAACATTTGATAATCTTACTATGGTATTTTTAAATCAAAATATTGAATTATAAAATATAACAGAAATTATGATAAGAAAGCTTTTCTAATTAATGTTAACAAATTCAACACTAAATATATATTTATTTAAAAAAGACAAAAATTAAATAAAAAAAAACATGTATTGTCACTGTTTGTCTTCCTTCCCCGTAGACAACGGGTTAAAATTCTCGAAGCTTCTGTGATTCCTTTGCCCCCACACTCTTCGCTTTTATCCCAAATACATTACCATTTACAGGAATTTCACCATTTTATTTATTGAATTAAATAATAAAAAATGTCTGTGTAAAGTCAGTGAGTTATGAATGGTTGACAATTGGTATAGTATAGGTAATATAAATATTATTATATTTATATTATCAGTTATTATTTTATAAAAAAATGAAGTGGGCCTAGATTCCGAAAACGAAGGGACAGAGAATTATATGTCTAAGAGTTGGAAAATTTGAACTTAGGTTAATTATTTACATTATAATATTATTATATATAATATAAATGCATGCAACTATACGTTTTACTTTTTGCAGGATTAAACCTACAATAAATCATTGTATATTCGCCAAGGGTTTTATAGGGGAGTTAAATACTACCGTGGAAGGATTATTCATTGGCCCAATCTAAGTTGTATTCTCCTCCAACACTTGTTGTGTACGTGTTTGAACAAGAAATCATGATCGAGTACAACTAAATTTGCTCCACCTAAAACTTGGTATGACCGAGTAAGATCAGTGATAAGTTGACACGATGTAATCCAAGATAGACAGAATCCACCTAAGAGGGATGTGTTTCACCTACGATGTAGCCCGACACAAGAATGGTGAACAAGAGAAGGAAAATCTTTTAAGTAATAAGTCTCTACGGCTGGTCGGAACGGGGTTGTAGACTATAAAGTGGTTCAATTCTCATAGACTTATAGCAAACTAGTTTTAAGGAAAAGAAAGATAGTTACGACATGTATACAATCATAGCGAATGTTACTAGTTTTGTGGATCTAACGGTCATTAGTTGCATTGAACGAGAAGGAGTAAAATAAGTTTGGCCCTTATGAGGATCTACAAATATAAGATCGCGAGGAAGGAAGTAAATCTCTAAGCTTTGATTTTCTGCTCTATATTTTATCTTCTCTTTAGCCTTGTCTTTTGATGTCTTTCTAATCATCCCATGTCGCCAAATTCTTTAGCTCTTGTACGATGCCATTGTACGTTGTCACTATAGTACATCCACAGGTAATTTCATTACCATGGGGCTTTCCCATTTCTTTGAAGTTTTGTACGTAAATTTCTTGTATCTTCGCTTCGTGTTCTAACATAAGTTGTTTCAACAACAACACATAAAATCTGATTCTGTTAACACTAAGAGTTCTAAAACCGGGTAACATGATATCCCGAAAAATGAACCATAATAATGTCTACTATATTTAAATGTTTTTTATTTTAAATTTAATATTTATTTTATTTATTTTTGTTTAAAATAATAAGTATTTAGACTTATACTTGCACAGCTAAATTCATAAATGGTGTCTATCTTTGTATTATTAATTTATTATTTTGTATGCGATTACATAAAAAAATCATAGTTTTATATTTTTAGTTATTGTTTAACAAGAATGCTCATATTAAATAAATATTGATATTACTATTCTTATACAAATTTGGTATCATTATTATTCATATTTCAACAAAATTAGATACTGTTATAAGGTTTTGTATTATACATGCATTCTAGTACTATTGTCTTTTACTTAAAATATATATATTACTAATATATTTATGTAAAAAACAGACATGGAAAATATAAATCTTTTAGTTTATAGTATGAGTGATTTAACGAAAAATAAGTTTAACAATATTTTAAAATTTGATTTAGAACACTTATTATCTAAGTTATGCCGAACACTTCATTGAATCATTAATTTAAACATTACAAACTCTACACTATACCAATTACAATATATCATTTCATTAAAATCGGTCAAGAATTTCTCAAACTCGTTATGATATAATGTTTCATAAAAATAATAAATGGATAAAGAATCGGCATAATATTTGTATTCAATATAATATAAAATGTAAACAAATATATAATATATAGAAAAATATGATTCAATAGGACATGAGAATGTATGTGTAGTATAGTACAGTGAATCACATATAAAAAACTAGACAAATCTAATTACTCATGATATCACACATTTTATGAACTTTAACATTTCCAATTTCATTTCTGATATGAGACATTTAACTTTAACACTCCCCCCAAGTCGAATATGTCTTGTTTCATTTCATACTTGTTTCAATAGGTACGATAGTGCTTAATTAATAGTCGATCTATTTTGTCGTCTTATCCCGATGTACTTTTCTGCCAGAGTTTTTTTCTTTTCTATACCAAAATAGACCCATCCGAAACTCACCATGGAGCTTCTATAACATGTAAAAATTCAGGATCCAATGATCTGGAGAGTGTGCGTGCAGTAAAATATATAAGAGCAATTAATCACATTAAAAATGTTATATCAAGTCAATTACTCATAAAATATAATATAATTACTTTAGACATTTTACTTTAACAGAATAAATGATATAAACATTTAACATTCATTAATTGATTTAAAATCTTCTCTATTAATTTTGTCAATAGACATTATTTCTTCCACTAATTGAGCATTTTATTATGTATTTAACTGATAAGAGATAGTTTGCTTTCCTAATATTAAATTTATGTGGCAATCAATTTACATCGATATGGTACTGCACAAACTGATAATTAATACTTATGACATATATTGGACATGGGAGTGGCCCTGTAGGCAAAGAAAGCTTGTGTCTAATCTTTGAGAAAGACATATAATTGTCATCGCATGTTACTCTTGTTCATTTCTTTTGTCATTACCAGAAACGGGAAGTTATTTGTTTGATTGAAAGTTTGTCGACTCTTATATTTATTGTAATAAAATTGCTATTTATTACACATTTTCACAATTAATTGTTTAGTAAATAACTCAGAATTTCGAAATGTTGTGTTGGAATTGAAATATATTAGATTTATAGAGTCGAATCAATTTCAGATTTATAGAATCGAGCCAATTTTATATGAGGAATATACTCGGATTAATATATAAAAATGAATATATTAAATCGTAATACACTTGAACAAATCATTACAATGATCCATTGTTTTTTAAACGCGATTCAATCAACATATTAATTCTCATGTTGGACATCACATTCAAACCGGTTGATTATCAAACGATCAATTTCATTAAGTCGGATTAACTCCGGATATGTCACTTTGGATTTTCAGAACGCGTTCATATACCATGTGGAATTAAAGAGTCTGGAATAAATTACGACAGGATATCGTGAATGAACGGAATTTAATATGTTTGTTTGGAATGACCATTGAAACTATTTAATTTTTAATATAATAAAATGCTCCTTATACTATAATAAAAAATTAGGGACAGCGTGAATTTCAATGAACGAAACGTGCGTTAATAATATTAAGGCATAATATTACAGAACTGAGAATATCGTGAATGAAATGCGCCTTAACATAGACCATGCGAGTAATGATTTTGTTATGATCGAGTTTCAATTCAATAAAGAAATGTGGACTGAATTTAAATGGTATAAATTATAAGCAATATTGTAAAATTATAGTGTATAATGCAAATTAATTGATGATAATCGTTATGCGCCATCACTTTCATTATTTATTAGCATGTTAGATATTCTTCTAAATATGTCTGTCTTTTGTACAGCAGTACACAACTGTCATAGCGCCCACACCATTCAAACCAAAAGAATCTTAGAAAAACTAAGTGCTTTACAACCACTTAATAAAGTACTCTACCTATACATTTGTTTTGGAATAATTCCCCGTTAACAATATCGTAATTACATGATTAATGCATGTACATTATGTTGAAACAATATTGTATCATATGGATTGTAGAAATATAAATATTCTAATTTATAATGTAAGTGATATCATGACTAATTGACTTGTATTAGTCTTTTTCAATATTATTCATTTCTCTTATCGATTTGTCTATATTGACACTCTTCCGATCTATTTAATCATCAATTAAAGGAATCGGAGCTCGATTGTGAGTTTCGTGCTTGTTCATACCGGTTAAAAAAAAATTATGGTAGAACCTATGTTTTCATACCAGTCGGTATACTGGCGGAGTACCAGCTGATGCATCAAATATCGGGTAGTACCAATATTTTTTTCGGTATCGTCAGTATTGGGTATTAGAGTTAATTTCTGGGTTTTTTTGGGTTCGTCTCTAAAAAAACTAATTAAATATTATTTTAAACAAATAAAAATAAATTTGTTGGATCTATCATACTAGTCCGGACCGGTACGAAATTTTGGACCAGTATGAAAAAATTTGGGTAGAACAGTACAACGAGTTTAGACGACAAATAATGATCTATCTATAACTCGAACACTACAGAACTGTTGAAGCAAGTCTGAGTCAGGCAAAAGTTACTTTGATTGGAGTTGGAGAGATGAGAATACTATCCAATATCGATTGTTAAAATGGAAATGCCATAGTTTATAGCATGAATGATAACTTAAATTGTGTTTATATTTATGTTTATGTTCATGTTCGTTTCATTTTGTTTCGTTTATGTTAGTTTTCATGTTTGTATTCATTTCATTTTTATGTGAATCCGTTCTTTTTGTTCGTGTTTCTGTTCGGATATGTTCATTCATATTATTGCAAAAATAGTATAATTAAACATTCACATTCGTTCGAATTTTATTCGATCGTATTTTGTTCAAACAATTTTCGTATTTTAATTTAAACATAAATTACAAATACAAACAATCACAAAGTGTATCTAACGACCAGAATGTTATTGGTATGTTAGTTTTTTGAGACCACTAGGAGTATTGTTAAAAGACAAAAACACCCCTGGGAGTCAT
The DNA here is from genome assembly GCA_009725065.1 of Utricularia reniformis. Taxonomy (NCBI): domain Eukaryota; kingdom Viridiplantae; phylum Streptophyta; class Magnoliopsida; order Lamiales; family Lentibulariaceae; genus Utricularia; species Utricularia reniformis. The sequence goes on from RWGZ01001070.1 coordinate 551,139, forward strand.
CGTCTTCCACCTACCGCCTTTTCTGCGTTTAATTAAATGCTCTCTTAACTTATCACATCTCAATCTCTGAGTCTTTAATAACACATGATCGAGGGAACCACTTTTAAAATAATCGAAGAAGGAGAAGGAAATGACAAAGGGAAGAAGTTGGATTCAGTCTCAGGCTGACAGAATACTAAGAGATAAAGAAATTGTAGAGTAAAAGACACATTGGAACAAAACAAAATGTGGGGTAAAGTAAAATAGAGAAATTGACGAGAGATGCGAGAAAGAGGAAGGAGAAAGTTGTAAATGATTTTGTAATCGATTGGTTTATGATTGCAGAGAGTAGGGTTTCTGTAAGGACAAACCCTAAAAGACTGTGAGATTCAGATGTCAGTTTATGGGGGTATCTTACTCTTTTAAATTTCAAACCATATTTAAATATAATATATGTGGAATCCAAATCATTTTATTTAAGAAAATAAAATTATCAAAATAATTCATTTATTCTTATTATTGTGTATTTTGTAAGATTAATATTTTATTTTATTATTCCGATATAAATCCGATGTATATCCTATGCCGGTATTGCACAAGTGCTTCATATTTACAAAAAAACTATAATTTGAGAAATAAGAATAATATAAATTTAAGAAAATAGCGTGTTTAGTCTCTAAAGTTTCGATAATTTGGTAAAATTGGTCCACATAGTTTTAAATGGAAAATTTAGTCACCAAAGTTGAATTAATTTGGCAAATTAATCCCCAAAATATAACAATTTGACAAATTGAATTACCAAAGTTTAACATTTAATCAATAGCAATCTCAAACTTTAAAATTGGCAATACCGGTCCCCAAAATTTGCACATAGTAACAAGTATTATCCCCAAAGTTTTGGAATTTGGGCAAAATCGATCTTCACTTAACCCTAACATCGTTAATTTTACATTAGGGTCGGATCCCGAACCCGACCCGACCCAAAAAATTTAATTTTTAAATAGAATTAAAAAAAATTAAAAACTATTTAATTTTAGAAAAACATATAATAGTTTTTTCGGTATTTTGACCGGTATTGCGGATACTGGGTTTTTCCAGGTCTGATCCGAAAATTATATATTTACGAATATACTCATAGAAATACCGAAATAGTCAATATATAAATTGTCGAAAATCGATTAATATATTTGTATGAGTATGCGTATATACTGATGCAAATATGTGTGTATGAGTATATTGACAATCATTATACTAATACAAATATATTTGTTAATTTATAAATTTCTGACAATCGATTTCGGAAATTGTTGGAAATATCGTTAATCGTATTTGTATAATTATACAAATACCGAAATCGACAATATCTAAATTTCGAAAATCGATTATATACCGAAAGCATCAATATATAAATTTCGAAAATCAATTAAATTCCGAAATCGTCAATATATTTGTATGAATATACAAATACGATTAACGGTATTTGTATGATATTTCGATATATCCGGCAAGTTCCGGTCTTAACAGTCATACTAGACCCGAACGAAATTCCGTACATGTATACTGGCCGGTATGGAAAAAATGGGGTACAATCGATATTTTGAACGTTATCGAAACTTGTTCGTCAATATATAAAATGTCGGAAATTGTCAAAATAAATTTCGAGAAATAGTTAAATGGAAGCTTCAAAAAATAAATCTCATCAAATAATAGTAATATTCAAGTATTGACAAATGCAAATTGGTATCGTTGTATTATGTTTGGTAGAAAAATATAGATTGAATATAAATCACGGTCTTGATGAAAAAGTCAATGATTCAGCAACATATAATTGTTGTAAATCGTCAAAATAAATTTTGAGAAATAATTAAATGGAAACTTTAATAAATAAATCTCATTAAACATTAATAAACTTCAAATGTTGACATTCGCAATACAAATTAGTATCGTTGTTATATTTTCGGTCGAAAATTACAAATCTGATATAAGACTAATAACTTTTCAATTTATAAATACTAAAATGTATCGTAAAAATCATAAAAAACATCATATTCTTTTGTTGTGGACTAAATTTGTCAAATTCTGTAAAATTTGGGGACCAAATTAGCCATTCAAAGTTTATGGACTAAAATTGTCAAGTTTTACAAATTTTGGGGACCATTAACTGCGTTAGGTACCAAATTTGAAAAAAAACATGAAACTTTGAGAACCAAATTTGCGTAATTTTCGTCCGATGACCTTATTTGCCACAAATTACAACTTTGGGGACCAATTATGCCACACATACATCACTTTGGGGACTGATTTTGCCAAAATAATAATAGTTTGATAACCGATTTTGCGTACATCAAATTTTTGGGGTTTGTTTTGCCAAAATTAAAAAGTTTTGGGACCAAAATTGCAAAAAAATCCAAATTTTGGGAACCAAAACTGTCTTACGCCCTATAAATTTGTTTTATATGTTATATATTGCATGTGTGCTTCATTTTTTAAAAATTCATGCACCCAATATGTATCGGGGTCTTTGGTGAGTGAACTATGTATTTACATGCTATTTTTATAAAAAATATATGAATTTATCACTAAATGAATTTATAATGAAGTACTTGATGTTGAAAATGAGATTAGATGATTGATTACTAATATTCTATCTTTGTATTTAAAAAAATATGAAAAAAATTAAATTTAGATGTTATTTATGTTCAATTGATTATAATTATAATTTTAATGTATTAATTAAATATTTTATTATATTTTCAAAAATCACAACAATCATATTAATAATTTTATATACACTCTAAATCGATTACTTTTAAAATTGGAGTACCCTCTACCCCATACTACACACTTGTACTCCTCAACCTGTGCAACATAGCTTGATATTAATCCGGTATACTGATGCACTGAGCATGTCCGATATATCGTATGGTAAGGGGTTTTAAAACATCGGGGAATCTTGATATTTATATAAGAATGTGAATTGGAATATTAATTTATGGTTGGTGGTCTCGTATTTTTTTTTTGAATGATATGAAATTAGTTTTAAAGTCCAACGTATAAGAATGACAAATCTATATTGAAAGATATGATAATTGTAGGATGGTTCGCCAATCATATATGTGGATTAAAAAAAATCCGGTTCTTTATTCGATTGCAAAAATTATTGTTTGACGGTACGGCTGTTACCCGAACTGTACAGTTCGTGAACAATATGTGTTCGACTCATATATGATCGTGTTCGCTCATTCAAATAAAAATATGAACATTGTTCGAACATTATTTTTTGTTCGTTTATAATTTGAACGAACACGAACATTTTCGTGAACAAATATATTATTTTAATTAATTTTTATATTAATAGATTATTATAATATTTAAGTTTAAAAACATTTACAAAATTTTCTTATATTTTTAGTGAGGTAGTCTTATTCTTTATTTGTAAAAAATAATTGTTTGATTATTTTTGAATACATTTATTTTTTGTAGTTTTGTTTGTAAAAAAAATTGATTTTTTAGTGAAGTTCGCATGAATAGTACAAAAATGTTCGAACAAATCGTACGAACAATGTTTGAATAAGCTATTCGAACGAACATGAAAATTCACTTAATAATTTGAACATTGTTCGAACATATTTTCACGTTCGATTAAAATATGAACGAACATGAACACGTTCGAATAAAAATTTGAACGAACTTAATCACAACGAGTTTGGTTCGTTCGGATCGAATAACAACTATATTTTACGGATATTCGATTTTCACTATTTAATCCGATTAATCCCATTAATATGGAATAAGCAGGCAAAGGAGGTTTGAAAAGAAGAATTAAACTTAGGCATTATTTTTTTGAGAAAATTGCATAAATAATCATCCAACTTACTAGATGTGTAAATGACATCTCCCTAAATTACGAAATTGCAAGAATGACACCTAAAGTTATCAATATTGTTTATTTTTTAACCCTAACATTCTAGCATCTGATTTTCCGTTAAGTTGACAAACATTTTTCCGTTAATATGAGTGATTCTTATAGTATGCAAATTAAACCCGCTTGAAAAAATATACAAAATTGATCCTTAGTGTTCGAGAATTGTACAAAAATATAAAATATTAACGAGTTCGTTAGACTGTCAATAGTAAACAATATTGGAAATTTGAATTATTTTATATGCAATTAATTGAAGTTGAAGGGCTATAAATCCATATTTTTGCTCAAAAATATGTATCATATTTACAATTTGGTAACTTGTACGATATCCTTTTTACACAATTCGTGAGTTGGAGCTATAGACAACGCACCCTTATTGTTTTGTATGGAAGAATGAAGAAGATAGGATTAGGTGCTGCGTGTAATGAAAACAAAGAGGTTGTGCGGCAGTAAACTACCCTGACACAGTCGCTCAGTCTAAAGTTAAGCGCCTCTGCTGCTGCTGGTCTACTCCGCATTTAAAGCGCGCCAATGCGCTGCTGCTCTGCAACCTTATTCCTTTACTTAAATACTGTATTTATTTATTTAAAGAAATAATTAATGAATATTGTTGACTGTTCAAAATGTATCGGTTCAAATATGTTTTGGGCTCGTAGAATCTTTAATGGGCTTAGGCCCATGTATTTTGTTACATATATATATATATATAAGATTTTAACTGTTAGGAACTGTTTTATCGATATACAAATCATATATTTGTATATAATATTAAAACAGTAATTAAATTTATATTTTTATATTTGTGATCCATTATACATTTGATTTTTATGGTTTTAATAAATAAGTTATAAATTAATTAGTTGTATCTAATTAATTTATAAAAAGACTTTATTCAACTAGGCCTCAAAACTAGCATAATTGCTCTCAACTTTTTTTAAAAATTCAAATTCAACTCTAATATATTAAAATAACAAGGTATAGGTAGTTCGAGATTTGTGTTCGATTGAAGTTCTACTTTGAGATTCAAATTGAAATACTTTAATATATTATTAGCTCGTGAATACAAGTATGAAAACCAAGGTAATAATAATAATCAATATACAAAGTGATTGGGCTACGCTAGGCCCATATTTTCGGCCCAACGTATTGAAGCCCAGTCCAGTACAACTACACCTCATAATTTGAATATAAAATGGGCTTTTATTTATTTATATATATATATATTTGTCCTGATTTAAAGGTCTATTCTTTTATATATATAAAATGAGTCATTCCCAGTTTCCCAGCACTAGTTGTTTCGGATAGTGTACCAGTTTCCCACCAATCAATTTAGATGAATCTCAATATAGATTATTTGTTTTAAAAACTATTCACAAATATATGTTTTGGGCAAAAAAATATAGATGGTAAAAAGAAAAGCCTAAGAGTTATGTGAGAACTAACAAATATAGTTTATTTATTTTTAACTATGAGAATTGTGTATGGATATAACTTATATGAGAAGTACCAGAGCACATAATAAAATGGGGCGAAAGACAAATTTGGTCCCCAAAGTTTCGAATTTGGGTAAATTTGGTCCCCAAATTTTGTACATTTTGGTAAAATCATTCCCCAAAATTTTAAAATAGCAAAACTAGTCCCCAAACTATTTTTTTTTGTAAAACCAATCCTCAAAGTTTTGTTTGTCTGGCATAATTGGTCCTCAAAGTAACATTACGCAAATTTGGTCATCAAAGTTTCAAGATTTGGCAAATTTAGTCATTAACGGCGTTAATAATCCCAAAAGTTTGCAAAACGTTGTATATTTAGTCTCCAAACTTTTGAATGACAAATTTGGTCCCCAACAAAATAAAATGATATATTTGAAGACCGATATATATGCATATGATTTTCACGACACCCAAATTGATGAAAGTATATACGGATACGTATGAAAATTGATATTTGAACACGAACGATATGAAATTGATGTTCCATAAATTGACTTTTTCGGGAAGACCGTGAGTTATATCCGATTTGCAATTTTCGACCGAACATAATAAAACAATATCAATTTGTATTCTGAATGCCAACACTTAAAGTTTATTAATTTTCGATGAGATATATTTGTTGAAGTTTCGATATAATTGTTTCTCGAAATTTATTTTGACGATTTCCAACAATTTATATTGACGAAGACGTTTCGATACCTTTCAAAATATCGTTTCGATATTTTTTCCGTAACGGGCGGTATACATGTTTGGAATTCCGTTCCGGTCCGATATGATTATTAAGGCAGGTATACCCATAAAAAAATCTTTAGGAAAAAAATTTTAAAATAATAATTTTAAAATTTTCGGGTCGGTTGCAAAAAACCCAGTATCGACGATACAATTTATGTTTTTTTTAAGAAAATAAGTTGTTTTTTTAAAAAAATAAATATTTTTAAAATTTTTATTTTATTCTGGTCCTATCCGGAAACCCGAGCTCGACCCTAACTGTAAAACTAATGTCGTTAGATTAATTGGAGACCAATTTTGCCCAATTTTTGAAACTTTGGGACTAGATTTGTTATTAAGTGTAAACTTTAGGGATTGGTATTGCCAATATCAAAGTTTAAAGATTGATTTTGCCAAAATGTTAAAATTTGGGGACTCAATTTGTCAAATTAATCAAACTTTGGGACCAAATTTGCCAAAACGTGAAACTTTGAGGGACTAAATTTGTCATTCCGTGCAAACTTTAGGAACTAAAGGTGCAATTTTCTAAATAAAATGTCTTACATTAAAATTAAGATGCAAAATACATTAGTTTATAAGTGGATATATGTTTATTAATAGTTGATTTTTTCAAATTTCTTACAATATAATCTCTAATATTTAAACGCTATATTTGCGTACACATTTATGTAAATTTACTTAACTCTAAAAATTTAATAAGCTTAATACACACATTATCGTTCAACGTGAAACAAGTGACTACAATTGAGGTCCGCCTATTATTTGTCGAGTCCATTGGCGTCCTACAAGGTTTCATGGCTTGTTAGTTGAGATCTAGACAATGTTTTTATATTAATCGATATATCACTAGCAATGGTCCAAACAGTAACGAAATTCCAACTCATATAAAAGCATTGTATCTTGAAATTTTTAATGGTTATATTGTCCCTTGCTAAATTACATTAAATCCAACTTGTTATCGCAATCAATCATGTACCATTCTAACACTTAAATTAAACTCCTCCACATATTTAATCAAACAAATTAAAAAATTTAGTAATGAATGTCGATAGATAGCCGAATGAGATCAACTAAACTTAGTCCAAAAGACCGGTTTGGTCAGTTTGCATGACCGACAATAGGTAACGAAGGGCTAATGTCGATCATCATGAAAGATTTAGTAAGTGAAAACCAATCGACCATGAAGAGTGATATCGATCGGTTTGATTGGTTAGGTCCATTGTATTATCAAGAATACTTATAGGTTGATTGTGATGAGTATATTTCATAACGATCGGATTGAACTTCAATCGGGATTCTGTATTGTCAAAGGGGAAACATTCTTTCTTAACTCACCCATAAAATATATAGAAGAAGATAAAACTATATATCTTCTTGGCTACACAAAGATATGAAAATTATATATTTATAATATATGGGTAATAACTAAGTCACTATTAATCCTGATGAGTACGTTATATAGTCGTCCTATGATGTTTGAACATGAGATACTCATTACTGCATATATTGTGAGGTTGATTACTTAATGATTTTCATATCTGTTTAAGGTGGTGTGCCGATTGCAGTACACATTTGATGAAATCACTTATATGAGTGTGGAGTGGGGCTGCTCCTATGAGACATTGGCAAGTCTCTAGAGCATTCATGAAAATCCGGACACGTGCATAGCCTATTAGCACAAAACCGCGTTGAACAATGGTTGTTTGATAATATAAGTATCATTGGTGAACGCTATCACACAATAATGTTCAATGGTTCATAGAAACTATATGTTTCACCATTGTACATGTGTGATTAATCTCATTCTTTCTAGGTCTGATTCATAGTCCAAAAGACACTATATACTATGTGTTTATATTCATGGATTGAACTCAGAATCGTTAGAAAACCTTTTAAATATATGGAGGATTGTTGTATAAAATATAACAATATTTAAAAAGTTTATTACTTTTATTATTATGTTAATTACATAATAAAAAGTTCTTTTTCTTTCCATTAAGTAACTAATTACCTATTCTAATGGAAGTTGAGGTAATTTATTGATATTTAGTCCTAATCTTCTACTATATGTTGATTCTGAGTTCATCGACAACGATCATCGTTTCTGAACAAGGAAGTTTGCTGCTTGTGTAACCATGAGAACATCGGTTTTGCTGAAATTGTGCTTAAGTTAAGCTTCATTACGACGTGCCACAAACGACACTCACTCTGATTTGATGCTGAGATCAAATCACTTTTTAGTATTTTTTATATTTAATATGTTTCATACTAATCTATGATTATTTCTATTAATTATGGGACAAAATTTCAACAAAAAGTCTTATCAAATCATTATTATATATATATATATATATACATTAATTTATTAAATTATGTGACAAAGCCCGTAACAAAGAAATGTTATCTTTTTCCTAGTCTTCTTGTTCTTATACCAATCATCATTAAATGATGGGCCATTAGCTTGATGTGGTGGTTGTAGTTTTAATTAATAAAACTCATTTATTCTCCATTATTATTTCATTTTGCACAATATGGGTGTGAGAATCATTATTTTTTATGAATATAATTTGATAAATTTATTGATTAAAAGATATATATATTATTTGTTAATATATTTTTGGCATACCCAATTAATCAATTAAAAATTATTCATGCACCACCGAACGCACATCAAGTTTTCATTGGGTTGAACGAATCCGAGTGACGTATACGAGTGTTCCATTCTATCAAATTTGATTTAAACCCTCTTGTAGAATAACTCTCTCGAAGAATCACTGATTCTTGAATTCACAGAAAGAATTCCACAGATAAGTGCTCAACCTCTCGGATTGTAATTATTCGTAATATGAACACCGATATTTTACGAGGAAACCGGAGTAAACCCGGAGAAAAACCTCGGAATCGATATACGATCAAATTTACTAACTTGTGTTCTTGATTTACAAATACAAATTGATCCTGAAAATCCACAGTCTAAAAACTACGATGTAACAGCACATCAAGCTTCAGAGTTTTGGATGTCCAGAACAGTCTTCTTGGGCGTCCTTCACACTTGTCCACCAGAGGTCATCAGCTTGTATCGCTATGTGTTAGTTTCTCGTTATTTTTCTTCCAATGCCGCAGGCCTTTATATGCTGATGAGGATAACTGATGTTTATCTTCATCTGCTCCATTTTGCCCTTTAACGCGTGTTTACGTCTTTACAATTTTTGGTTTCGCACTTCTGTTTCACTGGATATGGGCCAGTGCTTCAGCCCATTCCTATATCCAATTGTCGGTGGCCCAGACTGTAATTTGGGAGGAAATACAGAGGCTTAGTCACGTTTAGATCTACTTTCAAAACGAAACCCTACAATCTTCCCCTCAATCTGAGTGCCGACGACGGAGAGCTCTTATGCCGCTTCTTCGCCTGCTCGGAGCAAGCCTGCCTCATCTGAATAGAAGAGCAACTTGTTTCCAAGTATCACTTTTGTTAGCATGTCAGCTAGATTTAACGTAGTATGAACTTTATCTAGGTTAAACTCTCTTAGACTTAAACTCCTAAGAGCTTCCCTGATCTAGTGAGCTCTTAGGTCTATATGCTTTGTTCTACTGTGAAAAGTGGAGTTTTTACTTAGTTCGATCGCACTTTGATTGTCACACAATAGTTCTGATTCTGCATAATCCATGCTGATTTCTCTTGTGATTCTAGTTATCCATATAAGTTCCTTCGCCGATTCTATCAACACCATGTATTCAGCCTCTGTAGATGACAAAGCTACTGTACTTTGCAATCTAGATTGCCAAGAGACTGCTGCTTGTGCCATAAGGATCACATATCCGGTAGTCGATCTCCTTGTGTCTGGGTCTCCTGCTAAGTCTGAGTCAGAATAGGCACTTACTTTCAGTTTCCCTTGACTTCTCCTGAAACTCAATGCAAGCCCTTTGGTCCCAGCTAGATACCTCATCAACCATTTAACTTCTTCCCAATGATGTCGGCCTGGATTATTCATAAACCTGCTAAGAACTGTAATAGGATATACTATGTCTGGTCTTGTAGAGACCATTAGGTACATCATAGATCCAAAAGCCGAGGCATAAGGGAATCCTTCCATGTCTAATATCTCAGCTTATGTCGTAGGAGATTGGCTTTTGGATAGTATAACATGGTTTGACATTGATGTAGTGACAACCTTTACTCCTTCAATATAAAACATTTTAAGTATTCTCTCAACATAGCTTCTTTGAGAGAGTATCAGTTGTTTCGTTTCCCTTTTCCTGGTAATGGTCATTCCCAGAATTCTTTTTGCCGATCCAAGATCTTTCATTTCAAAAGCCGTTGCTAGATTTTCCTTTAATGTCCTTATTGAGTCCTTAGTTGTCCATGCAATCAATAGGTCATCTACATATAACAGAATTATTAAAAAATTACCTTTATCTTCCTCATTGTAGTATGCACATTGATCACTTTCAGTTCGTTTAAATTTTGCCTTCTGCATAAACGCATCAAATCTCTTGTTCCACATCCTAGAAGCCTGTTTTAAGCCATATAAGCTCCTGTTTAGTTTACACACGAGGTCAAGAGTCTATTTTTGTTCAAAACCAGTCGGTTGCTTCATATAAATGTCCTCTTCCAAATATCCATTTAGAAAAACGGTCTTGACATCCATTTGTTCTAGTTCTAGATTCATATGAGCCACAATAGCTAGCAAAATCCTTATTGTAGTGAATTTGACAACTGTAGCAAAAATATCATCAAAGTCTACCCCTTTCTTTTGCCTAAAACCCTTTACTACGAGCCTAGCTTTGTATCTTAGTGTGTTATCCACTTCTTGCTTGAGCTTGAATACCCATTTATTTTCAAATGTCATTTTTCCAGTCGGCAATTTTACTAGTTCATGGTTTTGTTTTTATTCATAGATTTCAGCTCTTCTTTCATTGCTTGTGTCCACTTATCCATATCAGTAGAGTTAATTGCTTCGTAGTACGTTTCTAGTTCTCCCTCCTCAGTTACTAGTACATAATCAGTGGAGGGGTACCTTGTTGATGGCTTCCTTGCTCTTACTTTTACAGTTTCTGTAACCAATGGTTCTTCTATACTTGTCCCTGATACTTCTTCTGTTTCTCTTTCAGGTGGTTCAATGGATGGATGAGAAGACTATTCAGCATGCCGAAATGAGTTGCTGCTTGGTTCTGTAATTCTGTTTTCTAGAAACATCTCTTGTTCAAGTATTAATTATTCCCCTTGAACTTTTATTTCAGAGTTTTCAATTCCTTCTAGCTTCATGTTTATGATTGTTTGATCTTCTAGAAAAACAGCGTCCCTAGATCTTAGAATCCTTCCAGTTTTTGGATCCCAGAACTTGTAGCCAAAATGTCGATCTCCATATCCCATGAAAATGTATTCTTCAGCATGGTTGTCCAGTTTCTTCCGATTCTCCTTTGGAATGTGTACTAGACTCTTGCAACCAAAAACCTTTAAATGTTTAAAGTTAGGATTCTTACATGTCCACATTCCTTCAGGTGTCTTTAGCTCTATACTAGTTGCAGGAGACCTATTAATTAGGTAGCATGCACTTCTAAAGCCTATGCCCAGAACTCTTTTGATAAGTTTGATATTTTTAACAAACATCTCACTTTATTCAAAAGAGTTCTATTATATCTTTCTGCAGTTCCATTGTGTTGAGGTGTCCCAGAGACCGTTTGCTCGTGTCTTATACCTAGAGACCTGAAAAAACAATAAAATCGTTAGAAGTATATTCACCTCCGTTATCGGTCCTCAATGCCTTGAGTTTCCTTCCTTTCTCCCTCTCCACAGCCACTGTCCATTCCTTAAATTTTGAGAGAGCTAGATCTTTTGTTGGGATAGGATATGTCCACAATTTCCTAGTTGCATCATCAATAAAATATTTCCAAGGAATGGAAGGTTCCTATTCTAGATACCACATCCAAGGAGCATACATCTGAAAATACTAAATCCAATACTTCTTACTTTTTCTTGATCATTGTTTTAAAAGGTAACTTTGCATATTTCCCAAGAATGCAGTCCTCACATATAAAATCCCTTCCTTTGCTCTTAATATCAATCAATCCTTCTTCACTCAATTTTGTAAGTCCAGCTTGATATATATGTCCTATCCTTTTGTGTCATAACTGATATAAATCCCTTTTGCTTAGAGTATTAATCTGTCCAACTTCGGGTTTCAGTATGATCTTGTACAAAGTATCATATAATCTTCCTTCAGCAACTGTACAGTCGTTTTTTATTAACTTCCAGCAGCTGTTAGAGGCTATGCTAGTATACCCTTCTTTGTCCATGGCTGATGTGGACAGTAGGTTCAATCTTAGCTCAGGGATGTGTCTCACATTATTCAAAATCAGTTTATGTCTGTTTTCCGTCGTAACTTCTACAGTTCCTATTCCTTTTATTGAAGCACAACTGTGATTTCTCATTTTTACCGTGCCTAGATCTTCTTCTGAATATGATACAAAGCAGTCCCTTGTAGGGGTAGCATGATAGGAATCTCCGGAATCTATTATCCACTCAATTCCATGGTTGTTGTCCTCTGTTTCTTTTTCCAGTGTTGAGGCAAGGACCAAGATCTCTTCCTGATTAGTAGTCTTAGCTGCCTATGCCTCTGCTCCTTTGACCATCTTCCAATACCAACAATCTTTCTTTAGGTGACTGACTTTCTTGCACCAATTACAGCTTCGGGTCTCCTTTTCTGTAGATTCAGACTTGTTCTTCTCCTCCTTAGTAGTCTGCTTCCCCTTGTTATCACCTTTTTTCGTATAAGTTTGGTATCTAGGCTGATTTCCACTACTGACAACTGCGAGAGTCTCTTTTACCACTGAAACTGTTACCTCTTCTCTCCTCAATCCTTCATTTATTAGGCACTCTTTTACTACTTCTAGCTTTAGGCCTCCTTTCGGTATTGATGAATTGATAGCAATCACAGTAGACTCCCACGAATCTGGTAAGGTTCCAATCAGCATATGAGCCAGCACCTTGTCCTCTAGAACGTAGTCAGTTTCCGCCAACTTGTTTACCACTTCTTGAAATGATCCTAGGTGATCCGTCATTGAAGAGCCTTCCTTGTATCTCAGCCTCATTAGTCTTTTGAACAATAACCCCTAAGATTGAGTTGATTTAGGTTCAAAAATATTTTTCAGTTTTTCCCACATTACCTTTGCATCTGTTTCCTTGGATACATGAAGATAATTTGCACTATCAATCCATTGCCTCACAAAACCCAAAGTCTGAATATGCTTCATGTCCCACTGTTCTTGCGTATATTTTTCTGGTTTTGTGCTCCCGAACTTTACTGGTTCATACAAGAACCTGCAATAGAGCAAATCTTGCATTCTGTTTTTCCATTCCAGGTAGTTCTTTGATGTTAATTTGATCATGGAGTAAGGTTCGCTCGTCATCGCGTTCTGAACAATTCTCCATGGGTCTTTTTGGTCTGATTTTGCTATAACTGCTTGTGATTCAACAGGTTGCACTTCCTTTTTGTTTTCTTGATCGATTTCCGCAGGAGAGACCTGCATGGGCCACCACTTGTTGGAGAATAACTCTCTCGAAGAATCACTGATTCTTGAATTCACAGAAAGAATTCCACAAATAAGTGCTCAACCTCTCGGATTGTAATTATTCGTGATATGAACACCGATATTTTACAAGGAAACCGGAGTAAACCCGGAGAAAAACATCGGGATCGATATACAATTCAATTCACTAAGTTGTGTTCTTGATTTACAGATACAAATTGATCCTGAATATCCACAGTCTAAAAACTACGATGTAACAGCACATCAAGCTTCAGAGTTTTGGATGTTTAGAAAAGTCTTCTTGGGCGTCCTTCACAATTGTCTACCATAGATCATCAGCTTGTATCGCTATGTGTTAGTTTCTCGTTATTTTTCTTCCAATGCCGCAGGCCTTTATATGCTGATGAGGATAACTGTTGTTTATCATCATCTGCTCCCTTTTACCCTTTAACGCGTGTTTACGACTTTACAATTTTTGGTTTCGCACTTCTGTTTCATGGGAGATGGGCCAGTGCTTCAGCCCATTCCTATATCCAATCGTCGGTGGCCCAGACTGTAATTTGGGAGGAAATAGAGAGGCTTAGTCACGTTTAGATCTACTTTCAAAACGAAACCCTACAAACCCGTATTTGACAATTTCAAGTTCCACATCAGATTCATTCAAAGGTTTGAATTAGATCTTTTGGGGCTGTTAAAAACAAATAAATTTTTTTTATCTATCGAATCCTCAAATTTAATAAGTGATTTAAGTCTCATATAAGAGTTCATCAAGTAAATCAGAACCCAAGTCTTCAAAAACAAATAAATCCTCCTCTTTAACTTGATTCTTCACTTCAAATCTCTTGTTATTTTTTCTATTAATCTTCTTGTGATATTCTTTCAAAACTTTAGCAGGAGAAACACCTTCTTTACATCTGTAATTCATCTTCTCTAAAGATTCCTTAACATTTTTCAATGGAAAATTCAACTGAACTGAAGCTCCCCTCAATATTAATGCAGCTTGATCATAAGCTAAAGCAGCTTCTTCAGCAGAATCAAAAGTTCCAAGCCAAACCCTAATTCCATTTCTCGTCGAATCTCGTATCTCAGCTGCGTATTTTCCCCATGGCCGTGTTCTTACTCCGATGAATCGCTTCTTCTCGACGATCGTTCTTGCATCAGATTCTTGTTTCCCGTAGATGTTTGATGAAAAGAATTCTGAGAATTCTTCATATGCTGAAAATAAATCCATTTCTTGATCTTAAATCCTTCTGTAATTTTTCAGGGAAGGGGCGATGAATCTACTTGTTGATGAATCAATGGCCCAGGCGACATCAATTTATATATAAAATCTTGAAACAGTTGTAATAAAATAAGATTTGTAGTACAGTAGGCCTTTTTAATATTGCTTGCCGTGGTAAGACTATTCTTTTAACTTCCTATTAAAATATTTAGGATGAACTTCCTATTAAAATTATTTTTAATATTATTTTTCATGATGGCGATCAAATTCTCGGTTAGAAAACATCGACAAAATTTAGCAAGTATAATTGTAAATCCAAATGATCAATATTGACATGTTTGACTATACGGGAGACACTTTGTCATTACTCGCCTCTCTCTAGTTACAATATTTTCGGTTCGCATTCACTTTCCAAACTAATAATTTTGGTAAATTTTATTCTAATGATATATTTAGTTCTCCAACGTTAATGTAAAACAAATTTAGTCTTCCAAATTAACAACAATTGGAAAATCAAATCACCAAACTGATAAAATCGATCTCCATAATTTTATTTTAGTTAATGATCTCTATTGTTAAAATTAAAAAAATTAGAGATTAATTATGATGACCAAACTTTGGGATGTATTTTGTCAAAACATACAAAGTATAAGGATTGGCTTTGTAAAAATTAACACAATAATAATTATGGAGACCAAAATTTCTAAAACCATTAAACTTTAGGGAACAAATTTGTGTGTCGCCTTTTCTATTAAGCCAAGCATGTCTCATAGTAACCCACAAGACTAAGAACTATGTAGTGGATCACTCATCATAATTTTTTATGGAATTGAGACAAATGTTGATAGGGAAAATACATGGTACTAATTTTACAAGAATCTTCAACTTAAACATTGATCATTCCATGATGGATCTTACATAGTCACAATTAGTTAAGTGATCAGTGGAGATCTTTGGAAATCACACCCATGAGATCAGAAAAATGAATGTCGAGGTTCGCTCAAGTTCGAAAATTTTAAAAAATTGATTTGAGGTTTGGTTCCATAGAGGTTTGGGTTTAACTTGAGTTTGAATTAATTAAAAATTATATATTTTTAATATATATTAGTAATTAAATTTTATAATATATATTATATTATTAATNCCTCATCATAAATGCAGCTTGATCATATGCTAAAGCAGCTTCTTCAGCAGAATCAAATGTTCCAAGCCAAACCCTAATCCCATTTCTCGTCGAATCTCTTATCTCCGCCGCGTATTTTCCCCACGGCCGTGTTCTTACTCCGATGAACCGCTTTTTCTCGATGTAAATCTGCGATGAAGAAGACCCACTTTCTCCCTTTTGCCGACACTTTGAATCAATGGTTTCAGAGGTTTCTTTCACAGAAGAAGATGAATACATTCTTCTGGGAATGATAAATTCCAAAGAAATACTTCTGAAACTATTGCAGGAAAGAAAGCATGAATTGAAATTGGGGATTAAACTAAAAAAAGCCTTTGTAATGATCTGAGCAGTAATTCGTATATTTAACTTGTTTATTTCTCTATTCAATTTAAACTGGAACAGTTGCCTTGTAATAAATTAAGTAGTCTATTTCTATTATTCTACAGCTATTTGCTACCTATACTGAATTGGCATCTGAAACCAAGTTTCTAGCTTACGATGTAGAACCTTTGGTTTAAAAAAATATTAAACAACAAAATAAAACAAAGCTTGAATATAAGAAACAAAACATATATCCGAAGTTTGTGGTGGTCTCGTAGCTATAATGAAGCTACGAGACCACCTAAGAAATCATCCAAAGTGAAAGCTCAAGGCAGAGAATGGAGCAAAACAAAGTTTCGAATTTTGAATTTCAAAAACAACAAGATAACCCTAACAACAATACATTTAAATACATACTTTGAGTCCATCACGTAACTTTGGCCCATTGCATAACAAAAGTCCAACAGATGATTTTCGAAAGCTTGACATTAAATCTAACAACATCTTGGGTTTAGGTTTTCAATATGAGGTTCTTTGTTATTTGACCAAGATGTACAAGAACTCAAAATGAAGCATATTTGGACAAGGTAGTGTTATTGGATTAAAGATGGTATAAGTCGATTATGAAGATTGGACTTATTTCTATAGATCCATTATGAGTTTGGACTTAAACTGTGAGCCTCCACGTGGAACAGTAAATCGGTTTAGCCCGCATATATAAGCCGGGGTTTTTACACTGTGGAAGCGAACCCTAGATCTGCGCGTGTCTGTTGGCTTTCTCTCTGACGATTTGAATCTCTCTTGCGCGTTTGAATCTCTCCTGCGTTTGAAACCTTTTGAAACTCTGTGATTCTTGAGTTCGTTGTGAACACACAAAGATCTTAACATCGTTTGTGTGTGAGTGTATCTTTCTGGCTGTTCTACTTTGAACTACGCATTCTTGGTTGAACTTGTGAGATCTTTGAGATCTTACGATCTAACTGTTGTTTTAGAAACAACACTGGACCAATAGAACGTATTTTGAACGTTCTAAGTGTATCCGCTGAACGAACAGTGAACGGTAAACTTGTATCATTTTTTCTTGACATCTACTAACGTATCTGTTGAGTTTCAGGTGCATAGGATACAGATCTGAAACAGATCTTCTTGGAATAACAAAGTTCTAGTCGAAATCTGAGTTCTAGTGAATTTTTATAGTTGTTGTCACAACTGTAGTGGTAACATCACTTTACGGTTAAAACTGCGGGTTTACCAGTGTGCTGTGAATTGTCCTGCTACATTTTATGTTCCTGTTGTTGTAAACATATCTGAGTTTCTTTGTTTTAATTGAAACTGTAGGTTGGATAGTGGATTGCCGAAACGATCGTATCTTAGCTAAGATAACGTGATCTGATACCACTTTAAATTTGGGCGTTCTTTACTGCTTTACAAAAATTAGCTTAGATTAACTAGTCAATTAATCAGATTAGGTTATAAGTAAAATTTACAAAAGGTAGTATTTGTATGAATGACTCATTGGAAGTTCTCGTGTTGTATCTTTTTTTCGTTACATGTTTAGTAATATATTTTAGTGCCTTTTTTTCGTTACATGTTTAGTAATATATTTTAGTGTCCTATCATACGTGAACTGGTCCTAGGTGTGTCAATCATACGAGTTTATTAGGTCAACCCAACCAATTTTGGTGTTATTCAATCCGAACAAATCAAACTATTTGTGTTCATACTCGTTCATATTTTATTCGAACGTAAAAATATGTTCAAATATTGTTCAAATTATTAAGAGAATGCTCATGTTCGTTCGAATAGTTTATTCGAACATTGTTCGTATGATTTGTTCGAATATGTTTGTACTATTTGTGCAAACATCACAAAAAAAATCAAATTTTGTTGTTTTACCAACAAAATCATAAAAAATAAATGTAATGAATAATAATCAAACAATTATCTTTCACAAAACAAAGAAGATACTACCTCACTATCAACATAAGAAAATGTTGTTAAGGTTTTTAAACTTAAATATTATAATAATATATTAGTATACATATTAATTTAAATAACATAGTTGTTCATGAACGTTCGAATTTGTTCACGAAAATATTCGGGTTCTTTCAAATTATAATCGAACAAAAACTAATGTTCATATTTTTATTCGAACGACCGAACACAATCACGTACGAGCCGAATACATATTGTTCACGGACTGTTCGTATCGTATAACAACCTTACAGCCAAACATTTCTTACTTGGTTTAAATATTTTGTTTTGGGTTGAAAATCCCGGAACCTAAACTATCAATTTGACCCATTTAATTCATTTAGTATTTTATTATTTAATTAGTAATTAATTTATCATAAATTGGTTTATATTAGTTATCGAGCTAAAAAATGAAGAGCAGAAATGCACTATTTAATTGTAATTGAACTTCTAAATATTAGTAAATCTATTTAAATCTTAACTAATTTTATAGGGTTACAACTTTATTGATTATTTTTTATATTCAATTCTTGTGTGCATATCGTTGAAGAGATTAGATAAAATAGTTGTGGTGAAGATAGAGTTTGTATCTAAAGATTAAGGTAGTGGTCAATCCATGTTTATGAATGATTCGTTTTTCCTATATAGAAATGTGACTTTTTATTAAATTTTTTATTCTTTTGATTAAACATTTCCAAATTAATATGTTATATTTTCCCATGATTTTCAATTTTAAGTAAGTTGTTAGAATCAATATATGACAATTTTATTACAAGTATATCTTTCTAGATATTGCAATTGTTATTACAAGTGATCTTGTCATGTTGATTAAAATAGATACAACACCAAGGTTAATGTAGCTGATTTAAATACAAGTTTAATGATAAAAAAGAGGAAAAGACACTTTGGATCAACGTGTTTGGATAAAAAAATTGTTCGGGTCACATACCCGATCATAATCTCGACATCGAAATAGTTCTAAAATAACACAAATAGCATTCTCAACATCCACCATAATCTTCTAATAATATACATAACTTGATGCAATAAAACAACACAATTTATGAATCGAAACATCGAATATCATCAACTCATGTGTTGGTCTTCTCGTGAATTAAACCTGTCAATATCAAACTTCTATGTATCATTAAATGTGGAATCTTGATAAGCCAAGGTATTTTGGGATGCTTCGGCTTGGCTCGCGGCTTCAAGAAGCCTCATTATCTTTGTGTTTCCGCAACATCGTCCCTCATCGAGTGGAGTGTTTTCCCATCTGAAAAACACTAATTAGACCAACGTATTGTTGAAATATAAAAGATAATGAAACAATAATCTCACATAAGAAAAAAATCCCTTAAAAAATCTAATATTAATTTATCAAATCTTTTAATATATGATTCAATACTCTTATGTTTTAACATCAATAATTATCTCGTATACCTGTCTTTGTAGAAAACACTAGCTCCCGCTTCCACAAGAAGTTTCGCACTAAGGTACAATCCTTGAGACACTGCAACGTGAAGCGGAGTTCGATGATCGTAATCTGCCGAGTTGGGATTCACACCGTTGGATAGTAACCTTCTAAGCAAATCTAAATCACCCGTAGCAACAAGTGTGCATAAGTAGCTTCCCACATTTCTAATCTTAAGCAATGCTCCTTCTTGTGTAAGTATAGAAGCAACTCTTCCATGACCATTTTTTATGGCTTCGAGTAATGGCGTGTTTCCAAAATTATCTATACACAAAATTTATAAGAGAAGTTAACCATATTTGTCAAAGATTGATATGGTCAACTCGATAAAATCAAAGGAAAATGTGATCGTTCTAACCTTCGGTATTGACGTTTACGCCTTCTTGTATAAGGAAAAGGGTAATATCTTCATATCCATGAGATGCAGCAATATGCTGAACAAGAAGAAATCATTCAATATAGAAAGAAACTTTGTTAAATTGCGGTTTCCCGACTTACCAAAGGCGATCTTCCATCATAATCGACTTTGTTCGGATCGGCTCCCGATCTTATCAAGTGTTTTAACTTGTGTATGTCACCATAATAAGCTGTGTTTATCACTCTTACAGCAAGTTCAGCCTCTTGTCTTCCAATATAGAATGCGATATCCGATACGAGTTGCTTCACGGGATGATTCGATTTTTCCTGTATACGTTAGGACAAGAAACTAACTCGCCTTACTTTTTCGAGTAATGCTTATAATGTAATGAAACACGAAATCTCATTACCTCCAATAAGTTTATGAGAATTCTCTGATTGTCGTGAAAATATATATGTAGAATGTTGAAGAACGACTGTTTTTCGATCCGTAGAAGACGAGATAATTCGCATACTTGAATTGTATATGGTTGAGGGATGTTGCACAAAAGTGAAATTTCTCCAAAAATGCTGTTTTTTTCCAAGAGAGTCATTATTTCTTCTGATCCATCCGGGAATGTACCAATCTCCTCCTACATGGATCATTTCGATTTCAAAAACGAACATTTTATTTGCGAAAAAAACGATTTTCACTAACCAGAAGTCCTTGACAAACTATATAAAGTTGATCGACAACATTCCCTTGTTCCATGATCACTTCTCCAGGTAGATAGAATTCCTCATGTAATTGTGCGACCTTTGTAAGAATCACACAATACATGAGACATATAGAAAATCGTAGGACAATGTCATATAATCCAACTTATAAATTAGAATATTTCATGATTTAATAGGCCAGAATAATGTCTGTGTAGCTCAATTTATAAGAATAGTGAATCATATTAAAAAGATTAGATTAAACTAATTACTCATAATATCACACTCTTATAAACTATAATATTTCTATTTTCACAACCGATGTTAGACAATATTTAACACTTACAACTTGATTGATGAACTCGTTGGAGCAACCCCGAAAGATATGAACTTTCTCAACGTATGATTTGTACAAAGTTTGTGATATCTACAAGTAAATAGTGTAGGGTTTAAGGTTTAACGTTTTAAAAGCATAACGACGAAGAAAACGACTCACTTCGGCACGAATGGAGATGGGAATATCATGGAGAAGAGTATCCTCAGTGTAGCTACTTTCATATTGAAGACGAAGATGCCCTTTTATCTTGTCTCTTAGCCTTGTTCCAAGCTTATTTCTATTCATATATCTACTCAGATCTGCCATTTTATCTCTATATTTCACTGTCTTGGATCCCTTCACTATCAACCCGGTCATATTACCGATCAAATATGCACCGAGAATCATCGAAAATGACAAGTATATGATCACAAACACCATTTCTCGTGAATTAACGGCGTGTATATCGCCATATCCTGCACTTGGAGACAATGATTATAACTCATTTTTGTTAAGAATATATCACATATCGAATATGAAAGGACAAAGTGACTAGTTTATAAGAGATGTGATATTGCGACTAAATTTAGTTGGTCTAATATTTTATAATGTAATTATCCTACGACTCTATATAGATTTCAGATTGATTTATTCTGGTTTAGATAAAAAAACTTTGGTAAAAAAACAAATCAACTTAAGGCTAAAAAATAGATTTATATATGATTCAAATACTTTCAAGATTCAAACACAAAAAAATATGAATAAACTCTATGTGTTTTTTTACGAACTATCTTATAAATATAATTTCCTTTGACAAAATGGCATGTTTGGTTATCAATATTTGTCATTTTGACAAATTTGATTATCAAACTTTAATTTTGCAAAAATTGTCAAGGTTTCTCAAATTTGACAAGTTCTTAACAAAACTAGTCACTAAAATTTAAAGATCAATTTTACCACACAAATAAAATTTTGATAACTTGGTTTTCCAAAATTAAGAAATATGTGAACTATTTTTAAAAAAAATCAAAATTTGAAAACCAATTAGACATTAAAAAAACTTAGATATTAAGATTTGTAAAAATTATGAAACTTTGGAGATCAAATTATACAAAATTTTGGGAATTTAAATACCAGAAAACACAATGAACTTAGCCAAAAAAATATATCAACCACACAAAGACAATTCATCTTATGAAATTGCTCATTAGATCCTAAATTTCAATAATTTGAACGATAAAAATTACGGATCGCTCACCTACAGTAGCCATCGTGACGACGGTGAAGTATAAAGACGTAATATATCGTCTCGAAAGATTAATATTCCAATAATGAGAATATGAGAAAGTTCCCAATGTCAAGCTTCCAATCCATGTATAACCTTCGTCTTCACGAGAGACTGTTGTGGCTAAGTAATAAAATATACATGCAGCGATATGCGTGCAGTATAATTCCACCACAATTAACTTCACTATTCTTGTGAGGAAATAATTTATTCTTATGTTCCTTTCCATTCTTTGGAAAAAATCATTACCTTTTCTAGCTCTCGCTAATCTAATCCATAACATATACCTCACCAACTCCCTTCTTCCAGCTTTCTGCAACAAAATATATTCAATAATTATATATATTCGAAATTATGTATATATTTTGCTTTTAAATCTTCCACTCTAGAGGATTATTTGTCCTCAATCCACAATTTTTTAAATATGTTTATTTTCTCGAATTTCAAGTGTCTGCACAATTTTGCTTAATTTGGGGGTTAATATTTGAGGGGAAAAATATTATCATTACGAAAATTTGGGAGTCAAAATGCTATCATTTTAAAAGTTGGAGAGTTATATTTAAACTTTGATAGCAACATTAGAGATTAAGTGGTAAACGAGATTAGTAATTTGAAATGTTATTTTACATTTAATTGAAATTAGAGAGCTACTAAGTACTCACACATATATTTTATAATTTGGAGAAGATGACATTTAAACAAGACCTAAGGTGAAGGATTGAGGTTTAAAATTTTATAATTTGGAGAAGATGACATTTAAACGAGACCTAAGGTGAAGGATTGAGGATAAAATCAATGTTTTCATACCGGCTGATACAGTGAAAATCGGACGACATCAGTATTTTAACATGTACCGCCCGATATTGTGTTTTTGGGTCAGAAATTCGGGTTTTCCTAGGTCTACTCGGAAAAAAAATCGTGCGGATATTGGAATTTCAGACAGGTAAAAAATATTGGGTAACACATCTAGTAAGTAGAATTGTAAATTTAGAATAAAGTATAGTGTTAATTGTAATAAATAGAAGAAAAGATAGAATAAAATATTGAAAAACTAAAATTAAGACGAGAGTTTGAGATAGTGAAAAACTAATTTAATTGAAATAAATGTCTCAATTAAAGTTCTTATATCAATATATTATTATAATAAGTAAAAATATTAATTTGTTAAGAAAAATTAGTTTCCAAAAAACTTACATATTAGCATTAAACATCACTCTCTTATGAATTTGAATTTATAAAAGAATTAAATAATATAAAATATTAGAACAAATCAATTACTCATCATATTATAAATTTAAATATTATACTTTTATATACCATATGAATATGTAACTTTAACTGACCTTATAGATAAGATCCCAAGGAAGGAATCCCAAAACATCAAGAATGAAGTATGATTTGAAATACCTACAAAATCACAATAATGGTGAACAAATGATACCCCGTAAAAATGTATAAGAACGAAAGAAAATGATACCGGAGTGCGATCTTATTATGATCGTAAACCATTGTATATGATCTGTTGTCTCTATAAGTAAGAAGAAACTGCAAGATGAAGTCAACTAAGAATGCGATTTGGTCGACAATGTCCAAGAAAAATAAATCTTTTGGCAATCCTCGATAAAACCCGAACTCGAACGGAGTAAATACCGACGAGTAAATAGCCCATAGTAATATGAAGTGATCCCATGCCTTATACCACCTACAATTTTATCAAATTAAATTATATGTAACTCCCAAAGAAAAGTGTATTAAGTTTGTATTTCGGGTTAATACGTATTATCGGGTAGTTACAACGTCAAGGTAGATGTAATAACATGGGAATTCCCAAAAGGGCTATAAGTGTTAGGTGTTCATTCTATAGAAAACCGAAATAGTCATTCATTCAATCATACCGTAAAAAGATAGAAGAAAATCGACGTATTCGAAGCTCTATGATTAGTTTCAAGCTCAAATAGATGTTATTAAGGATTAAGACAAATTGAAAGTGTCATGTTAATGTTAGAATACCGAAAAAAATGAATCGTAACGATATAGTATGGTACGAAGATTAGTGAATAGAGTTACCTATTGTCGGGGTGAATGAAAGCCCCTCGTTTCAAACCATTGATCCGATTAATCCCTATGCCTAACTCGTTCTTTATCGCGGTTACAAGTTTACTACTCGATCCATCCATACGATCATTGACTTCCTCATCGATGTAGTTCTCTAGTCTGTTGGCTCCTTTGGAACTCCCTTCGGTCCCATCGCCATTCTTCATATTTAACATCGTCTTTATGTTGAAATGGGATTCTCGGATTAACTCGATGGAGTTAGTGATCAGGTACTAAGACAGATAGCCGGAAATATGACTTTCTTTTCTTTCTCAATGTTTACACTTTCAGATGGCTGGAGTTATTTAAAACAGAGATTCAGCTGACTATCAGAGCTTTCATAAAATTGCATATCGGCCCATGTCTTTTCAGAA
Source organism: Utricularia reniformis (assembly GCA_009725065.1). Taxonomy (NCBI): domain Eukaryota; kingdom Viridiplantae; phylum Streptophyta; class Magnoliopsida; order Lamiales; family Lentibulariaceae; genus Utricularia; species Utricularia reniformis. The sequence goes on from RWGZ01001070.1 coordinate 576,067, forward strand.
ATTCGAAATGACCCCAAAAAGTATCGAATTACAAATTGTTTTAAAAATAAAGTTCATTGGAAAATGGAGCTTGATTAAATATGTTTAGAACATGTGCATATAAACTGTACATATATGCAGTTTATAAATTCGAATATTTTTCTATTCAACCAAAATTTGACAAAAATGGTATTTAAATGACATTTTTAATATGGGGTGAATATGCAATTTCAAATGATTCATGATACTGAATCTGCAAAAAAATAATATTAAAAACCCACATCACTACTACTTATTTATAAGTAGTAACAATAAATAAATAAATAATTAATTAATTAAAAGATAAGAAGATTCACGCATCTTCAAGGTGAATTTGAACCACTCGTTAAGGTCAATATGCCAGACACGTCACCTAAGTTTTTCATATTGTTTTTTTGGCGAAAATGACGACCCCCAACATTTATAGTTTTAGCATATTTGATAAATATAATTTATAATGACATATTTAGTTTCTAAATTTTAACGTTTTAGTAAATTTAATAATCAAATTTGCAATATTTGACAAATAAAATCTTTAAAGTGGTAAATTGATCACCGAAATTTAATTTTGGTTGAGGATCTTATTTGCCAATATTAAAAATTTTAGGATTAATTATGATATATATACTAAACTTTAGGAATATTTTTGCCAAAACTTACAAATTATAAGGATCGATTTTTCCATATTCATACTTTGGATATGACACTTGTCTCAATTTAAAAATATTAGGGATCAAAGTCGTGAAAAGCATGAAATTATGGGATAAAATTTGAGTTTTCTCATTTTTTTGTATTAAAATGATAATATAGAAAATTAGATTATGTATATTATAAATACATAATGATCCATCTTCTAATTATTTATTAATGATAAATAAAACAATTTTATTTTCAATCTTGATTCTAACTTTTGAAATTATAAGTGTAAGAGATAACTAAAAAGTAATATTCAATACCAACAAAAATCTCATTTTCTTTTAATAGTTTCAAAATCAGTAATTAATAAATTAATATTGACAATTAAAAATATACCTTGGAAATATGAAGCATTGGTACATAGAACACATGAAACTAGAAATGAACAAATGATGAAGCTGAGAAATTTTAAAAAATGGTAAAAATATATGAACAAAATATATTTATTTTTATTATTTCAATAATTTGGTAAAAAATTGAACTTCCATTTACTTTTGAAGAACACAAGAGAAGATGAAGTTTATGCTGATGTTTGGAAACCCAATCCACCGCCCAGTGGGGTGAACGTACCGTAGTTGTATTCTATTTTTACCAAACATCATTAATAATTGTATTCGTGTAACCATAGAAAACAACGGTGAGTTCACAGTTGGGTTAAACCAACGACCACCAGAACGTACCTGTCAAATGTCAATTTTACCCTTGATAAATTATAGTTTATTTTTTCAAAAAAATAATTTTGATCAATAACTTATTATATTTTATCAATTATGTGTTCAAACTATAAAAATATATATAACAATTTAAAAATGTAATTTTGAAATAACGAATTTATCATAAAATAATATGAAATATAATTTTTAAGTTATAAACAATTATTTAAAAATAAGGGAAAAAAAGTCATTTTATGACATCACGATCACTGCACCGCTATTTCAAAAGTAGTTTTTTAAAATTACGATCAATTCATCTCACAGCATAGTACATTCATCTCACCTCACCGCTATTTGTCAAACGTTGTTCCAAACGTACCGTATATATAATAAAGGATGTAAAAATATATTTTAAAATTATTTGTATAAAAATATTCAAAAATTATGAGTAATTATAATAATAAATTAAAATAAGTGTTTACTTTTGATGTTGGGTTATAATCTCTTGAGGTCATATCCTACCTGCTCTTTAATTTGATTCCATCATTTTAACTAATCCCTCTAATGATTCAGAATCTTACTCCAAATATTCTAATGGGAGACGTCACCAATATTTTGTCGTCGATATTAGGGTATTCGTATATGATATGAGATACAATATGCAATGAGTTTGTCTCATCTTTATATTATATTTTTATAAATGTCAAACTATTATATTTAAATTATATGTCAATTTGATATTTTTTATTGTTTTAGATAATTTTATAATATTTTTTAAATAAACAAACACGGCATTCTATTGTTTTAAATATCCAAGTGTATATGTACATAAATCAAAAATGATATAACTACATGAGAGTATATCGAAAATATTTCGGGTATATTGGTTATTATTGCGATGATAGTGATTAGGGGGATGCATGTACATGTTAGTATATGTACATATTTATTTGATATGATTCGATAGATATGGATCATTAAAATGATGATACAAAACCGATCCAGAATAATAGATCGGATATTCGATAGATATGTGGATATCCTAATGTATTTTATTTTTATTTTAATAATTTTAAAAATGCAATTAACAGTAACACTAAAAAATTAATTTAAAATTTGATATATTAAACATTTGTTTTCTTTTATCTCTTTTATTTAATCAAATATAAATAAAGTATATAGGTATAATGTTAAAATGCAAAAAGTATTAAAACAGCTAATATTACATTTATTTTGAAACTCTGTAATTTTTCTAATTCATTTAGTTTAATGAATAAAAAAGGGAAAAATAAAAACTTAAAATACAATGGAAATGAAATTATTTTGTATTGATATTTAAATAAAATAAAAATATATAATATAAATTATTTTATTATATATTAATAAATTTTGGATCTAATTAGAAGTGATAAATATCATATTGATATGAAATTGAAAATTGATATGTTCATGTCAAATATCTTAAGTGTAGATATTTGAAATATCAATTTTGATATACTGGATATTCGAATCAACGGATTTTATATAGACCTCTAATAATAATCAAAATATATAAATAATTGTATATCTCTTAATTATTAACAAACTTAATTATATTCAGTCTTACAAATAATAAATTTCATATTATGGTATATTAAGGGCTTTTATATTTATACAGTACTATTTCCATAAATTATATCAGGCCCAATTACAATGAGCTATCTATTTAAACTGGCCCTTGATTGAGGAATATGGCCCAAAACGACTTTTGTATGAAAGCCCATATAACTACTGTTAGTACTTTCTGATTTGAGATACTTTCAGGAAAACGAATACACGGTCGGAATTTCTTGATCGACAATCAGGATCCTGGAGAAGGGCGGAGATGGTGCTTGGGCTACTTGTTTCTCGGAATTTCTTGCGATCGGCGCGTTTCTCTGTGCCGAAACAGTCACGCATACTCCACCGTGCTATTGGCTCTACGCCAGACCTTCATAACGCCGAAGCTGCTGCTGCAGCCGCGGTCCAGCCTGAACCAGATCTACCGAAGAGGGTTCCTGTAGCAGGAGCCAGGGTCCATTTCCCCAACCCGGATGATGTAATTGAAGTTTTCGTTGATGACTACCCTGTTAAAATCGCTAAGGGGATGACGGTACTCCAGGCCTGTGAACTCGCCGGAGTTGATATACCGAGGTTTTGCTACCACAGCCGCCTTTCAATTGCGGGTAATTGCCGCATGTGCCTTGTTGAGGTTGAGAAATCGCCTAAGCCTGTTGCCTCCTGCGCCATGCCTGCTCTGCCTGGTAGGTGAAACCCTCTTACTGGAAGGTTTCCTTTTTCTTTTTAGTGAAATTTATTTGTATTTCAATATATTTGCACGTTTTGGGTAACCTTTATTTGAATAAAGTTCAGAATATGATAAAAAGATGTAATTTTTGGATAACTGAAGTGAGTTTTTCTATAGATAATTCATTTTCTTTGATTTTGATTTCCTATACACGATAATAGGAATGAAAATCAAGACTGATACTCCTATTGCAAAGAAAGCTAGAGAAGGTGTTATGGAATTTCTCTTGATGAATCATCCCTTAGATTGCCCTATTTGTGATCAAGGCGGAGAGTGTGATCTCCAGGATCAGTCCATGGCTTTTGGTTCTGATAGGGGTCGTTTTACAGAAATGAAAAGATCCGTTGTCGATAAGAACCTCGGTCCCTTAGTGAAGACTGTGATGACTCGTTGTATTCAGTGCACAAGGTGCTTCCTTTTCATTTGAAATGTTATATTAACTTGTTCCTTCCAAGCTTTTCTTTTTTGCTTTTCCGTTGCAGATTTTCCCCTTATGTTACGTAGTGGAATATATTACAATAGGCGAAAAGGCTTATTTTTTGACTAAATTATTCATCAGATTTACTGTTTTGATGCTACAATTTTGTGTCAAATAGGTGTGTGAGGTTTGCGACGGAAGTAGCTGGTGTTCAAGATCTCGGAATTCTGGGTCGTGGAAGTGGAGAAGAAATCGGAACATACGTTGACAGGCTTATGACAAGTGAATTATCTGGGAATGTTATTGACATTTGTCCTGTGGGTGCACTTACATCAAAACCTTTTGCCTTCAAGGCCCGTAATTGGGAACTTAAGGGAACCGAAAGCATAGATATCACGGATGCTGTTGGCTCGAATATTCGAATCGATAGTAGGGGCCCCGAGGTTATGCGCATAGTTCCTCGATTAAATGAGGTAGTTTGAGCCCCTTTTTCGATAATTTGTCGTAGAATTTCCATATTGCATTCCATATTTGCTCAAAAACATTAAATCTGTGCATATTTTTAGGACATCAATGAAGAGTGGATTTCAGACAAGACACGTTTCTTCTATGATGGTTTGAAGAGACAAAGGTTGAACGATCCCATGGTTCGAGGACCCGATGGGCTATTCAAGACAGTGAGTTGGTCTGATGCGTTTTCGGGTATAGCGGATGTCATACTTCAAGTTAAACCGCAAGAAATAGTCGGGATTGCAGGGAAATTATCAGATGCCGAATCTATGATTGCACTCAAGGACTTTTTAAATAAGATCGGATCGAATAACATTTGGTGCGAGGGCAATGGTCCTAAACCAAATGCTGATCTACGTTCCGGATACATTATGAACACTAGCATCAGTGGCTTGGAGAATGCAGATGCTTTTCTTTTAGTCGGTACTCAGGTAACTATGGTTATCGTTATGATTAAGCATTTTTTGACGATAAACGTGTTTGTTTCGAATGCTTTAAAGTTGTTCTCATCACTTCGATCTCGATTTTTCAGCCTCGTGTCGAAGCTGCAATGGTTAATGCCAGAATTCAGAAAACAGTTCGAGCAACGGGTGCTAAAGTTGGTTATATTGGTCCTTCTTCTGATTTCAACTACGTGCATGAACACTTGGGAGAAACCCCGAAAACACTCGAAGAACTTGCTGAGGGTCGACATCCGTTTTCGTCTGTTTTATCGAACGCCAAGAATCCAGCCATAATAGTCGGTAGTGGGATCTTCCACCGGAATGATAAAGATGCGATATTCTCAGTTATTGAAACTATTGCAAAGAATGCAAATGCAGTAAGATCTGATTGGAATGGACTCAATGTACTTCTACTAAACGCTGCTCAAGCTGCTGCACTTGATCTCGGACTTGTACCGGAATCCGAAAAAGCACTCGAATCAGCCAAGTTCGTTTATCTAATGGGAGCTGATGACGAGAGCTTAGACCGAATCCCGGATAATGCTTTCATAATTTATCAAGGGCATCACGGTGATCGAGCCGTATACCGAGCGAATATAATCTTACCATCTTCAGCATTCACTGAAAAAGAAGGAACTTATTCGAACACCGAAGGATGTGCTCAGATTACTACTCCTGCTGTTCCCACAGTAGGTGATGCTCGAGACGATTGGAAAATTATCCGAGCATTGTCGGAAGTTGCAGGTGTAAAGCTACCTTACGATACTCTCGGTTCAATACGATCTCGGATAAGTACGGTAGCTCCAAATTTGTTGCGGTATGATGAAAGGGAAGGTGCGACATTTTCAACTTGTGGATTGAGACCAGATGTGAAGGAGAAAATGAACGAAACTGCATTCGAACCGGTGATAAAGAACTTCTATATGACTGATTCTATAACTAGAGCTTCTAAGATAATGGCTCAATGCAGTGCGTTATTGAGCAAGAAGGAATGAAGGGAGATTCTTTCTTTGAATAAGATAACAGTTATTTACTCAATTTTTGTTCTGTAAACTCATCAGCCTTTCGTCACTTGTTGAACAACAGTAAGTGCTAAAACTTCCTCGTGATCTCATAAATGGCTAATGTTGAGCGTATTTGTGGTAACTATAGGGAATTAATTGTGCACAATATCTTTTTTTCTTATTTGGTATAAAGTTTGTATTATTTGGTAAATTTAATATTTGGTCCTTAAACTTTGTATATTTTGATCAATCTAATTGTCGCAAACCTGATCCTCAAAATTTGGAGATTAGTTTTACCACATGTGATTGATTCTGTCAAATTTGGAAATTCTTGTAGATTCTTTTTTGCCAAAATCTCCAAAATTATTGACTATGGATATTAAATTAAAGTTAATGATCAAATTTATTAAAATCATAAAATTTGAGTACGAGAGACATCATTTTTTCTTTTTTTATGTATGATTTAGGATTTACAGTATAATTAATAACTTTGGTCTTTTTGTTGAAATACTCATGTGTTCACATGGAGATTTGCACTACTTGATTTATGAAAATAGATGAAATAGGAGATCATTTATCAAATATGTTTTTATTGATTAAGAACAAAATTTAGGGACTAAAAAATGATCATAGTCCTAACATGGCTATCGAGGAGAACGAGTTCATTGAGTCAATAATAATATAATATATATATATTAATAATAAATATTAATTCGAAATAATTGATTTTTTAGTTTTCGAACGGAATCTTAGATATATTGTGTTGAATTTGAAGCTTATAAAACACTTAAAAATTGGATACTATTAAATTGTTTACAACCTAAGGCTAATTATGAATAATTTAGTACAAATTAGGGTTTAGGACCTCGAGCTGGTTGGGGCTGTAGAAGAAGGAATTAGTTGGCCAAAATAAAAGGTGTCACTGTAATAATACAGTGAGAGGTTTAATATTAACCTGTGTAAGAAAGGAATTATAGAATGGAATGAATGTGATTTGAGGAGAATAAATAAATGACGTGGCCCTTCCTTTCTTCATTCTTCTTCAATGGCGTCGTGTGTGGGCGTGCGCGCATTCATAATTAATTACAGTGTTAATTTGAATGGGAATGGGAGAGAAGAGAAGATTAAATGGTGCTGGTGCACGTGTCTCGTCTCCCCTGTCACCTTCATTCAAATCTTCATCAAGCAATCAAGAAATGAACGAGACCCGACCTTCACTCTGTCGGTAAATATGGCGATAATTTATCACACACCCACTCTTCACAAACATTGCCACTTTGTGCTTCCCAATATATCTTCTCCATATTCAATAAAATCTAACAAAGACAATATTCATTCACTTTCTTTGGAAATCCATGTTTCATACACTACCGTATCACGAAAATAAGGGGCACCAATATTTCTACCGTTAATAGGTTTATGGATCGACCCGAAAAAAATAAATATTGATATTACCCGGGGATATTTTTGATATTATGACATCCCGTGAACTCGTCCGACGTGGCTATATGGCATTTTCGGTATTCTCGTGTATTTACGTCACTCTATAGTTTTGGAGGTATTATTGTAATTTGGACTTCCCGGGCGTACATATTAGCATTTGACTAACGTTTCTAGTAGTCTCAGACAAATTCGGTATCAGACGGGGCCAATGGTATTTTCGTAATTTAGCACCTAAGGAACGTGCCGGTAAGTTGTGGCGATATTTTTGGATGTATATTCGATATCTAGAAGCAATGAATTATTTTACGAGTTTTACGGTATTATCTCATCGATATTTCCAGCTAATTCTCGATCGAGATGCATTTATGGAGTTCTATTGCGGTATGACATTTATTCCAGTTTAATTGAATATTATTTGAGTACTTTGGGCTGAATCAAGTGAAATTGGGCTCATTGACCTAAAACTTATTAATTGGGTTGGATTTTTCTATAAATATGAGCCCCAAGGCACTGAAAAGGGATTCAGACTCTCTTTGTACCTCCTAATACAAGACTCTCGCTCGAATTTGTGAAGGTACTCGCGAGACTTCGTTTTTCAGCCTCCACCCGCGAGTTTTCGCACCAAAACTCGCGGCCAGCTCCGCTTGAGCTACTATTCACGAGTTTTCATTGAGTTTCCCCCGTTACGCAGCTTCGTACCCGCAAGACTCTGTTCCATCCACGAGTTTTCGCTTGACATCACTATTCGTGAGTTTTCTCTTGGCATCACTATTCGTGAGTTTTCGTACCAAAACTCGTGGCCAACCCCTCATTCGCGAGTTTTCGGCAGTCAGCGTGGCGGAGCACATTTAATTGCTTTTCGTACCGTTTTCGCTCAGATTACCGATATTTATTCATTGTAATTGTATCTCTCGATTATTATAGTGAAAACCAAGGTAGAGCTTCGCTCTCTCGAGGACGTAAGCTCACACATTGTGGGTCCAGTCTCGTATATCGCTCGTGTCCCACAACAATTGAATTCCGAATAATTAAAAAAATTGACTGATCTAAGAATAAACGCTCTAAAATACTTTTAGACAAGATCAAATATAAAATTATATCGGTCATAAATGTCCGGACCAAAACAGTATACCAAACCGGTATGAAATATGAATACATTGATCGAAATATAATTGAAAGTATATAATATGTGATCGTTATTTTTTAATGCATATAAACAAAAACTCAGTGACAATGTGTTAATCGTGAAAAGATTATGATAAATTTTAGGAACTGTTCATTTGGAAAGAACTAATAAATTCTTAATTCTAATAATTCAAATATAAATATCTTCTATCTTTTATATATGTGTATTTTGATATTTTTATATAATTCATTATTATAATATCATAATTTTACCAAATAATTTAATGAATTCATTATCATTTTATTTCTAATTTAACAATAAATGTCCAGCACTTCTCATAGACGACACCATATATTTTTATAAGTCGATCCATACAAACATGTTATCCCAAGCAATCTTTTAAAAATCCAACTAAATCTATCTCTTGAATCGGTTCAATAATAAACCATTTACTTAAATGGTATGGTTTTCAAAAATAAAATGATTTTGAATTTTGTGAAAAATCGTATTAAAAAAAATCATAGTTTATTAGATAAAAAATCCATAAATAAACTTTATTTTAAGTGGGTATGTCTCAATTATGATATTAATTAAAAAAACACTTTAAAATTCAAATATTCAAACATTATATAATCTAAAATAAAAACAATTTAATATAAGTTCGACATATGACTTCAATTTTAACTTTGTGATATAATTACACAATTTAATTTAGGTTAATTTAAAATTCGAGAATTTGTGAAATTTTCTCATTTTTCTACTTGTATTATATTTAAATATCATATATAATTGGTTTGATACATTTTTATAATATATGTAATATAAGGTGTAATTAGTTTGACGAATTTTATAGTATGCTGTGTTAAAGTTACATGTACATTTTTTTGGTATACCGAATCTAAGGTAATTTTCATAATGGAGCATTGGCGTAGCTACTCACCGTCAACAGTCACTTAGCTGTTAACCGTGGCTCGCCGACCACGCCGTCCAGGCCCACCGCCATGTTCATTTACACCACTATAAATATAAGTACCCCATCAAGCCATTTTTACATACATTACAGTTAGAGAAAATCGCCATGGATTCTTCCTTCTTGTTACTAGTCCTTCTGTTGTTCGCTTCTTTACGCTTTACTCTTCAAGAAAAACACCAGTTTTCTGTGTCTTTTCCGATTACAAGAGCTTTTGTTTCAAAGAATGCGGCGACGGTGACGGCGGAGCCTCAGTTTGATTATAATTACCATTCTTCGTTCAGGTACACGATGGCTTTGATTGTTTCGTTGCCGATTGGGACGCCGCCGCAGACGCAGAAAATGGTACTGGATACTGGAAGCCAGCTTTCGTGGATTCAGTGTCACCGGAAGTCGCCGCCGCCTAAGACGGCGTTTGATCCTTCTCTGTCGTCTTCGTTCTCGGAGCTTCCTTGTAATCATCCTATTTGCAAACCACAAATTCCTGATTTTACAATTCCGACGACCTGTGACCAGAACCGGCTGTGCCATTACTCGTACTTTTACGCTGATGGAACGCTGGCGGAGGGGAATCTTGTCAGAGAGAAGTTTACTTTTTCTCCTTCCCGAATCACCCCTCCTCTGATTCTGGGATGTGCTACGAACTCCGGCGAAGCGGAGGGCATTTTGGGAATGAATCTTGGACGGCTGTCGTTTGTTTCTCAGGCGAAGGTTCCGAGATTTTCCTACTGTCTTCCGGCGAAAAATTCTCAGGACAAAAACAATAATCCTACCGGAACTTTTTTCCTCGGCCAGAATCCTAATTCTCGTACTTTCCGATACATTAATTTGCTGACCTTCCCTGAAAGTCAGCGCAAGCCTAACTTCGACCCTTTAGCTTACACCGTCGGACTCAACGGCATCAGAATCGGAAAAACAAAACTGAACATATCCACCGCCGCTTTCCGTCCTGACGCCGGCGGTTCCGGGCAGACGATGATAGATTCCGGTACACAGTACACTTTCCTTGTGGACGCTGCGTACTCTAAGGTCCGCGATGAAGTAGTCAGGCTCGCCGGATTGAGGTTGAAGAAAGGGTACGTTTACGCCGGTGCATTGGACATGTGCTTTGACGGGAATGCGGTGGAGATAGGGCAGCTTATTGGGGCAATAGCTTTCGAATTCGAGAACAATGTAGAAATCGTTATCGACAAGGAGAAGAACCTTGATGACGTTGGCGGCGGCGTACATTGCATAGGTATCGGCCGGTCGGAGTCTCTGGGCGTTGCGAGTAACATCATCGGAAATTTTCAACAGCAAAATCTTTGGGTAGAATTCGATCTAAGCAATAAACGTGTTGGATTTGGGCAAGAGAATTGTAGCAGCTAAAAGTTAAAGTTGACAAAGTAACAGAAGACCGGAAGTGAAGGCGGTAGTTGGCCTCCCGCCGGCGTTAGGAGCGCGCGACGGTGGCGCAGGACAAAGCTGGTGGGGTCAGTGTTTATATCGTAAACTTTTTGTCTGATTTTCGGGAGAAATGTAACGTGGTCGAATGATAACCAATCGATTTACTAATTTAATCAACGCTTTCACCCAATATGATAAGATTAAGATGAAATGATATTAAAAAAACAGGCAGCTTTTATTATTTTAAATATATTGCATTATATATATTTTTTATTTTTAAAATAAAAATGGGTTTTTCAATTACCTATTTTTTAGCTTTTTATTTAATAATGAAAATGATACTTCGTGAATGAATGCGATTCCTTATCAAGGAAATGGATTCAGTCGTTATCTTCATTTGACACGTATCCATTTTGTTTAAATAAAATGCCACGTGGACATAAATCCATAAAATAATAGCAATTATTTTTTATAAAGTATTTAAATTTTGAAAGTGAAACATAACTTCTTTCTAATTATTACTTCGGATTGTTGGGTTGAACTTGAAACTAAGAAAATTATCGACATCATTATTACAAAAAATGCAAAATATTTAAATTATTTTTAAAATAAATATTGTTATAAAATCAAGAATCAAATATTTGTGAAATTTTAGATTCCCCTAGAATTATTTTATTTCGTTTACATCGAAATGTTTCAAATTCATTAAAATCTAAGACCATAATTTTATAACATATATTATGGACGAGACACAAATTTGGTTATTATATTTTCACTATTTTGATTCTTAAAATCCAATATTTTCATACCGATGTAAAATTTCATACCGAGCAGGACAAGTATGAGCGGTACGATCGGTACCAAATATTATTTTATTTGATTTTTTTAAAAAAATAATATTCAATTAGTTTTTTAGTGTCGAATCTAAAATAATCGAAAACCGACTCTAATACTTAGTGCTTGGCGATACGAAAAAAATATCGCTCAAGCATGGTATGAAAACATTGCTAAAATCTACCTAATATGTTCATATATGATGAGGGCTTCGAGACCCGGTATCCCGAACCGGTGGAACCCAAGGCGGTTTGGGCTAGCACATGTAACAAGAAATGAACTTACGCAGCACATGATTCATTACTTGGTGACGACCTAGCCCATTTAAAGGTAACGGAGTTCTAAAGCCCATGTAATTATCATGACCGAAGGATCGATGATTGGACCAATCATCGAGAGCTTGGGACCGACCCTCCAGATCGGTCCAAAACGGTTACTAGCAGACAGTTGCCATGTGTTTTGTTAAGGTGATAACGACGTTGTCAGGTGTGGTTATAGAGCGTTTTACACGCACGATTCTCCTCTATAAAAACGAGATAAAGTGGCTAGCTCAAAAGGACTCTTTTTCGCGTAAATCCTTGTATTCTCGACAGTCTGGCTCTTTGTTGTTTTTCCTTAATCAATTTCTCAGTCTTTGATTTTGTTATAACTTCATTATTTTATTAATGAATTCAGTTAAGAGTATTATTACTCTTAACTAAGTGATTTTTTCCCTTTATTAAGAGTTTTTCCAAGTTAAATCGTATTTTCATTTCTTTATTTTCATTTTACTATAGTCCCCCCAATTTTTATATATCACAAAAATCTCAGATCTATTTACTGTTAATACCTCGTTATTCTATATTATAACAATATACTTGAAATGTTTTGACAAACTAGTTTCAAAAGTTTAGTTTGATTATATCCCCAAAGTTTTTTAATTTTTATAATTGAAATTCTAAAAAAATCAATTTTGTGGAATAATTTACCACATTTGGGAACTCATTTGCAAAATATTACAAACATTGATTATTAAATTTGATTATAAATTACTTTAAGCAAATTTATTAAAATTATAAAAAGTTTTGAGAATAACAATACAATTATCTCATACGTTAATAATGAGCAATCTCTCATCGTATCCACATTTTTTATTATTTTCATATTTTTCAATATATTATTTACTACGAACAATTTTACCGATATTCGCTCAACTTTACGATAAACTTAACGAAAATCGTAAGAACCGTATCATCAGACACATTTCCTCAACATGCGATTTTATGTGAATCCTTAAACAATGTTTTAACTAACGAAATATAAGAACCATAATCCAAAACAGTCCCTTTTGCTCTACGAAGAACAAATTTCTCTTCACAGCCTCTGTTTCTGCAATGTCCTTCAAGCATTATATTAAACGTAATATCATCAAGAACAACACCAAGATTAAGCATAGCATTCAAAAGCATTTCTGCATTTTTCATCTGCCCTTTCTTACAATATCCGTTTAAAATCACATTGTACATTACCGTAGACGGAACACGCCCCTCGATCTGCATATTCCGTAGAATTTTCGATGCAGTTTTCACATCTCCAAGCTTACAAAACTCATTCATAATCATCGTGTAAACTGCACTATCTGGTTTCATTTTAACCTTCAACATTTCGTTTAACATTTTCTCTGCTTCTCCTGCTCGTCCTTCTCGACATAAACCGGAGATAAGTGCAGTGTAAGCTACATTATCGAGCGAAATACCTGCACTTATCATTCGCTTACGATACTTGAATCCAGTTTCGAGATCTCCATTTTTACAGAAGAAGTCTATAAGAGTTGTGAATGTGAACCGATCCGGATTCATACCCTTTGTACTCATCTCATGAACGAGAGACTCGGCTTCGATTAAATCGCCCTTCTTGCATAAGCCATTGATCAAAGCATTGTAAGTTATGACATCAGGAACAATACATTGTGACACCATTTGCTTATACATTTTCATAGCTAAATCAACTCTTCCGATTCTACAATGCCCGTCAATAAGCGTCGTGAAAGTAACTCGACTTGGAGTTAAGCCTTCACTAATCATCTCATTGAACAATTTTCCAGCATCATCCATTAATCCCTCTTTACATAAGCCATTGATCAATACACTGAAGGTATAAACATCAGGCTTAACTCTACTTCTTTCCATGGAGTTCTTTAACTTAAAGCCTTCCTCTAAGTCACGAAGTTTAACATAACCATTAATCAAGGTATTGAAGCTAACAACACTAGGCTTCAAGCCCCATTTTCGTATTGAATCGAAAATTAACTGAGCAAGTAGAATTTCATCAGCTTTGCAAAACTTATGCATCAGAATATTGAAAAAGTATAAGCTTGGAGCATATCTAAATTCCAAAATCTCTTGATAAAATTCCCAGCATAACTTTAGAGAATCAGAATTCATCAAATGTTCAAGTACCCTTTTGCAAGAATCGAATGAAACATGTATATTATGCTTTTGAGACAATTTAAAGCACTGAATTGCATCAAGAACAAACCCTTCGTCTATATAAGCGTTAATCAATGCGGAGAATGCATAATTATGACACCTTTGGGTACCTCTAGTTTCAAAAATTGCTTCGAAAACATCATCAGCGGAGTTTTTCCCCTTTCTGGAAACTAAAATTCCCATTAAATTTCTTGCATCCTTCACCATTTCGTGTGAGCAAAGGAAGTTAATCATTGTGCAGTAAGAATGGAGGGTATGCCGGAAAGTGGAGTTACCTGGAGACGATAGCCATGTAAAGAAAGAGAAGAGAGACTGTGGGGATAAAGATTGAGGGTTTAAATTGATCAAACTGCAAATGTGTTGGGGTTTCAAAGAAGGAAGAATGTGCTTCAAAGATGCTTGAAGGGATTTTGTGGGATGATTCTGAATTGCTTGTGAAAGAGAGGTGATTAATGAAATATCATCATGAATTTGAGAATCGCTGCTGGAAGGGAACAAATTGTACCAGGCCTTTGGTTTCTCGGATCTTGAAAAGATTCCCCGGGTCGAATTTCTCGGAAAGACATTCCCCGCCATGAACGACGACCACCGATTCCTCAATTTCTTCTGGCATGAAGATGAGCTTCAGAATATTATATTGGGCCTAAAAAACAAATAGACCCAGCCCGGTCCGGTCCAATTTTAAATGCTTTAAATCTTAATTTTCCTAATTTTTCAATATATTAATTCTAAAAAAGTATTGTAAGATCACTTAGTGCCTATATTTGGAAGAATGTTTGACAAATAGCGATAAGGTAAGATAACTGTACTCTGCTGTGAGGTGAACTGATCGTGATTTTTAAAAACTATTTTCAAACAACGGTGCAGTGATCGTAATTTCATAAAATGACTATTTTGTCTTTATTTTTAATTAATTGTGTATCATTTACAAATTATATTTTATATTGATTATGATAAATTCGTTATTTAAGAAATTGTTATAATATAATAAATTATTGATAAAAAGTATCAATAAGCAAACATTGACAAAAGTGAATTATCAAAATCGAAGATGTTCTCCAATTCCTCGTTAGTGCAATGCGATCATATATTTCATTTATAACTCGAATCATGTAGTTATCGTGTAAGAGTTCAACATCTACATGTGATTGGTCAATGAGAATTTGTACTTCCATTTTCCGATCGTGTTTCATCTCTATAATGTCTGGACTCTTTTAAATAAATTAATATGGACAAAAATATTAAAGAAGTGTAATAAAAATTAATATTGATAAAAATTAATTATAAACCATAATTTTAAAGAATGGTATAATAGTCATTAAATAAGTGCGTTATGTCCACCACTACTTCAAACGTATTCTCATTTTCCCACAGTTTTCAACGATGAAACAAACGTACTTATTAAGCATGTTTGCTTAAAATGAAAAAAATTACAGCACGTTCACCGTACCGGACGGTGATATTTAATGCAATAGGGGCATCTGATATTTAAAGTAATGTAAATTTGATACTATAAATTACGTATTTAACAAGTATAATTTCAAAATCATTCAAAAATAGTCATATAATAAATAAAATAGATTTGACAATTTATTGGTTAGTTATAAATGTTTCAAATATTGAAATATAATTATTATATTTTTTCAAAACTAATACACGATTAATATGTGGTATGATTAAATAGACACGATTTCAAAACTTTATTATCAACCACACAATTATTTAACTGGCGTAGTGTCTACAATTTTAAAAAATTAAAAAGATTTAACAATACATATTATATAATGTAATTTACACACTTTAAAAACATACCATTATTACATTATTTTAAAATTAGGTGTTAAATGATAAATACTACTCAAAAAAATATTAAATTTTTTATGATTATATACACGAAATTCAATCTTAACCAACTTTGAAAAGACGAAACAAGACGATTATTATTAGTAACACAAGTTGCCACGAACAACAAGACTAGAGAAAACACTGAAATGGAAAAAGAAGCACAATTGAAAGAAGCAAATCGTCGAACACCTGAAAAGCATACCCACCAAATCCACAGAAGAAAGGGATCAAGATTCAAAGCTTGCCGAGAATGGTAGTCTCAGCAATCATAGAAGTGACGACGTAAGGATCCATATTCGAAGCAGGTCTCCTGTCTTCAAAGTAACCTTTCCCTTCTTTCTCTGTGTCTCGCCCAACACGAATGGAGGCACCGCGGTTCGCAACTCCCTGCCGCGATAAACAAATTACAGTGAGAAAAAACGCTAGTCTAATTTGCAATCGCCTTTGGTTTTTACCCATTTGAATGTGTTGATATCGGCAGTTTCATGCTTGCCGGTGAGCCGGCGTTCATTCCCTTCGCCGTAAGCGGCGATGTGTTCTTTATGCCTAAGGCCGAGCTTTTCAATTGCCTTCTTGATGACTTCATACCCACCTTCATCCCTCATTGATTTTGTACTGAAGAAGAAAGTAAATCAGAGATCTTTACTCACTAAATCTCACCAGAATAAGCACAGAAGCTGATCAAAACCTGTAATTTGTATGTGCTCCAGCTCCATTCCAGTCTCCCTGATAACAAACACATAATACAGAAAGACGAACAGATGAATATGAATGTGTATCGAAATGCATACCTGAATAGGCTTCGGATCAAAGGATAAGACGACGCCGGCGATTTCAGTGATCCTCTATTACAATATTTGACATTCTTGTTAGATGTGTGAAGGGTTTATTCGAAGATCAAACAATATAGAAATTACCTCCAAGATGTACCGAGCAACCCAAACCTGATCGCCGGAAGAGATGCCGACAGAAGGCCCGACTTGAAATTCCCACTGCAAAATGATTCAAATACATTATAACCTAATCTGATGATACTAATCTGACTTTATAGAAATTCAGAAAAAATTCATAAAAGTGAATCCTTGTCGACGTAACCCAATAGTGAATCACTCTGAAAAATGGTTCAGACTTGCTTCGGTATATTCATTAGTGCTCGAATTATAGGACGATCTATTTTTGTCACCTAAGTCCAATATGTTTTTCTACCATAGTTTTTTTTTCTAACTGGTATAGACCAACCCATAACTCACCATATAAAAATTCAGGATTCAATTGGCATGAAGAGTGTTGATGTAGTCCAATTAATAAAAGAAGTGAATCACCTTGAAAAAACTAGACCAAATCAATTACTTATTATATTCCCTTATAAATTATAATATTTCTATTTCTAGGACAATATTTCAATCGATTTATGATTCAATGGATCATAAGAGTATTTTTGTAGCCCAATCAATAAGACAAATGAATCACATTGAAAAGAGTAGATCAAACCAATTACTTATGACATCATTTCTCTTATAAACTAGAATATTTATATTTCGACAACCGATGTGGAACAATATTTCAATACTCCCCTTGACCTTGGTCCAGTTCAAACTTGCGTCAATATGCTCGGTAATGTTCGAATCATAAATCGATATATTTTTGTCGTCTAAGTCCGAGGCATTTTTCTACCATAGTTATTTTTGTCTAAAGCAATGCGCGAAACTCACCCTACAACTATGATACCATATGAAAATTCAAAATTCAATGGACCGAACGAGTATCGGTGTAACCTAATCCATAAGAGAAATGAATCACATGGAAAAAACTACATCAAACACATTACTTATGATATCATTTTCTTATAAACTAGAATATTTATAAGATAATATTTCAATAGACTTTACCTGGCCAGGCATTACTTCTCCATTGATACCACTTATATTGATTCCGGCATAGAGACATGCTTTGTAATGTGCATCGACTATATCACGTCCGAACGCCTTGTCTGCTCCGATTCCACAGTAGTAAGGACCCTGATTCAAAGTTATGAAGCCCCTTCAGCGCATCAGAAATGCTAAAGAATTCGAAGATTCAGTCACTGAGTACCTGAGGACCGGGATAACCTCCGGCTGGCCATCCAAGTGGCCATTTAACTTGCTTCTGCAACAATGTATATTCTTGCTCAATACCATACCAAGGTTCCTCAGCAACAACATTGGGATTGCTAAAAATCTTCGCTGCTTCGTATCTCTTGTTCGTCGGAATCGGATCACCGGCAGGCGTATAAGCATCACACATAACCTATCACAGAAAAAACAAGATATTAATGGCATTATCCTTTCTCATTGTGTATTGTTACATAAACTGTTAACTTACAATAATATTGTTCCCTCTTCTAAATGGATCTCTGAAAATTGCTTGAGGACTGTAATGAAGTTGAAAACATTGGATTTTTCGTTGAATTTAATGTGATTTGTTATATGTTAGAAACTTACTAGATTATAACCTCACTGTCTTCTCCAGGAGCTTGACCAGTACTGGATCCATCGTAATTCCATTTAGGAAGCTTTGAAGGATCAGTAATCGGACCAGTAAGTGTCTGTTTATTTTACACAAAAAGTTTGTAAAAATTATGGCAAAATTGTCTGAAACAAAAGCAAACAAACTCACCCTCGCTTTGCTTCTAAGATCCATACCAGATCCACCAATCCTGTAATTTTTTAATAAAAGATAAGCATAAACACGTAGATCTCTGTTAAAAATAACCCAGAATCCATAAAGGATTCATGTTTTTGAATCTTCATTAGGGTAAAAACGAACAAGAAGAGTAACTCACCAAACATATTCAGCAATGATCTTATCAGTTTTATCTGATAAATCAAGATTGATGAGATCTGAAAGGAGTGACATTTTCGTTGCGCAAATCACCGTAAACCCACAAAGAAACAAGTCTAAACTCTTGTTATATCTGGAATTGGAAGCGAGAGAAATACGGATGAAGTTTTAAAAAACCGCGTTTTCGTGGGCCTAGTTATTGACGTAGAAAAGTCCATTTTTGCTGCCGTAGAAGTAAACAATTCGAAAAACCGGAAAAAGTAATCACTTTTGAAATTTGAACAAGATTCAGCAATCCCTTTATGAATTACGGTGCGTTACGCATCTTAAAAAATGATTTACAGGTCAAAAACCATTAACGTTTGCCGGTAATCGGAAAACCACTAGTATACCTACCTCAGCCGCCGGGAAACTAGCACGCCGATCGATACCGCTTCTTAATGGACGCCAGTGGAGATGATAATGATTCTGACTAGTTTTTGTGTGAATAAATTATTGCACCCAATTTGTTTCAGTAGTTTATTTCGCCTTCGTTATCAATGACGCAAATATCATAAAAAACGATAACTGAATATATTCGAATCTAAAAAAATTTGAGTATTTTTTTTTAAAAAAAATTGTTCGCCTCATAATTAATGTTTTCATAGGTCGGTAAATGGACCCTACCAAGTTTTTTTTTTAAATACTATTTAATTATATTTTCATGATTCAAAACATCACCAATAGACTTTAATATCCATTATTGTGTAATAAAAAAATATAAGTACTATCCGGTATTTTAGGTACAACCGATATATCGATAAGTATGAAAACATGACTCGTAATTACTTAAGTTGATTCAAAGTTTTACTTGATTGAAATTTTGGTTCTCTTCGAATTCGATTTTAGGGATCAAATATATTATTTTGATGCAATTTTGTATATTACTATCCGGTATATATTATTTTGCATTGCGACTTGTGAACCTCGAAAAGTAAAAAAAATATTTTGGAATTAGTTACAATTTATTTTAAACTCAATTAAAAAATTTGATGTTCGAACTCAAACTTTAATTGTATTGGCTCGAAAGACTCTTAATATATCCATGATCATTCTTACCATTTTTACCAATTTTGTGAAGCTTCTGAGTTCGTTATATTTATTATATTACTAATCATTGTTAGGACATGATTTGGAAATTTCCTAGGTGATATCAAGCTTGTGTCCTAATATAATTTTTTTTAAATAAATTTCATTATTTTTTTTCGATTTAATATAAGAACTTTAATTAATCTATAAGTTCGATATTTGCAATTTTGATTTTGATTTTGATTTAATCAAGAATGCATTTTATTTGAATTCTACCCTTTAAGAATTTTAATAAAACATTATAAAAACATGTTGAATTGAATTAGACTCAGTTAATAAATAAACTTAAAGATTTAATCTTTTCATTATTTTGCAGATACTCAAATATGTGAAAGTATAATTACATTATTAAATAAATTCACAAATTACATCAAAATGAAATGAATAAACTGTTCTATTATAAATTGAGTGGTGCTTAAAATTGTTGGAAATGAAGTAATCACCAAATTTGAAAATGGTGAATTAGTCGTTGAAAGAAACAGTCTAGTCAACCGAAACAAATCTCCGGATGATTAGATCAAATGCACAGTCAAGATCCGATCCTAAATTCATGCTTTCAGTTATTATTTTGAATAAAGTTTATCTCTATATATGTGGTGTAATACTCTTTAATCTGATATTGAAAATAAAATAGTTTTAATCATTTCAACAAATTTACGGATATCTTGTTCTCTGTAATTCTTCATTTTATCCTTCTATCAAAAAGTCTCTCTAAATATCGATCATAATCTTCTTTGATCCCAACAAAAATAAATACCAAAATTTTAATCCAAATTTTTAAATTGAAAAAAATAACAATAAAAGTTGTTATAATCGTTCACATTGATCGTTAACTTAAAAAGTGTTGCATATTTGACGATCGAAAATACAAAATCGTTCATATTCTACATTAGCATCTGTTAATGATATTCTAAAATTAATTTTAAAAATATGTAAGTATCATCTTTCTAAACTTTGAAAGGGTATGTTCATCTTTGTCTACTTATTTATTAAACGGCGATAACGTATTGAGAAATTTATTATTTGAGAACACACATATTCTTATAAAATTTTTCACGAGTCCATAAATGAAGTATATCTAGATATTAAGATGATGAGTTTGGCTTATAACTTTTCATAGTATTTGAATCGAATTACTTATTTGTATGATTAATATAGATCATTGTTTACTATTAGAGTTTCTTTTTTGATATGAGCCTATGATACTTGCAATTGAGATATGAATCTGAAGTGTATGGTCACCAGAAGATGATCATTCTTCTTTTTGTTTTCTACATTTTATTCATTTGTTGTAAAACTACAAATTTGATATTTATAGTGGATTCCAATGATGCAGTTGTGATAGTTTTTTATTATTTCTTTTACAGAAATATTTTTCATCTTCAAAATTCGGTTTTTTTTCTTTTCAATTACTTTTTTAAAAAATTTCATAAAGCCCTTACTCCAAAAAATCGGTCTTCTTGTTGTCGATTTTTACAGATGATAACAATCTGGATCGAGGTTGAAGAAAGAGGTCATTTATATTTGTGTACTTAATTCAAAAAAGATATAGTAATTATGTTTCCAAAATTTGAAAATTGTAAAAATTACCGTTTAAGTTGTAAAACCGTTCAGAGAAAAATATATGAAAGCTGCAAGTGTAAACGAAAGTGTCATTATTAAATGTTTCTAAAATTGGAATGTTAACATATTGGGTTTCCTTAGAATAATTATTCAAATAGTTACTGTGGTGTTGTGAGATTCTAGTGGATCTGTAAAAGAGTTTGGTAAAATTGTAGAATTATAAACATGATTCATGTGTAATTTAAAAATGATTAAGTACAATAATTATTAATTATTGAGTAAGGATAAGGTAGTCATTTCACAAATCATAATTTTTAGTGAAAACATTATTTTTTAGTGAACCGAAAATTTACTTTTATTTTATATGTATCTAAAAACATCATTTTAGTGAACTTACCTTAGTGTAACACATTTTTAATTGCCGAAGTTAAACATTGTTAGAATTATTTTTATACTATTTTAAATTTCACTATCCAGTGAATCATTTTCTTATTATAAATTATGATAACACTTAGAAATACTTCCCGTTATTTATTTAAAAAGATATTCTTTTATATTATAAAAAAAGAACTATTCAAAATAATCGTCCACAGAGGACAGAATTGTCCGTATCAATGCAAAGCTTGATTTTGCTTAGGTAGAAGGGAAGAAGATGATATTTTCTACTAAAAATGGCGCGCGGAGGATCTGACGGTCAATACTGCCTGCTGCGGTTGACTTTACAATTTCATCCGTATCTTATAATATTGATCTGACGGCGCAAAATCACAAGTCCACAAGTCAGCATGACGGTCATTCTGAATATTCTGTTACAATTCTCTATAAATCCGGTTTCTGGTTCAAGTAAATATGATAGAAAAGAAGAAGAAGAATGAAAGCGAGGAGATGATGTTCCTGTAATGGCGGAAGAGGTTTCTTTCTGATTCGCATAAGAATGACTGAAACTCTTCTTCTTCTCTAAATCTTGTTTCTTTTGAGGTTTCTGTTGTGATTTTTGAGGTGGGAGATAAAGAAATGGAGATTGAAAGCATGGTTTCTCTGGTTTCACGTACAGGAAGAAACTTGCAGCGTTATAACTTTCATGGCTTTCGCCAAGTCGTTGGGTTCGTTTATTCTTTTATGTTGTGATCTATTTCTCTTATAAATATGATTGTTTATCATTTGTGTTATTGTGTATTTGTAGATGCATTCCATATAGATATAAAAGTAGCTCTGGTTCAAGCTCAATTGTAAATGAGGATAAAATTGAAGTTCTTGTTATCACTTCACAAAGACAAGGAAAAGGAGTGATTTTTCCTAAGGTGATTTTCTAGTAGTATTAAATTTCTCATAAGGAAATATTTAGGGTTTATTTTATTTCATTTTCAAAACTATCATATCTTTAGGGTTGATATTCTATTCGAACAACCCGAATTTTTCAAGACACTTAATGTGGTATGTCAATCATTGTTTTTAAACAACACCCTTGTTAAAATATTTGTAATATCGATGTCGATTGAGGGTCATAATAAAAAACAAAATCGGTTATAACCCTCCTTATATTCATTAAGTATATATATAGAGAATAAGAGAAAAACCAATGTTACCACATGTTGAAATAACGAAAAATATGGGATCAATTATCCTAAATCGAACATCACATAACAATTACTTACCTCTTTATCCATTATGGAAGCACAGTTTGTAGCATGCAATTAGCCCTAATGTCATACCTTGTGGATTAAAAATTTACTTTTGGGGTTGAATCTTGTGAGCTCAATTTCGAGGCAGATGAATTTATTGTAGTAAACTACGATCAAGTTATATTGTCATATGTGTTTGTATAGAATTATCCGAAATTGCGATGAGGATAGCATGAAAAATGTTAACACATTTAAAAATTTGATCAATTATTATGTGATTATATTAATTATGTGGGATAAATTCAATAATTTAATCACAATATAACCGAAGAAACCCTAAATAATTGTCAAAATTTGATGCAGGGAGGCTGGGAAACAGACGAATCAATAGAGAACGCAGCACTACGTGAAACTGTAGAGGAAGCAGGAGTTCTTGGTGAAGTTGGGGTTTGTTTCTAGTTATTATTAACAAATAGAAATCATTGAAAATTGCATATTTTAATACTGAATTTTACAGGTTAAGTTAGGGAACTGGGATTTCAAGAGCAAAAGTAATGAAAAATACTATGAAGGTCACATGTTCCCATTATTTGTTGAAGAAGAACTTGAGTTTTGGCCGGAGAAAGGATGCCGTGAAAGACGGTGGGTTAATGTAAACGAAGCGAGGGAGGCTTGTCAATATTGGTGGATGAATGAAGCATTGGAATTACTAGTTAGAAGATTAACGAGTGATTCGTAAATCCCATAAATTTGGAAATACGCATGTTGATGGGATATTTAGACGACAATCTTCACCTCTTTCGATCAGTGTTTTATTATCTTAGTTCTGTACATTCATGTAAAGAATCCTAGATGTCCATGTTAACTCAAGAATTTGTGGAAAAGAAAATTTGAGAAACAAATATCTCTTTTCTAATTTTTAATTTATTCATTTAGGGTGTGTTCTATATATATTATGAGAATGTAAATATGTTTTTAGAATAAATTATCATAATGCATTTACAAAATGTAAATAGTTGTGTGTTCTGCATAGTAAATAATAAGTTGTAAAATGAGAAGAGTGTTTTGTATAAAATGTTAACGTGAATGTATCATGGAAAATAAAAGACAATTTTGCCATTTAATTGGATAAAAACACAAAACGTACTTTTATTAAATTCAAACAACTCATAATAGATAATAATTTGTGAACCCAGAAAAACTAAATTTTTCACAATGTAACTACTACTATTTCACAAAAAATAGTATCAAAATCGAGAATAAACACAAAATACAATTAATTTGCATATAAAATATCGCATATTTTCACGAAACTTTAAGATAAAATGAAACAATGGTAAGAGAATTCAACTAATCTGCAGTATTTTGTGGCAAGTGAAGAATTATTTCAAGATGTGGTTGTGCTTTTGTTTGGAGAAAGAAAGATAAATATTATGATTTTAATTATTGTAATGGGTAAGGATAATTTGGTTCATACACATTCAAGAATGCATTATTAATTCCAAAATGAGGTTAAATCTTAATTTTGCATTTATGTACATATTTGAAAATATATTTCATAAATTCTCGTTAAAATTAGAATGTAATGATACACATGTTCTATAAAACCAAAAAAAATGTATTATAATAACCAAAATGCATTACAATAACCTAATCAGAACACCAATTTAATGAATTGAATTTTTTGTTAAGAGAAATTTTTTTTTGATTATTTCATTTATTCAAAGAATAAATTTAATTAATGAAATAACAACTTAGTCATGTATATTATCTTAGTAAACTATCTATTGAATATATATAGTATATACCTAAGATTAATAAACATATATGAATCTTATATGCATCTACGATTATATAAATATATTGTTTTTATATTTTATTTAACAATCGAATAATATTCAAATCGATTCAATATTTAATATGTTGGATACGTGAAATTTCACACAAATCAATTTAAAATAATTCATTTTGCTTTTTACATTTATTTAAGATTTTATTTTTATTTTTAAAAATAATTTCACACCCTAGCCACCAGGTGGACTAGGTTGCACGAATACTAACGAATTGTGTAACCTAGATAAATTTAAGTTGAGATAGTATGCATGAACATTATATTTTGATAGAGAAACACTAATATAAAAAAATGTAATAAACAATTATTGTGATTTGGACTTAATCATTCAATTATATGGAACAATAATTTAACACTTTATGAAAACTAGATTCACCTTTGTAAGGTTATTCAGAATTTTTACTATCTTGAACTATCATGATAAATTTTTAAAATATAGTTAGTTTTTCTAAAAAGAATATATACTAACCTAATGTATTGCTGCGAATTTGGGCTTTCAGTTGTATTAAGATAGGTGAAGTAATCTCATTTAGGCCCGGCCCGGCCCAGTAAATAGACATTCCTTAGCTTAGTCATCTTCGCCGCTTCATTCATTTCTCGATCTGCTTTGTTTTTCGCGAATTTGGGTTGTCGCGTTCATAATCCGATGGCTTTAGAATGGGTTGTTTTGGGATACGCCGCCGCAGCGGAAGCGATTATGCTCCTCCTACTAACGATCCCGGGACTGGACCCGATCCGCAAGGGTTTAATCAGTGTGACCCGGAGCCTTTTGAAGCCATTTCTCTCCGTGGTACCTTTTTGCCTATTTCTGTTGATGGATATCTACTGGAAATACGAAACTAGACCTACTTGTGAGTCGGATTCATGTTCTCCATCTGAGCATCTACGCCATCAGAAATCCATTATGAAATCTCAGAGAAACTCTCTCCTAATCGCATCCGCCCTAATTTTCTACTGGCTTCTTTACTCGGTTACGGGGCTTGTTGTCAAGATTGACGTTCTGAATAAACGGATCGAGAAGCTCAAGTCTCAGGATTAATTTGCTAAATCGTGGATTAGGTATGTGCTCACCGAATTATGAGTCTAGTTTCTCCGATCTCACATTGTTTTGCTACATAAAAAAAATTTCATGTTTGTTGCTTTTGATTACAATAATTCTTCATTGTGTTGTGATTTGTTTCTGCTATACTGAAATCTGAGTAGCGAATTGGGATTGTTGTTTCATCAACAGAGAAGCAAGTGAATTAGGGTTCTTGTTCGATTTCCCCAATATTATATTGTTGTATTAATATTAATTCGTGATTATATTTTATTTTAATAATTTTGTATGAAATGCTGGATAGTGGATACGTAACCAAGGGAAAACCTAACAGCTGGGTGTTCCAATTATTCTGGATGGTTCTTAATATATAATTATCTTATGACACAGTTTTTTCAGTAAATTATCCAGTTCATTAATTTATATATGATTTTACATATAATAATGTATAATTATACAATCCTTCAAAATAAAATAACCTCAAATTTAGAGAATTTAAATTCATATTTTTTTGCTCACAAATATATTTAATGTATCTAGATTAGGTATCATTGGATCTGAATAAATTAAATTTTTTATATTTATATTTTTATTCCAACATTATTTATGGGGTGATGTTTGCGGGTGATCCTCCAACTTTCGAGTGGTGTAAGGGTATGCCCTCAAAGTTACGAAATTGCAAATATGACACCTCAAGTTAATAAAAATATGCACATATGACACCTCCAACTTTAATTAAATGCATGTACAACACCTCAAATAAACAATATCGTCTAATATTGACCATCTACGACATTGTTATTGTTTTACGTCCGGATGCACATTTCTCAAACTTGATGTATCAATTTTGTATAATTTTTCGTATAAAAGACTTATTTGCATAATTTGTGAACATTGAGAACGAATACTACCAAAGAAAAATGTTTGCAAACTTAACGGAAAATAATGTGCTAAATACCAGGGATAAAAAACAAACGGTTTTGATAATTTGAGAAGTTATTCTTACAATTTCATAAGTTGGAGGACATAGCATTTACACAGCTCGTAAATTGGAGGGTTATTTATGCAATTTTTACATTATTTATGTTTTTTCATATTTTATTTAAATGAAAATTAATATTTAAATATTATTCAAATATTATAAAAATGTACATATTCATTTGAATAACTTGTAGTTTTCTATAAACATGTTCAAACGATTTGTTCAAATTTTATTGAATTTAATAATAAAATACAATATATGAAAAAAAAAATTCATATTAAAAGAAAATAATAGAAAAAATATAATTTAATAAAAATATGGAACTTATTAAAGAGATAATGTGAAAATATAACAAATTTGAGTTTTTTTAAAATTTTAATATTTGATAATTAATTTTAATATTTATAATAAATACAAATAAAATAAAATATTCATTAACTAACGTTTATATATGTTTACAAAATGCTAAATGCTAATGTTATTCAAATTATAAACGAAAATAAAATAAATTTCATATTTAGATTCGTAGAACGACCACGATCATATATGAGTGGAATAAATTTTGATTACCAACTGTTCGGATTGTATAAAACTTTATATTTATTTAGTTTTATAATTTGTGTATTATCTTTTATGAAATATATAAAGTTAATTAAATCATAAATTGATAATGGAATTAGGTAACTAATATTAATTATATATAATAAACACAAAATATTTGTATGAATTGGATTACATCATCCGTTAATCATCAATTGACATCTTAAGTCGTAAAATATTATTTATTTTATTCTTCTTATATTTTTTTCTCTAAATTAATACATATAGTTGAACAATTCAAATGGGTTTGTTAAAGTTATATTATCAAATGAGTGAATTTTAAATATAATATTTTATAACTGGTTATGTATATGGTAATTACTATAGTATTTTAAAAATTGGGGTACTTAATTGAATTATTGTATATTGCTTTTATAAAATCAATATCATGAAAATATATATTATTTTTTATAATTGTTTTTATAATATGTTCAATATCAATTTTATTTTCCAATTATGATTTGTCTAAATATGTCAATTTTAAAAGTAAAATTGAAGAGGTGGCGCCAGCTGGCACCTGCACCAATCAGCGCATCTCAATTAGATTATGAAAAAATGAAGAAATTAGAGAGCATAATTGGGTGGCTGGGAATAAGATTAGTTTATGATAAAATAATTGTAATTTGGGAATTAAATTGTTACTCAACGGCAAAAAGCATGCTAATTTAAATAATGTTACGGGGAATAAATAGCACGTGACTGCCAACGAATGTGGGCCCTTTCCAACATTTTCGGGCCCACAAAAATGAAATACAGTCTCCTTAGGGCATTGATATAACATTTTTGTTATTGTATTTCCTAATCATGACTACTTTCAAATTACTTGGATAATTATAGCATAATCCCATTTTTAATTTTTTGATTATAATTAATAATTAAGAATTCAAGTATTTAAATTTTCTTGCC
This sequence comes from Utricularia reniformis, assembly GCA_009725065.1. NCBI lineage: Eukaryota > Viridiplantae > Streptophyta > Magnoliopsida > Lamiales > Lentibulariaceae > Utricularia > Utricularia reniformis. The sequence continues at coordinate 604,719 of RWGZ01001070.1, forward strand.
TATTGATAGGTGTTTAATTTTTGAAATGAGTATATCAATATCTCGGATTGAATATTCTCGAGTCAAATATTTATCGAATGACTCAGTGTCCATTTACGTTATGAGTGTCGATTGATGTTAGGATATAGTACTTAAATTTAAATTGATTACAATTTCATATACTTTTATATTTTCCTCGATTTATATATTAATAATATTTTTGGGAAATGTGTCTAGTTAGAATAATAAATTAAAATTTCAATTTTACTAAAAACTATAATTTTACCATGTCATAATATGCTCGTTAATTAGATATAGACACGTTAATTTCATATATTTGTATATTAATATTGATGTTAAATCTTATTTATTGTCAAATAAATGTATCTGGATTTACGTAACTAAATATATTGGGTTCAAAGTTCAAAATTCAAAAACTGATGACTTGAAAAGGTAATTAAAACAAAATTGAGGACTGGAATTTACGGATAAAAGTAGTCGTTTCGTTACCGTTTCAATAGAAAATGTGGAAATAAATGCAAATACAAGGAATCACGGTCCATAGATTACATTTAGATACGAACTGTTCATCCAATTTCGGTACTGCAGAGCAGATTTCCCCAATTCTTACAGGAGAACATGATTTCGTTTCCGATGAGAGGTTTTCTTCTGATTTTTGTAGCAGTTTTACTTTTCCCACTGCCCGCTGCGCCGGACTTGGAATCTGAAACGGCCGCGTTGTTGTCTCTCCGATCTGCTCTGGGTGGTCGGTTACTGTTATGGAATGTTACGAACAGAAATCCATGTGGGTGGGCGGGAGTTACCTGTTCGCCGGATGGGAATTCCGTTGTTGGGTTGCGTCTTCCTGGAATGGGGCTTGTCGGTGAGGTGCCGTCGGGTACAGTGTCGAATCTGACGAATCTGCGTACTCTTAGCCTGCGGTTTAACTCGCTGACGGGGAGTCTTCCGGCGGAGATTTTCTCGTCGTTAACTCTTTTGCGGAACCTTTATTTGCAGAATAATTTATTCAGTGGCCGGGTTCCGGATTCTTTGTTCTCTTTGACGTCTCTTGTTCGTTTGAATTTGGGGAATAACAATTTTTCCGGCGAGGTTTCTACTTCTTTCAACAATTTGACTCGACTTGGAACGCTTTACTTGCAGAATAATCATTTTTCCGGCACTTTTCCTGATCTGAGGTTAACCGGTTTGGTTCAGTTCGATATTTCGAACAACGACCTTACAGGCCAGATTCCTGCTGCATTATCGCACCACCCAAGGAGTTCTTTTACTGGTAATTCCCTTTGTGGTGCGCCTCTTTCTTCTTGCGGCGGTGCAAACCACAGGAATAGGCTCTCCGGTGGCGCCATTGCCGGAATCGTAATAGGTTCACTGCTCGGTTTTATACTGATACTATTGCTCTTGTTCTGTTTGATAAAATTCCTGACCCGAAAAGGAACGAAATCAAAGGATCAAAACAAAGATGGAATTATTGAGGAGAGATCACTGGAGAGCAACGGAGCAAATGGCGGAGCCGGAGCCGGAGCCGGAGCTACTACTACTACTTCTCTCGCAACCGCAGCCACAACGGATAAGAGAGTCGCCGGAGGCGGTGGTAAGAAATCCCTAATTTTCTTCGGATCCACCGACTGGAGTTTCAATCTCGAAGAACTTCTAAAAGCCTCGGCTGAAGTTCTGGGTAAAGGTACATTTGGTACAACCTACAAAGCCGTGCTTGAATCAGGGGTGGCGGTTGCAGTTAAGCGCCTGAGAGACGTTAAGCTCACAGAGCAAGCTTTCAGAGAAAGAATGGAGGAAGTTGGAAGAGTAACCCATGAGAATTTGGTTGCTCTTAAAGCTTATTACTTCAGCAACGACGAAAAGTTGCTTGTTTATGATTATCTTCCTTTAGGGAGCTTGTCTGCATTATTACATGGTAAGAATTCTCGATTCTTTTGTTTGAATTGCCATGTTTCTTGACAATCCCAATTCACAGGAAACAGAGGCGCTGGACGTACGCCATTAAACTGGGAAACCAGAGCTTCAATCGCTCTCGGCGCAGCACGAGGAATCAGTTATCTTCATTCACAAGGTCCATTAGTTTCTCACGGTAACATTAAATCATCAAACATTCTCTTGACTAAATCATACGAAGCCCGTGTCTCCGATTTCGGCCTAGCCCACCTCGGTTCTCCGACGTCAACTCTGGCCCGAGTCGCCGGGTACAGAGCACCGGAGGTAACCGATCCACAGAAAGTTTCACAAAAAGCTGACGTCTTCAGCTTTGGAATATTACTCCTGGAGTTGCTTACAGGCAAAGCTCCGACCAATTCTTTACTAAATGAAGAAGGCGTGGACCTTCCCAGATGGGTTCAGTCCATCGTCCGTGAAGATTGGGCGACGGAAGTATTCGACTTTGAGCTTCTCCGGTATCAGAACGTGGAAGATGATATGATTCAACTCTTACAGATTGCAGTTGATTGCACTTCTCTTTATCCAGATAACAGACCATCAATGTCCCAAGTGACTACAAACATAGACGATCTATGCCGCCGGAGTTTTCAGAGCCCCAGCATTGATATAGAAGAAGACGGCGGCGCGTCAACAACAATGTAAGCACATTTCATCTATTGATTTTCCCATTTGATTATTAGTGTGCAATCATCATTCATCTCTCTATTTTACCACATTCCTTTGAGTGTATGTAATCTTCTTCTTCTTCTTCATGTGGTTATGCTTGTAAACTATGTTATTATTATGCCTTATTTTCTTTCAAATTGGTTGTGGAATTGTCCCACATCAAGTGGATTATATTAGTTTACGAATATTTATCATAGTAAATGATTTATTTAAGTCTTATTATATGATATTTCTCTCTTATTAGATTGATTATACTCTGAAAATTTAATTGGTGTATATGCAAAAGAATGTAGAAGATGTGATGAATTAAGAGGATGAACCGACAAGTGGGTACCCTTTATTGGATTTGTTAAAAACAACAGCGGTTTGAGGCATGAGTAGTTGCTATATTTTGGTTGGTAGAACAAGAAATGAAGATGACGTGGGGACAATCTTGTCTGTTTTTAATCCATACATCAATTATGAATTTTTAAATGAGCTATAATGAAAAAGAAGCCATATTTTATTGTGAAAGTTATATTATAGATATTTCATTTTCAAAGAAAAATCAGTTTAAATAGAAAAAATAGTGCCCCTTATTCTTCAAGTTCGGGTTTAGGGGATCATTCGATATTCATGTTGTTACAAATTTAAAGCATTTATGATTTTATTTTTAATTTTTTTAATGAGTTTTTATTAACCGAAATTGGTATAAATCGGTTTCTAATGATCCATTTTTTGTTATGGAAAAATCTAAATGAATTAATTTTTATTCACCGAATTAGTTAGTACCGGCAATAGGGGTTATGTGTCAACTAGTATCGGTTGACGGGTTGAATTTCACGATCCAATCGGTACTCCAATATTTGGAGAGCCGACCTACGGGTTGGGTCGTTTATACAGATTGGGTGGGGGCAACGAGTTGGGCTGGCCGACCCCTAACCCGCAAACTGATAAATCGTCTATTTTCCCATCATAGGGATCCAAATAAACTGATTTTGTATTTTGAAGGATCGGACCCTTGAAAATTTTTTATCCGACCATACAATCTAGTATCGAGCGGTATTAGACAAAATACAAATGATGCTCCGGTATTTCACATACGAACAAGTATGAAATCATTAACTAAGTTTAATTATGGTTTAGGGTTTTTTACTAATGTGACCAAAATAAACATTGAAGATTCTAAGCATAGCTAAATCCAAACTTTGATTATTATTAAAGTCATTATGATCCAAAATTGCCCAAACTAGCAAGAGATGAGAATCAAATGTGCATTTATTACATTTGAAAGACTCAATTGGCAAAATTGAAGATATTTTAAACCAAATTTGTCACAAATTAAACATTGAATGTCGGTATTTAAGAAATGTGGAATATACACGAATTTGTTTTGCTAACACAAAACTATATAGATCATAATTGTTACAATATGTTAAAAAACCGAAACCGGAAAAATTAGAGACAATATCCATTATGGGTCAATTTGTTGGATATCCTAAAGATACTTTAGGATATTACTTCTACATTCCCACTAATCAAAGAATTGTTATTAGTAGGGATGTTATCTTTCTTGAAAAGGAGTTTCTTCAAGAAGGAGGTAAATGAAGAATCATAGAGATGAATATTGATTCATCTAATGATCAATAAATTGATGAAATAAATATAGACCCATTAAGTAGTTCAAACTTGAGGTCTAGTGAACTAGTCATCGAAAACACACTACGTAGATCATCTAGAGTGCATCTTCCCCCTATAAGATAAAAATAAGAGTTGTTTGTACAAGAGGAAAGTATTCATGAAGATGATCCATTCACATATGAGTAAGCAATATCTGATATTGATTCCTCCAAATGGATAGTTGCTATGAAATCCGAAATGGATTCCATGTATATCAATGAAGTGTGGGAGCTTATAGATCCACCCGAAGGTATTGTACCAATAGGGTGTAAATGGATATTCAAAAGAAAACGAAATGATGATGGAAATGTTGAAACCTTTAAGGCAAGATTAGTTGCGAAAAGGTTTCACCAAAGAGAAGGAATCGATTACGAAGAAACCTTCTCTCATGTAGTCATGTTTAAATCCATCAGAATTCTTTTGGCTATATCTGCATACTATGATTTCGAAATTTGGCAAATTGATGTCAAAACCACATTCCTTAATGGTTTTATTAAGGAAGATATCTATATAGAACAACCTAATGGTTTTGAATCCAAATGAAGTTCCAAAGTATGCAAATTGAAAAGATACATTTATGGGTTAAAGCAAGCTTCAAGAAGTTGAAATCTTCGTTTTGATGAGGCTATAAAGAGTTAATATTTTTCTAAAAACGAAGATGAATCATGTGTGTAAATAAGGTTAGTGGGAGCATGATTGATTTCATTGTTTTGTACGTAGATGACATTTTGTTGATCGGAAATTATGTATGCATGTTAACATCCATTAAAGTTTGGTTATCTCAAACATTCCTTATGAAAGATTTTGGTGAAGCTACATATATTCTTGGAATTCATATCTATAGAGATAGATCGAAAAGAATTATTGGCTTATCACAAAGGTTGTATTTAGATAAAATATTGAAGAGATTCAATATGTGTGATTCCAAGAAGGGAATGCTACCGGTTAGACATGTCATTCACTTGTCTAAGACTTCATGTCCTAAGACAACTGAAGAGAGAATGACTATGGCTTAAGTTCCTTATGCTTCGGCTATTGGAAACTTGATGTGCACAATATTGTGTACTAGACTCGATATTGCACATACTGTTAGTTTGACTAGCAGATTTCAATCTAACCCGGGTAAGACCATTGGGCAGCCGTAAAAAGTATCCTTAAGTACTTGAGAAGAACTAAGGATTTGATCTTGATTTATGGAGATGGAGATTTAAGAATTGATGGATATATCGACTCTGATTTTCAGACTGATGTGAATGATAAAAAGTCCAATTCGGGTTTCATTTTTACTTGTATTGGAGGAGTAGTGTCTTGGAAAAGTTCAAAGCAAGAAACAAATGTGGACTCTACTACAAAAGCCGAATACATAGCTGCATCTGATGCATCTAAAGAAACTGTTTGGATTCGTAAGTTTGTTACAGAGTTGGGAGTGGTTCCCTCAATTGCATCACCAATATTTATTTATTGTGACAATAATGGAGCTATTGCGCAAGCTAAGGAACCAAGAGCTTATCAAAGATCCAAACATATTGAAAGGAGATATCACATTTTACGAGAAATGTTCGATCGTAGTGACATAACATTAGATAAGATAGCTTCATTCAACAATGTAGCTGACCCACTTACCAAGCCAATGAGTCAACATCAGTTAGACAAACATCTTGAGAAGATGGGTCTTCGATACTGTAATACATGACTCTAGTGCAAGTGGAGATTGTTATATATGTATGCTCAAACGTCATGTGTTTGATATATTTGCACTTTTAATTCTCAATTTGACATTTTAATAAATTATATATTAAAATGAAAGAGTTCTTTTATTATGTGAGTTCGAAAAATATTTTGTTAAATGAATTGTATTTTTAATAGTTGAAAATATGAGTTACATTCTTTGGTAACATATATTTTAAGATGTTTGCAATTTCATATATTTGATAGAAGATCAATATTATGATAATTGTCACATTGTTTATTTATGAATATAGTGAAACTCATAATACATTATATGAGATATTGAATAAACATTTGAGTATTCATGGGATGAATTACCAAACGTGACATTGGATGATATATGTATGGTATTCACCGAGTCAACATATTATCGTTTAAATCATAATTGTACATATTATCTTTAGACTTGAGGAGACACGGTAATCTTGTATGTCGTTAGTTAGAATATGTCAATATTTATACTAATGCTTAATAGTGTGAATTCCGACATATGATAGTTCTAATTAATTATACATTGAGATATGTGTTCTATCAAGAGAAGATTCATTGTCCTAGGTGAATAGGAAATTGATTTATTATTGTCTTGATTATTCTCAAAAGAAAATTAAGTCTTGGCCAAGAAAGAAAATATTATTTTGAAAAAAAGTTTCAAATAAATATTGTAAAGAGTTTACAATATTCAAATATTTGTTTGAGAATTAATTCACGACACTTATAAAATTGAAACAAAAGAGTTTGACTTCCATGACTATAATTTTGATTGTAATCAAATAATGAAAGGATTTAAATATACATAAGTTATGATTATGGTTCATTGTTTTGATTTAATCATTCACTTCTAATTGAGTAGACATGATATGTAATGATAGACATCACTCTTGTCTTATAAGAACTAATATGATTAATGGGAATTAGTATATTGGTTACGAAAAGAGTTTTCGATAAGATTAAATGTTAATGTTATATCTTATTGCCAATTAGAAATGAACTTAGTTAGTCACACTCAATAAAATCGGAAAATTAAATTGTAAGCAAATAAATAAATTCAGAAATACCCTAATATGTCTAGAATTTTATTTATTTACTAATCACACTCTTATAAGTTTAATTTTACATTTGATGTAAAATTATTCACTATTCAATACTAAATTGAATTATCTTCTTATTTGGGTTTGTGAAGCCCAAAATTCTATTTTAACTCAATTTGGGTTTTGTTTCCTTTTAATCAATAATTAGAGTATAGAATAATATAAGAAGAAAATACAAAAGAGGATAAGGTTGTGGAGGAGAAAAAGCTACGGGAAGTAAAAAAAGAAGGGGATTTTTTTTCTTTCAACTTTGATTCTTGCCAAATTCACTCCAATATTGGTAATAATTTTTATTTATTTCTAAGTATGTTTATGACTTCTTTAGAAGTAGAGATTTTAGGTAAAATAGTTTACGTATTTCATTATTTAAAGAGTTTAAGATTTTGTTTACAAATAACCCTAAATTGAGTCGATTCAATTGTTGAATGATAAACTACTTAGATCCATTTGTAATGGATAATTACTTACTAATTTTATTGTAAAGTTTGTGTGATTGAATGTCTCAATTTATGTGTTGACATAATTGAGATAATTTAATTTGAAAGTTCAGATTTGAGTGGGCGAACTAGAGTTGTCGTACTTTAGGCAATTTAAAATATATTGTTCAAATCATCTTGATTAGAAACTTGATTTTTTACAAAATATTTGCAAAATTTTCAATTTATTATTTTAAATATTATAGCATGATCCTAGCTCCAATTTGTATTACATAATACAAACATTTATAATTTGATTAAGAAAAAAAAATTCACTGCACCACTTCGATTTATTAACATTTTGTGTGTTGGACGAAGTACAATAGTCAATAATGGTTGTTGCCCAAATATACGGTGTATCTCAATGTCACCACGACTTTTACACATGAAAATATTGTTTTGTGGCTCGAGGAACAATGATGAGATATAGATAAGATTTTGCGAATAGAATACTTATATTTTCCTATAAATAGATGGAAATATTATGGAAGAGTGGAGTTCAAGGAGTTGGAAGTCCAATGAAACATATTGAACCATAGTTACCTATTCGGATCGGCCAGTCCAACCGGTCCAATCATGAATCAATGTTAACATCGATCCGTTCCGAATAATAGTCTTCGATCCGTTTCGAATAATAGTCTCCGATCCGTTCCGAATAATAGTCTCATCTCAAAACTGGGTCACATTAACAAATAACCGGTTCGATTCCGAGCTAAATGCTAAAAACATATTCAACCAACTAGAATTAGATCTATTGGGCCACAATTTTGACATAATGTACCTATATTTTGTCAAATATTTAAAAAAGGGAAAATTATTTTTAACTCATTTACAATTAAATTAATGAAAAATATTATGGTTTTAATTTTTATGAAATAATATATCAATATTGTAAATATACATATTTTTTAAATCGACTTGAATCGATCCGACCATTCGATTCGACCAATAGAACATATTTTGGTTCATCTATCGAACCGATTTAAAAAATTATGGATAGAACAACTATTATTATATATATTGTGCACTCTTAATATTTGGGTATTGTTTGTTTTTTGTTTTTTTATTAAGCAATTTTTTTATATAATTTTTTAAAAGATATAAACACTAAATCAAATTAAATAATCTTAATATGATATTCGTGTAAATGATAACTAAAGATTTAGTTATGCAATGCCTCTTTTGGGCTTTATATTCATTCATGTCACTTTGTTGTAGAATAATATCATCCCCTCGTGTCCTTATCAATTGATATAATATCATAACAATTTTATCCATTATATCATAAACAATATCTCATCTTCGTTTGTTTGTTGAATTGTTGCATGTATTCGTACTTCTTAGTGGAATTCATTGTGATTTTGTATCATGTGTGTTTTTCTTTATTTTGTGGAATTTCCCAAGTAAAAATTATATATGTTTACAGGAGATAGATCGATTACCAACCTTTTTTACTTACAAATAAATTTAATCTTACGATATTAATATCTTCCACTAGTAAGAGTAATAGATTTGTATCGATAGAACAAAATTCGGACAAACAAAATTATATATAGTTTGGCAAAGAATGATTAAAATTGAGGTTTAATTAAATTAATGTAATAAATGAAATAGTTTCTATTTTTATATGGTCAAAGAAATTAAACAATTTACATAATTTAATAGAATTCATATATTACGGCAAAGCTGGTAGAGTGTGAAAGACTGATTTTCTTGTATTTGTCATTACAACCAACCACTATCCGTGTGGAATTTTCCATGTGCTTATATTTCTTTTATTTTATGTCTGATTTGTGTATTCAGTAAACCAGACCCACTCTTCTTATTTCATCCATGACTTTTTTTACTCATGCATCACTCATGCATCACTCATTACTCATTACACATGCATCACTCTTCAGTAGACAAAGATTTTTCTGACTCATTGCATCATGAATTTTTGCATGGTATTAGAATTATAGGTTTGGTTCCTGACTAGTCCATACCAGTTTAGATAAAAAACTATGGTAGAGAAATGCAACAACTTAGGTTACAAAAATATATCGACCAATGACTCAAGTACTATCGAATCTATTGAAATACATATGAACCATATATCAATGTCAGGTCGACTTGAAAGGAAGTGTTGAGAATATATTCTCACATTGGTTGTACAACAAATGTTCTAGTTTATAAGGGAGTGAACATGAGTAATCGGTTTGATTTAATTTTTTAATATAATTTATTTATCTTATTAATTGAATTATGATACTTTTACAACTCATTAAATCCTGAATTTATACAACCTAAATGTGGATTCAAACAATCTCGATTATATTAAAAAATTGAGAATTAAACATAAGAAAAAGAATGAAAAGTAGAAGAATTTTTAAGGAATCTCTAATGATTGAACTTGTGAACTGATGCCATCCATAGACCAATAGATTTGGTCCAATAAAAAATACCTACACAAAATTATCTAATATTTGCATGAATTTATTAATATAACTTACTTATTATATATAATATGATTTAATATAACCTGGATTTATTTATTTTTCGAATCCTTGATCAATCACTTTCATATACATTTCAAATCGTCGATCTAATTTCGATCGTGAATTATGATTGATCGAATTATTATTTCATTACATCTAAAAAGTTACTTTAATGAAGAACTTTAAATTAATGTTGAATATAGAGAATAATGATGTGAAGATATATAAATATCATGTAGAAAGAGATAAACGATTGTTCGGATGTATATGATTGTGGATACATTTATATTCAAATAATAAAAAAAACTTATGAATTTACGAATAAATAGTGTGAATGAAATTATCCATAAATTATATCATTTTTCTGAAATTTCATTTTCGTTTCAAATCCAAAATTTAAACCTTGCTCAAGAGTTAATGTCAATAAATAAAATATATTAAAGAAATTACAGAAATATCGAATGAGTCTATGCTGTAGTTGCTACACCAACCCCTTAAAAGGGCTACCAAACAACATGGACTAGGAACTAAAGGGCAACAATTAATTAAATTAAATATAGTTAGATAATACCATATTCATGGTATTATTAATATTAGGAACATGACAATAATAATAATCAAACATAAAAATAATGTAAGTAAAAATCACATGATCAATTATAAGTCCAAATTAATTATTGGAATGAGAAACAACTTCCAAATTCTACAAGAACACAATACTAGATTATCTAACTTATAAATACAATGCATTTTATAGATTTATGATGTATTAAGCACATATTATAGAATTTAATTAGAATTTATTATTAGAACGTAGAATCATATTAAATGATAATAATATGCGTATGATAAATATATATTGAGTTATAAAATAAAAAAAAATATTATATGTAAATATAAACGATAATTCATTTACAAATAAAAAAAATATTTATGTTGAATAATTGTAAATATAAATTTATAATTCGAAATATTTAATATAAGATTTTAATTTAAAATAAATTAATAACATTTTTTATAAAAAAAATAATACAAAATTTCTAAAAAGATGTCACTGAAGATGAAATAACACAAGCGAAAATGCAAATTCAAAACCAACTATGAAAAAAATTCATTATTGTAAATCAACGAAAATTTAATTTTTAAAGTTATATATGTAAAATTATGAAGGGTAAAGAATACATAATGCATTTTAAAAATCACAATATATTATAAATCATAATTTATATTGTTCTATTCAAAAAAAATATTCATAATTCATATTACACTTTCTTAGAGTTAGAGGTTCGATTTATTAAGTATTTCAAAACAAATATTTTCTAATATTTATACCATAGTAGTCATACCGATGGTATACAGTCTGATATACCAGTCATACCGATAAATATCGATAATGACCGGTACACCGATATTCCGATATATCACCGGTATACCACCGATATAAAGGAAAAATCGCTTGTATCGATCATGACCGGTACGAACGGTACTGACTGGTTTAACTTCCTTGATTTATACATAAAATATCTCCAGTTTTCGAAAATGTACATAAAATTAAATGCAAAAAAAGCAAAGAAAATTGTGTTTGGTATATTATTTTGTGTGTGAATGGAATGGAAAAGGAGAGGCAAATGGCTAAAACGCGCATTTCATAATGGACTACTGACCGTTGACAGCCAATAACACTAAAATAGACCATACGATGTCGTTTTAAATGCCACTAGGAACCAATGATTTAGATAAAATCCCAAAATCAGTTGACCTAATCATTGATCGAGCGATTTTTTGGATTACTTGTTAGTTCAATTTTGAATATATACTAACTATTTTTAAATATTTATTATTAATCTTAATTTTTTTCTAACATTTTATATATTTCTTCAAGTTTCCTAACTCTAGTTACAAATTTACAACTCTTATCGCAAATATTCATTGATTTAATAATGGTTCGATGACCTGATTACAGTTCCGGGTCAATGAACGATTTATCTCTTAGAACTCTCACAACCCACAATTACGGTATCGTTAACTTATTCGAAACTCTAGAGTGGGCAATCTTTTTGTTCTTTCTTCGATCCAAACCACTATATTTATGGTTATAATCTTATTATCATTTGAAATATTTTAGATTTGGGACATGAGAAAACATAATTCAACTACATAAAAATAATCATGTATTAGATGATACATGAAAAAATATCAATATCCACAAAAAAAATTAATGGGTTTGTTTGGTATAGCTTTTTAAAATTGCGGAATGGTGAGATGTGGTGAAGTGCGGTGAGGTGTGGTGAGATGCGTTGATCGTGAAGTTTTAAATATGTTTGGTAAAATTACGATATTATGATCGTGATTTATGTAAAAATACTAATATACTCTTATATATATAAAATAATAAATATAATTATATTATAATTAATAGAAATAAGGACAAATTAGTCTTTTTCAAAATCACGATGAGACCACAGCTGGTTTTAACAGTTGTGAAGATATCGTAATTTTTTAACGATTATCACATCGCAATTAAGTTTGTGTTTTGTGTACCATTCAAAAATCACGATATAGACATCGCACCGCATTTTTAATTTGAGTTCCAAACAAACCCAATATTTTTTCCGATATAAAAACATTGAAAAACAAATATAAATATAAATATAATGGTTGATATTTTGGATGCCACTAGCCGCTAGGTATGACTTTTAAAGGGTCCCCCAATCCCATTACATACATAATTTTTTACTAGTGATTCAATTCTCTATAAATAATTAAAAATCATTGTAATTTAAATGAAAAAGAACATTGTAATTTAATACTAAACAAAAAACGATATTTTCTAAAGTATTTGAAGCAACATTAAGATATGCTAACACAATGTTTAATATCATTAACAATTTTGAACTGTACTCATCGTGGCATCCCATCTTATATGTTTAATTTATTAATTATCATATAGTTATTTTTAATTTTCAAAATTTCGAACTGTAATCCTAGGGATATCACATATTATATTTTGAATTTATTAATTATCATATTGTTACTTTAAAATTTCAATAATGTTGACATGTTGAAGTTGACATATGAATCCCACCTTCTTGTGTGTATTATTTCTTGCTTTATAAATAAATGTAGAAGTTTTGTATTTCTAAAGGCTGGTGGAGTGAGTGTGATCTTCGTTTTCGACGAAGAAGACGACATGGGGCGAAAACCTTGTTGTGACAAAGTCGGTCTGAAACAAGGGCCGTGGACTGCCGAGGAAGACAAGAAGCTCATTTCTTTCATTCTTACAAATGGGCAGTGTTGCTGGCGTTCGTTACCGAAACTCGCAGGTAAAAATTCAGGATTCAATTAGACGAAAAATCGAACTGAAATTCGATGTGTTGTAGGGTTGCTTAGATGTGGAAAGAGTTGTAGATTACGATGGACAAATTACTTAAGACCCGATGTAAAAAGAGGGCTTTTGTCGGAATACGAGGAGAAAGTCATCATTGATCTTCATGCTAAGCTCGGAAACAGGTTGATTATCATTATCGTTATCTTTTTTGTAATTCTCGTAGTAATAATTTAATTGAGAGTTTATATATTCATGGTTGCAGATGGTCTAAGATAGCTTCTCATTTACCTGGAAGAACAGATAATGAGATTAAGAATCATTGGAACACTCATATAAAGAAGAAACTGAAGAAAAACGGAATCGATCCTTTAAGTCATAAGCCACTTTCGAAACCGAATGACGAGGATGCGCTACCGGAGACTGATGTAGTGGAAGAAGATGTTTCTCCGGTGGGAGTGTCGAGCGAAGCTAATGATAATAAATGTGTTGACGAACCAACTGAAACATTCATCGACATAGATTTCTCGATTGATGAAATTCCAATGATCGATATCGATGACATTCTCGTTCCATGGGGTCAAAACTCATCTACTCCTACCACTTCCTCTTCGTCTTCGTCTTCATCATCAATCAATAGTTTGGAACAATTCCAATTTCACCAAGATTTTATTGAAGAAATGTGGATGGATGACTCGTTTTTTAACAACATTGAAAGCTTGGATTTCCTAATCAACGACTAGATCGAACTATAAATCGAAAATGTACAAAATCTATATTGTTATGTGTTGATGAAGAGCCATGGAAAAAAATTAAAATTTTTCATTTCATCGTTACATCCATATTTGGATACTTATATTTTCATTATTTTTCTTTGATATATTATTAGCAAAAATTATTATTCAAGAAATAAAACATACAAAATCAAATTACTCATACCAATAAAGAGAACAAAATTGAAAGCTACTAAAATATGGGTTTAGGAGGAGAAAAAATACAATAAAATAAAAACAAGAAAATTGCGGAAGAAAATAAATCTCTCCTTAGTACATAAATGCCACGGTGGAGCCGAACAAATTGTTTTTTATTTGATATTAGGTGGAAGGATACCCTACTAAGAATTTGCATTATTATTTTTCTGATAATTAAAGTATAAATCATGAATTTATAATTGATTTTTAAAAATCAATATTTATTATAAAATCAAGAAATAAACATTCATTCCAATTATATATTCAAAATATTTTTAATTCAAAGTTTTGTAATTTATTGATAAAATAATAAATAAACTCGATTGACAAAACCCTATTGAAACATCAAATTTTAAAAGTTACCCATGAAATGAATTTTATTTATGCCACAACAAAAATTTCCAAAATTTCAACAAAATATTGGTTAATATACCATAAATATCATACAACACCAATATTTTATCCAATGCATAGTTTTAAGGTCATATCATACGTTTTGAGGTACAACCCTAAAATAATAATAAATAATATATTGTATATTTATTTCAATATAAAAAAATACAAATTTAGAACGAAACATACTATCCCCGTTGGCTAATACCGGTCCAGAAAGAAACAGGTTAGAATGAACAACTAGGCAAATTAAATAGCACTAACAATGACCATTCATAATGTAGATGCATTCAAACAAACCGAACCACGTAAAAACCGAGCTTCGGGTATCATAACATACGAAAACAACTTACAAAATGTGATTCCCTAAAGAAAACCACTAAATTATCGTACAAGAGAGTGAACGATGATACGATACTAATAACGATAACAATAACAATAACAATAACACCGCCAATTTCAATTCGTATCTATCAGAAGTTACATTCAAATCGAACCATGCGAAAATCAAAGCATCCCGATAACATAACTTACGAAAGGAAAGGCACAACAATTGATACCTACTTGTCACAGCACACCAATAAATCGTGAAATAGAACTACATTTGGGATGATAAGTGAATTTTTCTCATGTTCATACTCACAAGTTCAAGAATACGAAAAAAGACACAAATATTTACGTCATTCGAATCTACGTGACACTTCAATATTTCACTTCTTGAAGCTTATGAAAACCTTCAAAAGTAACATGAATAACTTATCTAACCTGCACTTTTCTGTCATGTCTCAGTTGGATTTGGTGCACCTGAAACCAGACAACGAGAGAAAATTCAACCACTCACTTGATCGAAACAAAACCCGACTCCGGAATTGTTTTATATCACAAGCTCCCGCTTTTCAAAATAAAAATTCTAAACTAAACTTTGTTGCAAATACTAACCAGTTGAAATGATTGTGCCCCTAGTATATCCATCCATGAGAAGCTTCCGAATTTTGGTTCTCCACTCGGAAAAATCCTTATCGGTCTCATTCATCCGGTCATGAACAACACGATCATAGTAGTTTAGCATTGTTCCAAGGCCAGTATTTGGTATCCATCCAAATTCACTCAATATTTGAGCCTCTCCTAGCGTCAAATCTTCACCAATCTATAAGCATGAGGACTTTGCATGAATTAAGCCTAAAATATTTTGGTATAAAGACGATGCCACTTTTGTGGATTGAAAGTCCCGGGAACTCATAAGATCTTGATGTAACGATAAAACCTCACAAAGTTGAAACATTTTCATGTAAAAATTACCTTCAGTGGTTTGTTCTCAAGTAAGTTAATTCTACTGCAGCTGGTAATCTTCATGGAAATTGCTAGCCGCTTGATCTGCCAATCTATAGGAAAACAATCAACTAATTCAAAGAAATAAGTCGCAAATCCGTATTCGGGCCGTTCCAGCACAATTCTGCAAATTAAAAGACTCCTATTGATCTGATGCAATCGAAAAATCGACTTTTTTTATGATTACAAGAACCATCATTACCTATTATGTCTCTTAAAAATAAAAATGAATGACAGGAGGTCCCGGCACCATCCCCATTCGACAGGCCATTTTCGAAATCTCAGATACCGTGACTATAAGACATAATTAGAAATCAAGATGAATTTTCATCACATAAGGATCGACGCAAGGCTGAGATGTTACGGCATGTAAGCTACTTGACTTTAAAAAAACTATACCTGTTCGACAAGTGCCAATAAGAATCCTAGACAATAACTAGCTTTCTCGTACTTTCTGGGATGTAAGTGACTTAACTTTAAAAACGAATGGGATCTCCAGGAAACCTGCAAAAATAGATACAGCGAACCATTTAGGCAGTAAAGAATAACAAGAAGCTACATGTAAGTGGCGATCATATATCCCGAAAAAATTAGGTAAATTATTTAAGATTAGGACCTTCTCTACAACTTCTCCAAGCTCTGAAAAGGCCTCTTTGATTGATAAATCATCATCATCATCTTCTAGTTGACCATACAATTTAATTTCATCAACTATAACACCTTTCTCCATCAGCACCTGCATATGGTAACGATATCGGGATTAAACGTGGATTTTAACTAGGAAAATGACAGTTAACAGTACCCGTAAAAGGCCAGGGGCATCTTCTTCCATGGCAGTTTCGATCGAATCCCTTCAATGCAAATGAAGACAAATTTTAAAAACTTAGTCAAGCACTTTACATTTACAAAAAGACCAAGTGACTGACTTACGTGACAGTTCTTCGCCTTTTCCAGGGGCGTCTGCCTATATATGAGAGTGCTGGTTTTGACTCATCATGACTACTATTCAAAGAAAAAAGAGATCTGATGTTCATGCATTTTGTAAGTTGGTGAACATCCAAACAATCTTCAGCCCCTGATGATAACAAATCTATCCGCTCCTTCAAAGACATATGATCCAAAGCATCTTCATATGGATCATAAGGAGTAGTTAAAAATTCACTTTTCACAGAGTTAAATTTATCAAGAAAAGTATTCTCAGATGTTCTGCCACAGCATCCCAGAAGTTCATCATAACTAGGTTCATGTTTGATATTACGTAAGCTCCCTACATTGGAGCTCTCTATGATTGAACTGCATCTAGCAGGGCTGTAGCCAGATGCTTGTTGAGATTCTCCAGATGAACTCGCACCATCATTTTGTATGCTTGAGAACAAAGCTCCATCAGTATTAGATATTTGGCTCCTAGAAACCACAATCTGTTGTTCACCAAATCTGATTTCTTCCTTCACTTCTCGACAAGCTTTTGGCTAAAAACAGAGAAAAAGCATTAGTTACATCATAACTCACAGGTAATTTCACATAGCCAGTAAAAGCAAGGTATTATAGTGAGGCCCAAAATTGATTCCATTTCAGCAACGGATTGCAAAAAAATTACAAACAAAACTTAACATGTCATCTATGAAATAACAGTAAATTAGAGATCTACGAACCCCAGGAAATCATCTTCAGGAGACACAAGACCAAACTGGGGGGCATAAGGTAAATAACACTGAGCAACTAACCAAGACGTCTAAGCCTTAACATAAACTAGAGATGACACAGGAGACTCACTAGAAAACAGCTCAATCGGTCTTTCAACACAAGATGATCAATATAATCAGCTCTAGTCTCAGGTCCACAGTGAAATGCTTGGCTCGCAGAGGTAGATAAACTTTTGAAGTGACTATCATCACATTCAATCTTCACTGAAAACAGTTTTTTCATCGAAATCTAGTAAATTGAGAAACTAGTATCACCCGAATCAAAATCCCCAGATGAACCAGAAGCAGCTACATGTTCTTCCCGTGAGTAGTTTAATCTCTTAATCTCCCTAGTTTGACCTGCATCTTTCGAAGGAGAAAACGCAAAAAGACATAAAGATTCAGCTTTTGAAAAAATAACTCATTTTAACAATCCCATTACTTACCAGAATCCCTCTTCACCTCAACCAGCATCTGGACACCCATTTTCCATAAAAATTAGTTACTCGCGGCGGCGACAACTGAGTCTGCATCCAAAATTTGTAGCGGCAATAACTTGAGATGCTGGTTCATAAAAATATAATTTCTTAAATTAGCAAGACCAGAACAATCTTGTTTCATAAAACCCTAATCTACTGTCTTGCCGCCATTCCCGTATTGAAAAAGTTTCTAGAAAAATTAACAACGCGCGCAGGCGAAATCTCAAGAAATGGATCATTATCTAGAATCATCTGGTTAGACACGGCGTTAAATTAACGCCGTTAGTGAAACCAGCCCAATTAGTTGGGCTAGCTTTATTCTACCATGGGCCGGCTTCCGATTCCTATAATTAATATTACATTCAATTTACTTTGACTTTTTTCGACCGTTGGATGCAACTGGTCTCTCCCGACAACATCATGCTTCCATGTCGTCTACGTGGGTCTAAATCTGCAGAAAACGTTAACAATTATGATTAACCCAAGCAAAATGACCAAAAAAGTGGCCCTAGGGCACACAACAACGACTACAGAGTTTGATTTTCACTGTTTTAAGGCGCAGAAATGCAGTAAAAGAATCGCTATTCATCGGATTAAGCTGTTTTTCTAGCCGTTGGTACTAATAATTTTACTGACAACAAGTTGTGATGGATCCACTCAACTATTTCTTCTTCTCTGTTGTTAAATTGCCCTTCTGTCCTCAGGCCCCCCCTCCCTTAGAATATTTCTTTCCTTTTGCTCCTCTTCTGTCTTCATCTATTCTAAAAAGCTTTTCCTTTCTGCATTTGGGTTTCTGGGTGAAGTAAAAAATGGCATTTCTCCCCTTTCTGTTGATTTTACTGGTCTCCTTTGCTTCAGCTCAAGAAGGTATTTCTTAATTTTGGACCTTAATCTGCATAACCCACTTCTTTATAATGGTTTAGTGAAAAGTAAAAACTTTTATCTCTTGCAGAAGCGTTCATCGGAGTGAACATTGGAACAGAGCTTTCAGACATGCCGCACCCAACACAAGTTGTTGCTTTACTGAAATCCCAACAAATAAGACATGTAAGGCTCTACAATGCTGACAGAGGAATGCTTCTTGCTCTTGCAAACACAGGAATTAGAGTTACAATAACTTTACCTAATGAAGAGGTTGTAGGAATTGGACAGTCTAATTCCACAGCTGCAAATTGGGTTTCCCAGAATGTGATTGCTCATTATCCTTCTACAAATATCACTGCAATCTGTGTTGGTTCTGAGGTTTTAACTTCTCTTCCTAATATTGCTCCTGTTTTAGTTGATGCCCTTAAGTTTATACATTCAGCTCTTGTTGCTTCTGATCTTGAAACCCAAATTAAAGTTTCAACTCCTCTTGCTTCTTCCATTATTCTTGATTCTTTTCCACCTTCACAAGCTTTCTTTAATCGTTCATGGAGCCCTGTTTTAGTTCCTTTATTGAAGTTCTTACAGTCTACTGATTCTTATTTCATGCTTAATGTTTACCCTTACTTTGAATTCATTCAATCAAATGGTGTGATTCCATTAGATTATGCACTTTTCAAGCTTCTTCCTTCAAATAAAGAAGCTGTTGATGCTAATACACTCCTTCATTATACTAATGTTTTTGATGCTATGGTTGATGCTGCTTACTCTGCAATGTCTGATCTTAACATCACTAATCTACCCGTTTTGGTAACCGAAACTGGCTGGCCTTCGAAGGGGGATTCTAACGAGGCGAATGCGAATTCAGACAATGCTAATACTTACAACAGCAACTTGATCAGACATGTGCTTAATAGAACAGGAACTCCTAAACGTCCTGGTATTGGTGTTAGTACTTTCATTTATGAGCTTTATAATGAAGATATGAAACCAGGGCCTGTGTCTGAGAAAAACTGGGGTTTGTTCGATTCGAATGGTGCTCCGGTTTATGTTCTTCGATTATCTGATTCCGGGTCTTTCTTAGCGAATGATACTATGAATCAGACATACTGTGCTGCAAGAGAAGGTGTAGATAGTAGAATGCTGCAAGCTGCATTGGATTGGGCTTGTGGACCTGGGAAAGTTGATTGTACACCATTGTTACAGGGGAAACCTTGTTATGATCCCGATACGGTTTCTTCACACGCGACGTATGCGTTTGATTCATATTATCATCAAATGGGAAAGGCCACTGGAAGCTGTGATTTCAATGGAGCTGCTACAATCACTACATCCAATCCAAGTAAGCAAGAGTGCATAAGATAACTGAATAATATTGAAAATGTTAGGTTAAGTCAATTACTAATGATATCATACCCCCTTATAAACTAGAATAGTTCTATTTTAACAATCGATGTTAGATAATATTACAATAATTTCTTCATTGGGACAGGTCATGGTTCTTGCGTCTTCGTTGGAAGCAGTGGTGGGAATGGTACATTTATGAATACTACGATTCCGGTTGCGGATTCGAGGAGCTCGGACTCGGAGAATTTGTTCATCAGTGGAGGTATAACATTGGCTATGTGGATTGTTGCTGCTCTGCTGCAGATAGGTGAGATTTGAGTATGAAAAAATTTGTCTAGGTACATAGAATTTAAGTGCAAGAATCACTGGCTGTAAAATTCTTGGGATTCTAGTGTTACATTTCATTTCAAGCATCAATAACAAGGACAAATATAAAATGATTATTATTTTATAATTACATTTCCCAAATATAACATTTATCCAAAAGAGTAAGATTTACTTAATAATGAATGGAGTGATGTTCATAACTACTATCTAAATTTTATAATAGTGTAAAGATAGTATCCCTAAAATTTCTAAATTACATATAAAGTCCCGAAGTTGATAAAGTGTCATTAGTACCTCAACTTTTAAATGTTATAAATATCATGCCCTTAAAGTTTAAGAATTACATCGAATTTTTAAAATCTTTTATATTTAATCCTTATATTTGTTAATATTTTAAAGTCTCTATAGTTTGTATTTGACTCATAAATGTGATGATCATATCTCAAAACTTTGAAAATTTTAAAAATATTGTATAAATTATCAAAATCACTTATACGAAAAAAAACGAAAACTAATACTCTTCACTCAAGAGTCATTGTAGAACGATTTTGAAACTTCAAGAGTTTCTCAATTGATTTACAAAGTTTGGGGGTATTGTTTAAATTATTTTAAAGAGTATGTGTTCAATTTTCTCCTTAATAATGGGTGATATTTACTTTTTATCTCAATTCTTTAATAAAAGCTAATTTTCATCACATATATTTGGAATGATGAAAAAAGACATAATTGTTGTATTTTTTATTGAATTTTAGTCATGACCGTTAAATATTCCGTTAATATTTACAAAACAATTAAATAATACCGATCCGGACCAGTATGAGATATACGATTGGTATATCGGTTAGTACCAAATTTTATTTTATTTTTTAAAAAATAACATGTAATTAGTTTTTTAAGACCGGACCCGAAAAATCTGAAAATCGAAGTTAATACCCGATAGCGGACGATACAAAAAAATATCGATACTACCCAATATTTGACGTACCGAACGATATACAATTCGATATGAAAACATTGATATATTCAATGTCATATCCTTTCACTTTTTAAAAGATTTTAAAGATTATGACTTTTTAAAAGATTTAGAAGAAAAACTAGTCTTTTTCATGCTATAGAAACCATATATTATGTTCATAAAAAAACAAATTGATGTTTTAAATATGAGTTTTTAGAAGAATTTAATGATAAGTTAACAGTAAATGACTAAAATATAAGAAATTGTATAATATTTATGACTAAAACAGAACTTCAAAATAAATATGATGAAAATAAAAATTTGAAACATTAAGTATGACGTTTACATGAATTTTCCCCCTTAATAATGTTTTAAATAAAATAATAATTATTGTCGGCCAAAAAATGATTTGAGGCCCAGAGAAAGGAAATGCTGAGTTGGATCCTAGTCACGTGGCCCACAATCACTTTCATTATTAGGTGAATAACGAAAATATCTACAGCCTATGTGCTTCATATTCGCTTTTTCCCCATTCGTTTTCTCTCGCAATTTGTATTTGTTTTCCGATGGCATTGACCAGAGAACAGTACCTGTACATGGCGAAGTTGGCGGAGCAAGCTGAGCGCTACGAAGAGATGGTTCAATTTATGGATAGTCTTGTTGTCAGCGCCGCTGGTACGGAGTTGTCGGTCGAGGAGCGTAACCTTCTATCCGTTGCTTACAAGAACGTAATCGGATCGCTGCGAGCCGCCTGGCGTATAGTTAGTTCAATTGAGCAGAAGGAGGAGGGGCGTAAGAATGATGACCATGTGACGCTAGTTAAGGATTATAGGGCTAAGGTGGAGACTGAGCTCTCGGGTGTCTGTGCTAGCATTCTTAAACTCCTCTCTAATAATTTGATTCCGTCCGCGCCTTCTAGTGAGTGTAAGGTGTTTTATTTGAAGATGAAAGGCGATTATCATAGGTATTTGGCGGAATTTAAGGTTGGGAATGAACGGAAGGAGGCTGCTGAGGAGACTATGTTGTCTTACAAGGCTGCTCAGGTCTGTGAGTATATATCTAAATTGTATCAACATCCAATTAGGCCTTTTATTCTACATTTTACTGATTATTTCTTAGAATTCGTGTAGTTATTGTTTGTGCTTCTAGGTTTAAGATGATATTTAATTTTTGAAGCATGAGATTGTGGATATTATCAGATGATTGAATAGCTTATGCTCGCATTTGAGGACGAAAGATTTTAATTTAATAAGTTTTTCGCTGATTGAAATGCCTAAATCATGTTAATGCTTAATCATTGTCCAGTATTCTCAAAATAGTTTGAATTTTCATGTGCTGTTTGAGGCCAAGAATTTAAAGTTGGAACCTTATTTATCATCTCCCCTGCAAATTATTTGAAGGAACCCTATTCCATTTGACATGTTCTATTTTTGAAAAAAAAATCAATCTTTACGGATGCTTAAGAAGTTGCCTTTGATGTTATATTGATCATTGTTAATGCAACTTTTTTTAGTAGGATATTGCTCTTACTGAGCTTGCCCCAACACATCCTATCCGGTTGGGGCTGGCACTGAACTTCTCCGTGTTCTATTATGAGATTTTAAATGCTCCAGAAAAAGCTTGCAACATGGCAAAACAGGTGATTTTCAGCTATATCGTTGTTCTTAGTATAAGCTGTGGAGAAACACCTTACTCAATTTATGCAGAACCATTGCTTTTTCCTGTTGTAAAAATTGATTTCATTTTCTCCTTCATTGAAGGCTTTTGAGGAAGCCATTGCCGAGTTGGACACTTTGGGTGAAGAATCTTACAAAGACAGCACTTTGATCATGCAACTTCTGAGGGATAATCTCACTCTTTGGACCTCAGATATGCAGGTAAAAACTGCTATAATCTTCAATTATTTTACTGCCATATTCTTTTCATATTGTATGGTATACGTGCATTAAATCTCTATAATCTTCTTATTAGTTACATTATAAAATGGCAAGTAGCAGTAGAATCCAGTTCCCTGTGACAGATTTTTCACCAATTTGTCTCAAGTGTTGAATTATTAAACACGGGTGGCTTATTTATTGTTCTTTTTTCATCATACAAGTAAACAATTGTGCAAAACCATACAATGAAAAGGCTAATCCATCCCTATTTCCAAGTAGCAAGTAACAATTATAATTTATTTGACTACATGAACCATTGATGAAAACTCCAATTTCTCACTTTGTTTTTGCTATGCAGGACCAGATAGATGAGCCATGATTCTACGTAACGAAAACCGGGCTGCTTCAATCTCATCATTTTCGATCTATGCCTATACATATCACTGGTTTGCTTTGTATCTGTTTCAATACTCGTTAAATTTGGTTATGAAAGTGTGATAATTAGATTACATGTCTCTAACTTTAAGATCACGCTCTTGGGTCGTAATTGCAAGTTTTTAAATGCTTTTTTCTACCCTTTTTTTTCTCGTTGCAGGCTAACGCCCGTAACCAGTAGCTCAATTTGCAGTAGCAGGATGAGTGTAAGTAAATTCCATTGAATTGCATTCACAAAATCTGATGCTCTGGCCCTATAACTATGTACATCGAGTCCCCTTCTCTTCTGGAACACTTTTGACTCAGTTGTCAGAAGGAATCTTATACTTATTTGATTCTCATTTACTCTTTACACCCCCCCAGCCTTCCTCTTCTCATTACCCTTTCAATATATATTGACTGCTGTCACTCCCTAAACCACCATTGACTCATCCCATACACACAAATATCCAGTGTCATGCTAAAATACACTTCCCTAGTTATATCGAATCGTGATGGCTTATTTGTATATCACTATAACCAACACTAAAAAGTTTATTAGTTTCCTAGTTAGTGCAATGCATCTAATATAATTCGAGTGTTAGTTCAACTTGAAATGTATTAAGTTTGATGTTTGGTTCAATTGAGGTTCATTAATCTTGAATTTGCGAAATCCCCAAGGTTTGATTTTTTAGGGAGGGTTTCAATTGCAAAATCGATAAAAATACGAATTTTTTTCATGTCTTCCATTAAAAATGGGTTGGAGTTGTACAAAATTCATACTCAATATACTAATATTGAGTATACACATTATGTATATTGTGGGGTTTAATTCATTTTTGTCCTCAACTTACATTTGTTGTCGATTTTAGTCACTCGATTTTGAATAATGCAATATATGTCGAAATTGTGTCAGTTTTTATACATAATGTCAAAAATATGCCTCGTGCAATTGAATTTTTCTATTGGTAGTGTCAATTTTAATTTCCCCCAAATACGAGTTGGACTAGGTTAGGGTGATGTTTGGGGAGAATTCTACAGTTGTATGGGTAAAACAACTAGTATTTGAGAGAAATTATGATTGATAATATTGGAGGGGTATTTTCGATATTATTGAATGACGTGTATTATTAACGAGGGACGAAAAATGAATTAAATTCGTATATTATATTGTGTGTATAATGATATAGAAAGTAGAGATTATAATAATAAATTTTTTTATAGCGGTATGTGTGTAATGTGTATGTATGCCTAATTAAAAAGCATGAGTTTTGAGAAGCAGTAGGAAAATGTAAAGGCGAAAAGGGTGGTGGTAGGTCGGAATTAAGGACTACTAAAAAGTACACAGATCTCAAAAAATATTATTAAATAAATAATAAAAAAGACGATTATTATTTTAAAACATAAATGGGAAACCCAAACGGACCACAACTTAACAGCTTTCGTATTGTAGTTTCCCAGACACACATTATTCATCAATCTCTCTAAATCCCTAACCCTAATTCTATAATAAAATATTAATGATACAAAAATGATATATATAATGTGTTTTATTGGAAATATAAAAAAATAATATTCTGATAATTGCACTATATTGCATCGCCATTACGATTGTATAACCTAGAACCGAACACATAATGAATTTGCTTAGATCAATTTTTTAAAATTGAAATATTATGAGATTTGATGAAGTGTAGTGAGATAAATGATGATAAATATTTAAATATATTTAGTAAAATTATAATCGTTATTATGTAGTAAATTATATATAAAGAAGAAGTATAATCATATTTCACTTATTACAAAAAAAGATAAATTTATAATTTATCAAATTATGTTGGTGCCACAATCAATGTTTTCATATCGATCCGGAATTAAGTACCGACCAGGACCGATATGAGCTGTACGACCGATATACCGGATGGTACTAAATTTTATTTTATTTTTTTAAAAAATTAATATTTTTAATGTCATACCAGAAAAAAATCGGAAATTGACCCTAATACCCGGTATCGGGCGGTATGAAAAAAAATACCAATACCGAGCGAAATTTGACGTACCGGACGGTATACCGCTGGTATATTCTTCCGATATGAAAACATTGGCCACAATTAGTGTTAGAGGTGAAAGTAAATACCCTAAATATTTGAGAAATAATTAATTTATCATTACTTCTAGTACTTAAAATATGGTTATTCTTGTTGTTTTTCATACATAAAAATATATTATTATTTTGCATAATTACATTATTATACCATAATTTTATCAAATACATTGAAAAAATTATGATTATTGTATCTTATCATATCACACTTACCACATCATATTATAACTAAATTATAAAAAGTGGAACCAAACAAGAGATCTTCAAACCAATTTAGAATTTATACAAAAATCTATAATTGATATTTGATTTTTTTCAACTTATTATTATGTCAATATTTTGGTAGTTTCTTATTTTAAGTACAATAAGTATATTGTATTGAGTTGGTATAAGATCAAATTCTACTAATTAAATAACAATTTAATTTTAGCATAGTGGTATACAATTAACACATAGAAAATTATACTAGATTAATGATTCAAGCCTAAAAATTGTAATTGAAGCTAGCTATACAATTATATGGGCTCTTTTGACAAAATATCTACCGCAAAAATGATTATTTGCCAAAATACTCATCTGCAATACAAATTTATCTGCCAAAATACACTGCAAATGGGTATTTTGGTAAATAACTACTTTTGTAGTGGGTATTTTAGTAAAAAAATCTAATTATATGTCTCTAAGTCTCACCTCCAAATGAATCGAAATCAATCTAAATTTCAATCGCAATCGAGTTTTTGATAAAGAAAACCTCAAACCTTTTAAACTTGTTCGGGCTTCGTAATATAATAATTTATATTTATCGAACTTATTGTTTTTCAATCATTCGAATCTCAAAAATAGAACTCTAGACAAATCTAAACCCTAAATCATAAATAACAAAAGTTAATATATTTCGAGTAGAATTTAAATATATAAAAATAATTAAATTTGACTATATTTAAAATGATTTTAGGGAGAATGAAATAAAGTAGAGAGAGTGTGTCTCTTTATTAGCCTAGAGACAAATCCCTATTTCTACATAAAGCTCATCTCCATTCACCATCTCTTTCTCACCACTCTCTCCATAGGATCACTTTCCCCCTTCCTTACCCATCACTGGGTTTTGCAGAAACCGCAGCAAAATAATGGAAATCCTGAAAATGCGCTAACATTAAACTCAAAAATCGATTCTTTATGGGTGTTTTGATATCTTGATTCAAGGTGAATCCACATTCATTGTAGCTCTTTTTCTTTCAATGGATAAGAGGGTACAAGAAGAAAGCTTTTGCTCTGTAGAACAAGACTTGCGTTGCGATGAAGAAGCTACGAGTCTGTGCTTCAATGGCACCGAAATCTTCTCCGACAGAGCCCATAGAAGAAAAAGCAGCGGTTTTTGCAATGCGGGAGTGGAAACAAAGCAGATTATTGAGTTTCCTTTGGTTAGCGATGAATGTTTTGGCTGGATGATTCAAAGGGAGAAAGAATACTTGCCCAGAAATGATTATCTTGATAGATTAAGAAGTGGAGAGCTTGATATTAGTTTAAGAAGAGAAGCTCTTGATTGGATGTTGAAGGTTAATATTTCTACAACTTTTTGGGTTTATTTAGATCTTTAGTTTAATTATGATTTGATTATGTGATTACTTTCATATAACTATATATTTTCTTTATCGGTTCACTTTCATTTTTGAAGAACAAAAGTAAAAGTGTGAGATAATGATTTATTGATTCCTTTGCTGCTTTACATTCTTGTATCAAATTCACTGGTTTTTTAATGTTTTTCAGGCTTGTGTTCATCACAGTTTTGGAGAAGTATGCTTTTATTCGTCTGTGAATTACTTCGATAGATTCGTCTCAGTTTATGATCTCCCGGTATAAAATCGACATCTTTACGCTTCGTTTTATTCCTTTTTGCCTGATTCTTATGTTATTTACTGAATCACAGACAGGTAAAACTTGGGCTACTCAGTTAGTAGCAGTTGCTTGTTTATTGCTTGCTGCTAAAATGCATGAGGTTATTGTACCAAACACACTTGATTTACAGGTTAAACTTTGAAATCGAGTTATACGGATCCGAATCCGAATCCGAATCCATTTTAATCGTTTCGTATTTGTATTGCAGTGTGGACTTATGGAACAACCAGAGGAACCGAAATTCTTGTTTGAAGCAACAACAGTCAAAAGAATGGAGATGTTATTGCTCAACATCTTGAAATGGAATATTAACCCTTACACCCCATTAAACTTCGTCGAATATTTCATTCAGAAGTTAAAATACGACGAAATTCGAACGCAGCTGCAATTCATTGCTAGATCGTCACAAATCGTTGCAAGAATCACTAAAGGTAAGTAAATTAGCTGATGCATTCTGGTTAAATGGAAAGTTTTGACTTGAAATTTTGGGTTTAAACTGATTACAGGGATTGATTTCTTGGAATTTAAACCTTCTGAAATAGCTGAAGCTGTTACAAGTTATGTCTGTAGCAAAATGAAAGGTTCCCTTAAACTGGGATTTGAAACGGAGAAGGTTAAATTACTCGACAAATGAGTTTTCATTAGTTCTTTAACAATGTGATGAATTTTACAGGGAAGAGTGATCAAATGCTTAAAACTTATCGAAGATTTGGTATCTAGAAACAATGATTTTGCTTCGGGTTCATTATTTTCTGGTACGAGTAGCCCGAACGGGGTTTTGGAAGCGGAGTTTTGGAGCTGGGGAAGTGATGAAAGTGTGATGGGATTATGGGGGAGTTTTTCTACAGAGAATACTCCAAATGGTAAAAGGAGGAAAATGGATCAAGTTAGAGATGATGATGATGATGACGAGGAACCATGAAATTCGAGTTTCTTGTTCGGGTTTTCGTGATCAGTTTTTGATGAAGAAGAAGATGAAGGGGAGAGTGACGTCCTCAGGAGACATTATATGTTTGAATTTGAACACAACAAACATGGCCCGCTCTGATATGTGTTCTTGTCGGATTTCGAGAACTTTGAATATTGAAATTTTTATTTCATGGATTTAAAATGCGTTATTATTATTATTTTATATATATTAAACCCCAAAATAAATAATATTACATGCAATTAGGGCTAATAAGAGGTTCCTATTAATATTTATTTGTTTAAATTAAAATATGAATATTATTCAAATAATAAAACAAGCTTGAATTCGAACATGTTCGTGAATGTTCAAATTTGAATATTTTTATAGCGTTTATGTATGAACACAACGAAAAGATCCGAACACAAACTCGAATACAAAACTAGCAAAACAAAATACAAATGAATATGTATACAAACACAAAAACAAAAACGAAAACAAATACAAAAATGAACACAAATATGAACAATGTTCGAACAAGTTTTTCGTTTGAATTGTAATATAAATAAATACGAGCAAGTCAAATTAAGCTCGTTCAGATCAAATAATAATCATGCATATAATTGACAAATAGCAGTATAGACCGAATAAGGTGTCGGTGTGAGATTTAGAGTAAGGGGGCTAGATTTATTATTTTTACGAATTTGATTAGGGTGGATTAAAGATTTCATTATATAAAATAATTAAAATAATATTTTAAGTTATTTCATCTTACAATTCAAATGAAATATAAAATTGAAAACCTAAAATAAATATCACCCCAAAAATTAGAACGAATCCTATAATTCAAGTATCTAACTTAAAGGGAATATATAATAAATGAATAAATTAAGTATAGTTATGCATATTCGCATATTTATTCAACAAATAACAATTATTTAAACGAACCATAAGTTTTTATCAAATATTTTTTTAGTGAGTTTTAGTGATTATTTTTATATTTTATTATAATAATTAATACACCCCACCAGGTGAATACAGCGTCGCTATGCTATTGTTTTGGGGCCCATATATATTTTTTTATTATTTTCTCTGTTCATTTGACCGGTCAAAACTCAGCTGCCTAACTTTTCCCATACAACATGATATTTTGGAGGGATTTTTGGTAATTTTTCAAATAAATCAAATTTAATATAATTTCCCTTTAGTATGTTTCAATGTCTGAGTTTGTTATAAATAGATTAATTTTGGTTCTGAGTTTGGTAACATTAAGATACTAATTATTTAAATAATTAAATAATACATATTAGAAAAATATATTAAAGAAAATAACAAATCGTCATTCCACTTCATTTAATCTTGGCCCATGGCCCAATCCGTTATGCTCCAACTCAAAAACTTTAAATCTAGGTTGCAAGATTCACTCGAATTCGTACAATCTAACGCATCCGTTGCACACCTGATATGTAGGGTGTGTACTGAGTACGTAAAAATTTTAAAAATATATTTTAATTAATTTGAAAGAAATTATGTACAATCTATCATATTAATAATCGATATGATTTGAAATATTATTTGATTATTGAGTAAATTGTAAAAAGATAATATATTTATATTATTTTAATCAACGAATCATTAACACACCCTAATCGGATTCGTAAAAAATTAACGAATCTCGCACTCTCGCATATCGAATCTTGCACCTCGCATCTTTGTTGGTGCAAGATAACTTTAAATCTTTATATTTAGAAATGTTTTATTCGATACTTATTGAACTAAAAAATCGAATACTGAAAAAATTATAATATTTTATACTGAATATTGAACTGCATTTTTTTGGTTCTGTGCAGTAAATACCATAATTTTTAGTTTAGTTTTGCTATATACCCAAATACTTTATTTACCCAATTTAATCAAGTACAAAAATTAACTCTAAATCATAATCAACCTCATAACCATTAAATTATATAATTTAATATACAACTTATTATTTTAAATAAAATAAAATACTAAATCCAGTATTTAGTAAATTATCGAATATCAATTTTTTAGTGACCCAAAACCGAACATCAAAAATAAAAAAAATGGAATATTAAACCGGTTTTCGAAATTCGTTATTGGGTTCGATAAAAATTCAATCTTCTTTTATATTATGTTTTTACCCAATAGTGTAAGCCATAGTTATAGTTTTATCTTTCTTTTTGGTTCTCATAAAATTTGAATTCGAGAAAAAAAGTCGAAATAATTATATAAATATTATATTGAAACTTTACCCCATTACTAATATTAGACCTATTAATCTTGTTTTATTGCATATTTGATTAATTTTGTATCCTCAGTCAATGGGTTTGTTTGGTACCACAATTAAAAGTGCGGTGAGGTGCGGTGAGATGATCCAATCGTGATTTTTTTAATGCACGCAAAACATAAGCTTAATTACGATGTGATAATCGTTAAAAAATTGCGATATCATCACAGTTGTTAAAACCAGCTATGGTTTCATCGTTATTTTGAAAAATACTCATTTACCCTTACTTCTAGTAATTATAATATAATTATATTTATTATTATTATTATATATATATATAATGGTATATTAGTATTTTTACATAAATCACAATCATAATATCGCAATTTTACCAAACATACTTAAAAATTCACGATCATCATATCTCATCACACCTCACTACACCGCAATTTTAAAAAGCTAAACCAAACAAACTCAATAATTCATTTCTTTCTTAACGTGAGACCTTGATGTTTGTACATGTGTTGCCATTATTGGAAATTAGCTAAATATAATAATAATAAGCTAATTCTTAAACATAAGCTATGTTAAATGGACACCGCCACGGCGCCACGGGGATTCGTGGACTCGGACTCGGGGACTCAGATTTGTTAAAGAGTCCGACTCGTTAATATCAATTATTTTTTTAATTAAAATATAAAATTTTAAAAAGACATTTGTTGTTAACATGGTTCATAATTAATAATAAATAAAATTATGTTTATCTAATTATATTATACAAAATAATAAATTACTACCACAAATATATATGATTAATAGAAAAATGGCGACTTGGGTCCCCAAAGTTTGGATAATTTGGCAATTTTGGTCCCCAAAGTTTGAGTTGCAAAAAAAGTCCCCAAAGTTTTGATGATTTGGCAATTTTGGTCTCCAAAGTTGCGTATTTTCGCAAAATACGTTCCCAAAGTTTGCGAATTTTTGCAATTTTGGTCCCCAAATTAATTTTCGTCCGAGGACCTAATTTGCCACAATTCGCAAACTTTGGGGACGTATTTTGCGAAAATACGCAACTTTGGGGATTGGTTTTGTCAAAATTCGCAAACTTTGGGGACCGGTTTTGCATACATGAAACTTTGGGGGCTGGTTTTGCCAAAATTGCCAAATTATCCAAACTTTGGGGACCAAAACTACCTTCCGCCCATAATTAATGTTTAAAACCTATAAAGTATCGAATTAATTGGTATAAACTATATTATATTCAAATAATACTGATATACAACTAATTTTTTAAACATTAACGAATTATATTAATATATATAAATAAAAACAAATTTAAATAATGACTATTTCAAAATAAATAATAATAAATATAAATATAAAAAACGGACTCGTGTCCGAGAAGAGTCGGTGTCCTAGAAGAGTTCGACTCAGATTCGGCTTCCCGGGAGAATAGTCCGTGTAACATAGAACATAAGGGGCCTCAATTATTATAAAATAGTTTATATTACAATTAATTTAATGTAAATTTTGATCTAATAAAACTAGAGGTGGGGGAGAATTGAAAGCGGTCTTTCATGAAACACCATGGGGCCTCCATTATTTTTAAATAATATATTTCAATAATAATATTTTGTTTTCATTTACCTAAAATATTAAAATTGGAATATAATTTGAATGATGTCAATAGTGTAGTACACACCAACTTTTAATAATTGTGTATCAAATGTTTTTATGAAATCAAATAACTATACAAAATCAGTACATTTTGTTTTATTTATAATGCATACAAATATTAAATACAAATAATTTATAAAACTTTGTGAATACTGAGTGGTATATGAATTTGTAATAATTTACAAATATTACAACATCCGCTTCGATTTTTAAATAGTGTAAAAAGATGTTCTCAAATTTTTTAAATTGCATATTTAGTAACAGGAGTTTCTAAATCATTCTAGAATGAACATCGAATAAATATTGGCGGTTTTTGTTTATTTATTGTAAGTGGTTTAGACCATTTATATGTTATTTGTTAATTTTCAAATTTTAAAATTATACTCATTAAATCTTTTTAAGTTCGATAGATTAAATACAAAATATTAATACATTTTAAACATAAACGAGTGTTAATATCAAATATTAACATTTTTCAGAGTCATTCATACAATTCTTAAACTTTGAGAATATTATGTTTACAATTTTAGGAAGTTATGGGGTCAAATCATGAATTATATCAACTTTAAGTATTTTGAATGCAATTTACAAACTTTAAAGCACCGTATTTATACTATTTTAAAGTTCTGAATCACCGATAAACATCACGCATAATAATAGAGATGTTAAGAAGTGCAAACAATTGGTAAACATACATTGTCGGACTAGTTATTGTTCATATTTTCTGGTTCAAATTAAACCATTATCATTGTTCGATATTTGAACAAATATCTCTATTCTCAGCTTATGTTCGTCACCGCAACAAGACACCCGCTAACTTCCACACAAACATTATATTTATATGTACCCACATATTTTAAATTAGGGGATACCATGGGCGTACAAAGAAAACTTAATTATTACAACCAAATATTCTCCAATTTAACTTGTAAGAAAACTTTACATGTCACCAATTCATAGAATGTGATACCCGAACCACTTGGTCGATCCGTATGATTGATAAGGTGAACATCTTGATCAATACGTGTGAGTGACTTGGATATTGTTAAGTTTTTAAGGTCCGATCAATTTTTATGTGGATAATGTGCTCGAGTATAACATATAAGGAGATAAAACAACACCGTAAAAGACTTGAATAAATCATTTACTATAATCTATATTCCCTATTATAAACCACATGAAATAACTTCTCATTTTCGATGTGAGATAATTATCACAATTTCAACATATATCAATGGGTTAAATAATCATTAGTAAGGCACATTGATTGGCAAAGTAAAACTAACATAGAGTGGTGATGTGAGAATGATCAGTACACTAATTATGATGAGATAAATTCATAGAGATAAGTTTGGTCGGAATTTGTAACAACCATGAGTTGAATCGTGATTCTTTTGAGTCTAGTCAATCAAGGTTCGAGCTTGAATTTTTTTTTTCGAACCAAGTCTAGCTCTATTTCAATTTAAATTATTAACGAATCGAACCTTGAACCTCAAAATTTATATAAAATCAAGTTGGATTGCGAGCCAATAATATTCCAATATCTGTATATATTAATACTATATTGTATATATCTAGGTGAACCTGAACTTCTATATAACCGAATATTGAATCATAATTTATTAGGTTTTGAACACGAATAAACTTTGTCTATTTCGAGAATGCCCCAAACCTTAAAAGGACTTAGATTCAGTTCAATTCATTTTATTTACATCCACACTCGAGATCTCGACAAATCAAATGAAACGCTTGACCTTCTCAAGTGAATGTTTTCATACCAATCTTGATAGATACCAAATTTTATTGTTTAATAAAAAAATATTATCATTTATACTTCCCAAATAACGCTGGTTTAACATGAAAATCCGATACATGGGGTAGTAGTGGGTTCCCACCAATTTGATTTGTTAATTTTTTTGAACTCTGCTTTTTATATATAGAGACAGGAACATTCCCTTTTTTTCTTAAGGGGAAAACGAAAAACTTGTGTGACAGATTCATGGCTACAATTTACCAGGAAAACCAATTCATCTACAACGGGAGTCTCTTAGATTCCGACACCGGAGTCAGCGGCGGCGGTCTAGAGCAGATTATACTCCAAAATGGTGATCTCAATTCCGGGATTCCTTGTTCAAACAGCTACTGTAATACTAATACTACTTTACCTTCTGAATCTCACCACAACGGAGGATTACCGCCGCTGCTCCGTCGGAAAAGGCAACGAAAGTCAAATCAGAAGAGTAAAGAAGAAATAGAGAATCAGAGAATAACCCATATCGCGTTGGAACGAAATCGCCGCCGTCAAATGAACGATTACCTCGCCGTGCTTCGCTCACTTATGCCACCATCTTACACTCAAAGGGTACACCGTACACTTCTTCTGCATAATTATTGTATCCCTGAATTGATTATATCTGCAAGTATTTTTGCGGTTGCTAGGATATGTTTGTACATGCAGTTTCGCATAAAAACAAACTTGTCTGAAAACGATGACGTCAATCTTTTAATAGGGCGATCAAGCATCAATTGTCGGGGGAGCAATTAATTTTGTGAAGGAATTGGAGCAGCTCGTGTACTTTCTAGAAGGAATTAAACAACGACAACTAGAAGTTTCAAATGTATTTTCCAATCTCTTCAATTTTCCTCAATACTCGACGAACTCCGGTGAGTTTTCTGGCGAGCAACGGTCGAGTATCGCAGACATTGAGGTTTCGATGGTTGAAAGTAATGCGAATATTAAGATCTCGAGATCGAAGAGACAATCGAATTTGTTGTTGAAGCTCGTAGTCGGGCTTCATTCGATCGATCTTGTGGTTCTTCACGTTAATGTTGTCACCGTGTACGAGTCGATATTGTACTCTTTCAGCGTGAAGGTATATGTCGAAATTGAATAGTTTTGTGATTTTGATTTAATGGATGATTCGTTAATATTTATAGGTGGAGGATGATGGTCGGTTTTGTACCGCAAATGATGTTGCCTCGGCTGTGCACGAATTGGTTAGGGTATTCGAAGAAAATGTTGTGTTTGTGAATTAAATGAAATAAGTCTAGTTGTTATTGATTATGCATTTTAGTTGATTATGTAATAATATGGAATTTGGTAAATGGTCATGATCGTCTTCTTCATCTCAATTGTTATACTCTGAAAATTGATTATACCATACAAATCAAATTTTAGGAAATTGATTTTATAAAAAATTATGAATATCAGTTTTATTATCTTCATATTTTATGAATAAAAGTATCATAATTATAAAATTATACGGATCAAAATTATAAAAATCATAAAAGTATTAAGACCAAATTTGGGTAATAATTTGATAGAGAGAAAAGAAATCATTATAATGTAAAATATGTACAAAATTTGATTTATAATGATTGTTTTCATGATTTTTATTAGTTGTCTTGAATGATCTTCTCCGATTTGAAGAGCTCTTAATTGAATCCATATAACCCAGAATTCTTGCCTGAGTTTGTTTTCTCAATCTTATGGCTCGAGCTAAATTCTCCGGAAATTATCCATAGAACAAGATCTTCTCACCGGCGGTTGTTTTATAAACGCCGCCGTGCGATTATGATCAGTTAAATCGCTGAGCACTCTGAGATTGAAGTCCGTTGAGGTGATATTAACAGGAATACCACTGGGTTCTACGTTCTGATCGGTTTCTGTTTCAGGGATTGCCGGCGGATGATTCACGGCGAGATTTTCCACCGGTGATACATTAGCAGTATTCCGATCAATGACAAGAATAGGAGCTCTACAAACTGGGCAATTTGTATGGGATCTCAACCATTTATCAACACAAGGAGAGTGAAAAGCGTGGCTGCATTTAGGCAAAAGTCGCAGTAATTCATCTTCTTGAAATTCATTTAGACAAATCGTACAATCATTTCCTTCGATTAAACCATCTCCCTTTACGTATCTGAAAAAAGAAATCGATTCTATTACAGCTTGAGGAAGCCCAACGGTACGGATATGCCAGATTGGATGATCAATCACTGGACCCTGATTCTCATCGAAAAAATCCTGCCCAGTTACCGGTACGGCGGCGTTCCTTCTACTAGCCCTTCTTAAGCTTGATCTGAACCTTATGATTGTAAAATATGAAAGAAAAAGAAGGGCACCACCAAGAATACAGAGCATGATGATCAAAATCTTTGATATACCAGCTTGTTTACTATCTAACTCCGGCTGAAAAAGCGGCGGCGGCGGAGATAGGTAGCAGTCATCTGGGCAGATGTAGCAGAAATTACAAAAGGAATATGTCTTCTGATCGGGCTTTGTTCCTCCAGGAACAAATTTTCTGGTTTGAAATTCCATGAAGAAAGATTACAGAGAGAAACCTTCAACATATGGTGAAGAAAGCAATTGATTGTTGATTCATTGGAGTTTCCGTTCTGCGTTTGCCAAGTCAATTAAGACAATGAATGGACTTAATAATTATTTAATTATAGAATTTGATTGCAATTACAAAAAAATAAATAAGATATAATATTAATAATTATACAATAAAAGAATTAACCCAATTCAACACTTTGACATGGATAAACCAATATCTTAAAAATACGATATATTTAACTTATTTTTTACGTTGTTAAAATACAATGATTGTTTTTATTGTGTTTTAAACTCGAAAAATATTGGCTCCATAATTATAATTACGTTATTAATAATTGAATCAAAACATCCCAATTTGATATTTATTAATAAATAATTAATAATTAAATGCTGCTATCAGTATTTAAATTCCAACCGTCTCCACCAATAAATGATACCACTTACCTAATTTAATTACTAAATTGGGTGTACTGTATGCGCGGATTTACCAATTCGTGCCAGTGGTCAATAACAGCAGACACGTGGTCTCAATCAAAACACGACACGTGGTTTTTACATTTATAGTTGAATTTGGGCCAGAAATTGAAAAGCAGTAGGCTTTCAGGTAGTGGACTGTGGCTTGAAGCCCATATTATGAAACACGGGTTTTTTGGTCTCATTATTTTTATTTCAATAATTCGATTTTGTAATTAAATAATTTTAGATAATAGTGATAATAGTAAAAGAAAATGAATTAGAGTTTTCAATATTTAAAAAAATAATTTTGCTTTATATGTTTTTATAAATCTTTTAATTGTCAATTTTCATTATAAAAAAATATTAAAATAATTTAAAACGAAATATGTTTTATTTTCTCGTTCACTACCCTAAGGAAAACTAGGTGCTTTTTCTGATTCATTTGACTTTTGAATCTGTAATGGAAACTGGGGGTTGTTTGTTTTATGCTGAAATTCGCACCAGTATCTTTTGCGTTTCGATTCAGAACTTGAGAAAAGCTCGTGATATTATGATAGGGAGAATGGTCCTGCTATCTTTTTCTCGGACCACTTGTTGCCAGCCTTGGCCCCCGAGATGTTCGACAAAAGTCCTGAACCATATCGCTGAATTCGATCATCATCTTTGTCAGCAGTATTGGTTTGGAACAGAAGAAGCCTCTGACTTACCAGTGTTTGTCGGCTTTTTCTACCTTTTAACTTCATGAATGCTTTGTTCTTGTGTGAATTGAAAGCTATGTTTCAGTGTTTTTCAATTCTATCAATCATTTATTTCATAGTTGAATCAACTAGCTTCACTTCAGAACTACAATAAATGATAGACTGCTGAATGCGTTATCTTTTAAAAACTCGATGAACATCTTTTATCACCACATGGGGCTTGAGATCTTACTATTCATTGTGTATATGAAAGTAAGTTTATTTGTCATTAAATGTCGTGGTCTCGATGAATTGAATCTGGTTGGTGAATTGTGCGTACAATGAACAGTATGTTTATCTTTTTCCCTCAAAAGGCTCTTAATAGCTCTGGCAGAGTCTAGAATCTGTTGGTTTTTGCACTTTTGTGGCTACAATCCAAGTTCTCAATCAAGTAATTAGTTCTTTTTTTGATTGAAGAACTGATTTTTAAATATGGAATAGGCTCTTTCTTGAATTGAGATTTGTTTGGTTTGACTACTTAATACTTTGCGGTTGGTTTGAATGATCTTTATTACAGTGTATGAACATTGGGTTTTTTCTGAACATTTGACTCGGAAAATCAAAAACAGGATTAGGTGAAAAGGACTGCCGAGTCCACGGGCAGAGGATTGCACGGACCACAACAACAGCTGATGCGGAGCCCATGATGGCTGACCGAACTGAAATCTCATTCACCTTGAATTTGGTATTCATTTCATTTGCCAACACAATGTATCTAACCATGGTTAGTTTTTAACCCTGTGTGAGACTCCCCATCCACAGTTGGTTTTATTTAAAGACAATGCAATTGTGAAAGGCCAGCTGGTTAGTAAGACAGTTCAGCGATCGTCAACATCAACTCCCCAGCCCCTCCAGAGTCCATCTCTGCATGAAATTTCGTATGTAAATCAATAGTTTTCTTAGCCCTTTGGAAGCCTGAGCATGAAGTTTTATTCCTTCTTTGTTTTTTCTGCTTGTTATTATCTTTGTGACTTGTTATCTCCTCCATACTCCAAGTTTTGATCTTTCTGTGTTCTTAGTTTTCGAGTTTTCAATGCTTTTTGTTGGGTATTACCCGTGAAAAAGCAACTTCTTGGGAAATTTGAGCAGTATTTGACAGTAAAAAATTCAATGTTCTTCTTCTTCTTCAGAAGATCTGATTAATTGATAAGAACCATGAAGAGGCTTGCATGTTCTGATTCATTAACTGGTTTGATCCCAAGCTCCGGTACAGGTACGAGATTACTGTAAATCCTTTAAATCTTACATTACAAATGTAATCAAGATTCCTCCTTTTTGTGTTGATGTGTTCAGATGAGCATAATTCCATGTACAACAGCATTTTAGAAGAAGAAGGATTTAATGAAGAATCAAGCCAAATTATGGAGAAGAAGAGAAGATTAAGCGTAGATCAAGTGAAGGCATTAGAGAAAAACTTTGAAGTCGAAAACAAACTTGACCCTGAAAGGAAGCTCCATTTAGCTCAACAACTTGATCTTCAGCCTAGACAAGTAGCTGTCTGGTTCCAAAACCGCCGAGCCCGTTGGAAAACTAAACAATTAGAAAGAGATCATGGTGTCCTTAAAGCTAACTTTGATGCCCTTAAGCAGAATTTAGAGAAACTCCACCATGAAAACGAAGCTTTAGTTCAACAGGTGATGATGATGTTATTGATCGTTTATGCTGTGTGTTTCATTTGTTTGATTTTGTGGGTTTTTGCTTCAGATTCAAGATCTGAAATCAAAGCTCAATCTTGTTAAGGACAAGATCATAATGGAAGATCCTAAACCCGCAGGAATCGGCGGCGGCGCGTCAGACAGTGACTCGAGTGGTATACTGAACGACAGCAGCCCGACGGCGGCGGTGTCTTCTTCCGTTGGGATTCTTAACGAGAAACAATCATCCCACGAACTGCATTTGATAAAGATAGAGGAGCAAGATTTCTTAAATGAAACTTTCTTTTCAGAAGATGAAGCTCCAACTCTTCATTGGTACTCCAATTCATGGCCTTAAACATGAAGAACAGCAGCTACAAAATCCCAGATTTCGTTGAATAAAGCCAAGAAGAATGAAAAAATAATAAACAATTTTGTAGCTGTGTGTAAAACCTGTCTCAATCCATGTCCCCATTAGTTGAATCAAGAAAGAAATGAGACAAAGATGTGGGTCAGGAAGACGAAGAAGACTACTATTGGAGTTCAGTTTTTCACGTGAATGTAAACAGAAAGTGACTGCGATTATTTTCATTTTTCATCAAGTAAATTAGAAAATTTAACCATATTTCAAAAAATTGTGAATTAATTAAATATAATTTTATTATTCTAATATATATTAGGGATTCGAGCTTTCTAAAAAATAAAATGAGCCTAAGTAAATTGTGTTTTTTGAAATATTAATGTAATTAAAATGGAAGAAAATATTTTATATATATAAATGTTAAATATAAAAGGGACAGAGTGATATGTTACATCAAAGGGCGATCGTCACATCCTAAGATAGCACATGTGTATGTTTTTTTAATTCCCTATCCCATAAATAAACCTCAATTTTTTTTATTCACAATTATATTATTTTGCAACTTAATCCATAAACCATAGTAAAAACCGTATGGAAATTAAATCCCCTGAAATATTTGTTGCAAGTTCTTCGTACCCTTAAGTCTTAACTACATAATAATAATACCAGTCGATATTCCTTATTTTGTATTATATATATTCTTATTCTATTACAAGTGACAAAATTAAAATCAGACAAGGAAAAACATGGCAATAACCTGGGGCCCATTTATTCCACCACAAAAATAAGTGGGCCATTTTTCGGCTTAATGGGCCCAAACATAAAAAAATTACTACTTAACATTTGAGGAATCATAGTTGTTTATATAAAATTTATATCATAAAAATAAATCATAAATACTGTTATATCTCTGAAAAAGTCCAAAATGATATTATAGGGAAAAATGAATACTTGAAGAGTATATTACGAAAACTTTCCTTATAATTAATTATATGGTGGCATAATCATAAATAAATAAATATGAGTGATGTTTACCCACGGCCTCCAAACTTAGAAACGGTGTAAATGACATGCCCTCAAAATTACGAAATTGCAAATATAATACACATTTTGAACAAAAATATGTATTTGTAGTCCTCCAACATCAATTAAATACACA
This sequence comes from Utricularia reniformis, assembly GCA_009725065.1. Lineage (NCBI taxonomy): Eukaryota > Viridiplantae > Streptophyta > Magnoliopsida > Lamiales > Lentibulariaceae > Utricularia > Utricularia reniformis. Next base: position 646,241 of record RWGZ01001070.1, read on the forward strand.
TAAGACACTTCAAATTTCCAATATCGTTTGTCATTGACACTTTAATGAATTCATAAATTTTTAATATTTTATGCACAATTCTCGAACATCAATGGTAAATTTTGTATAATTTTTCAAATGAATCTTATTTGCGTATTTTGTGAGAGATTTTCAAACGGTTTTCAACTTACGAGAAACCGGTGCTAGAATGTTAGGGGTAAAATACAAACGATATTGATAACTTTATGTGTTATTCTTGCAATTTCGTAAGTTGGAGGGCATGCTCTTTACACCGTTAGTAAGTTAACGGGTTAATTATACAATTTTTTCAAATAAATATTAATATAATTAAAACAAATAATTAAGTACAACTGTATGCAACATGAGTTTTTTACCATCCATATCATTGACATAATCTTAAATAAATAAAAAAACACTGATTTTTTTTTAATTTAATTAATAACACTGAATTCGGTCATTTCAGCAAAATAGCACTGAATGACGTTTGGGAGCCCGGTTTCTATTACACCAGAAACCGGGCTACGAATTTTTTTTTTTTAAAAACTGCTTTCCACTTGCATAAAGTTTTCCAGCATCCACTTCGTTTCTTCCAGCCGATTTTGCATTATTTCAACGAAAGCTCATACTATTTAAAACATGATTAACATTAATAATCCGAAAATATTTAAATGAAATAAATATTTAAATATGTGTCGGTGTCAGACGTGTAAAACAGAAACCGGGAGTGTCAATGTCAGTGTCAGTTTTTTGATGGACCTATCAGTGTCAGACGTGTAAATCGACGATAAATCACTGAATTTTTTTTTATAATTAATAACAGTGATACCGGTCGTTTCAACAAAATAGAAGTGATGGACGTGTGAGTAGCCCGGTTTCTGTAACACGAGAAACCGGGCCACTCTTTTTTTTTAAAGCGTAGCCCGGTTTTTGTTAAACGGAAACCGGGCGTGTCAGTGTCAGTGTCAGTTTTTTGATGGACCTATCAGTGTCAGACGTGTAAATCGACGATAAATCACTGATTTTTTTTTATAATTAATAACAGTGATACCGGTCGTTTCAACAAAATAGCAGTGATTGACGTGTGAGTAGCCCGGTTTCTATAATACGAGAAACCGAGCCACTCTTTTTTTTTAAAGCGTAGCCCGGTTTTTGTTAAACGGAAATCGGATTGGATCCATTCGAATAAAAAATCAGAAACTCACTAAGATACAATAAAAACTCAACAATTTATAAAATTATAAATATGAATTTGCTTCCGTCACCCTTATATTTACTTTTTTTTTAAAAAAAACGAGCTGAAACCGAGCTATATTTATTTTTTAAAAAAAAAAATACGCAACTCGATTTCTATATATAGAAACCGAGCTGTCCATAGGCATGTCCCATCATGCGTCCATCACTGCTATATACGTGATAAGAATTGACACAATGACAAAATCGAATTGTACAGTAACTGACACTGTTACTATACCAGCTCGCCCTATGTAACATTGTAATGCGACCAATATGGCACTAACAACAAGGGAGAACCTGAATTCCCATTTATATGTGTTTAATGTACTCGATCCGTGCGTGTCCATCAACTTTACATCCACACCGTTAGTTAAACCAAGAAAGCACAATTTGACGAATCCAAGCCGTCAGATACCATAATTAATATACACACGGATTATGGTTATTGACCGTCGGATTATAACAACCCGTCTATTTAAACTCATGAACCGCTCAGCATTCTGACTTTGGATTTCCTTGAAAGAGTGCGTAGAAGATCTTGGAGCTTGAAGAAGAGGTTTGTCGTTATCTTGTTTTCTGAGTTGTGTAATATTTTGAAGGAAATATGAATTTTAACAAGATGTTATCTGAATTATTGGCTGCTTGTAATGTTTAGTAGTCAACGCGCGACGCGATGATATGTTTTTAGGGTTCAAATTGCATTGTTTAACCGATTGATTGACTGTTTAGATTTAAATTCTGTTGTTTTGATTCATAAATATGAAGTTCTGTTTTCTCGATGTGGAATTGGGTGGTTGTATGTATCAATAATTTACTGTATAGAAGATCTCAGCGTTCAACCCTCCGTGTCTTGAAAAATTGAGGAGTAGTCCTTCCTGTTTTTTGAAATTCACGTTGTACCTTCAAAAGAGTCAACTGCAGCAGCTGTACTTTATATATTAAGTTCGTTGTATATTTGCATGATTGCGTTTCAATTTGGAAATAGGTTATACTTGTCATCCAATTTGTATGTAAATTATTGATCTATTATTTGATTTTTTACTCAAAGTCCTCTTTTATTCATAGATGGCACGTACAAAGCAAACTGCCCGTAAATCAACAGGAGGGAAGGCTCCAAGGAAGCAACTTGCTACCAAGGTACTGAAAAAATAAGTTTTTTATACATCATTTGTCGTTAATCATTTGGCTTTGATAGTATTATTTGTAATCGGCTATTGTGCTCTTTCCTTGTATAGGCTGCCCGCAAGTCTGCTCCAACTACCGGTGGAGTTAAGAAGCCTCATCGTTATCGCCCTGGTACTGTTGCTCTTCGGTGAGTCTAATGTAACTTATAGAAAAATACTGTCATTGCATTCGTTTTTGTATTTGAATTCATTGAAAGCTTTACCTTTCTAATCTTCAGTGAAATCCGAAAGTACCAGAAGAGTACTGAGCTTTTGATCAGGAAACTTCCTTTCCAAAGACTCGTTCGTGAAATTGCTCAAGACTTCAAGGTTTTTACAGAACACAATATCTATAATAATGAATTTATTCGATCATTACAATCTTGATTTGTATTTTGTAGACTGATCTTCGATTCCAGAGTCATGCTGTTCTTGCTCTTCAAGAAGCTGCTGAAGCATACCTTGTCGGTTTGTTCGAAGATACCAACTTGTGTGCAATCCATGCTAAGCGTGTTACGATCATGCCTAAGGACATACAACTCGCCCGCAGGATCAGAGGCGAGCGTGCTTAACCAATGTTATTCGACTTTGGTATTTGCTTTGTTTAGCATGTTATCGATATGTAGATGTTCTTTAGCGCTTTATTACTAGTAAGCTCTGCTGCTTATTCTATTCTCTAGGGATGGGTCATATTTGAACTTTTCTTCGTCCTAATTACTATGTCGTTTATTGTTGTATTGTTGCTATGTTTGAGTGTTTTTTAGGGAAATAATGTTTTTATTTGTTTAATTTGAGTTATATTATGTTATTGTATTATAAACTGGTTTTTGAATTTTGAATAAATTAGAGAGTTTAAAGGTGTTGTTCTTTTGGTACGCAAGTTTAAAAAGAAAGTTAATATTCATCATTTCATAATCTTTTGTTTTTACATAAGAATATTGAGAATTGTAAAATGATAAATGAAATAAATAAAATCTATTTAATTATTTATTTGATAAATAAATTATTACGTTAGAATTTATATTCTTATTTATTGTTATGATTAAAATATATTTTATGGTAATTTAACTTGTAAATATAGTATATCATGTGACAGTAAAAATAAATTTTTAATATTGATGAATATATTAGGATTCTTTATATATAACATAATTAGAATCTTGAATCTTATCAATCGTATTATGTATTATGATAGCATATGCTTATGTTTTTAGATGTTCACAATTGGAAGTAGAAACTACTAATCAGTGGGAACTCACTCAGTCTTGTTAGAGTTTTCAATTTTAGAGGTCAAGGGTTTAGGTTTTATATCTTTCGTTTAACTTTAATAGAAAGACTCTGTGGCCCAATGGATAAGGCGCTGGTCTACGGAACCAGAGATTCTGGGTTCGATCCCCAGCAGAGTCGCTAATTATACTTTTAAAATTTTTAAATGCTTCGTTTTCATCTTGTTGGGGTTTAGAGAACTTTAGCGAATTATTCGCCTTTATGGATTTTATAGAGGTTGTAGGGTGCTTTTTTTGGTTTAGTCAGAAATGTTTATATATTAATATTCAGAATAAGATATTTATAAATTAGTTAACAACATTACATTTTCTTAGCATTAACTCACGATTCTCCTGAGTTAGTCCGTGCGGTTGTAGCATGAAAACATCAATCCAAGTGTCTCTTCTACAGAGACAATAATGACAGCATCATCACACACCGCCGCCTCAAACCGACGATAAATTCACAACCTTACCCAAAAATCCCTCAACAATTGCAAAAAAGTGGCTTGCAGGTGGGTACACAAAATTGGTTAACAGGCATCATCAATACAGATTTCCCAAGTTTGGAAGGTTTCCCAGCTGCGAAAACCTACGCCAAAGAAGGGCTACAAATCCACCACAATTTCAAAAGGGACAAGATTAGTCCTCTAAAGAAAGAATTCAAAATTTACAGATGGAGCCCTGAAAATCCCCATCAAAAGCCTTTTCTCCAATCCTACTTTCTCGACCTTTCAACCTGCGGGCCAATGGTAATGACAGAAAATCAATATGACATAAGGACTTTATGCATTACTTACATATTGCAGGTTCTTGATGCATTACAGAAAATAAAATAAGTTGATGATTCTAGTTTATCTTACCGGAGGTCTTGCAGAGAAGGGATTTGTGGGTCGTGCTCGATGAACATAGACGGTACAAATATTGTAGCATGCCTTAAACATATAGATTCAGATACTACCAAAGCTACAATGATAACTCCATTGCCTCATATGTATGTTATCAAGGATCTAGTAGTTGATCTCACCAATTTCTATCTGCAATATTGGTGGGTAGCCTAAGCAGCAGTAGAATAATGCATATGTTTCTCATGTGATCTGAAAGTAATCATTCAGGGCGGTGGAGCCGTGGTTGAAGACAAAGAAGAAACCTGTGGATGGAACAGAATACCTGCAAAGTGTTGATGGGCTTTACGAGTGCATTCTTTGTGCCTGTTGCACTACTTCTTGCCCTTCATATTGGTGGAACCCAGAACAGTTTCTTGGCCCTGCTGCATTGATCAATGCATATCGCTGGATTGCTGACAGGTGGGTTGATTTTCTGCCATAGATTCATCACTGCATTTTGGAAGGATTGTTGATAAAGATTGGGACTTTACAGTCGGGATGATTTTGGAGATGAGAGACTTCAGGCATTGACGGAGGATGAAGCACGTCTGTACCGTTGCAGAACAATCAAAAATTGCACGGCAACGTTCCCTAAAGGCCTGAATCCAGCCAATGCAATCAATAAAATGAAAACCAGGCATTTGCTAGATCAGCGTGTTGAGAAGATGGAAGAAAATGAGGAGCAGCAAGCTATTGGACAGAGTTAGTTCTCCTTCTCCACATAGTTTTCTTGCACGCAAGGAGGTTATCCTTATCCATAAAAACCAGAACAAATTTATCAGTATTCGAAATGCATAAGCGATCTCCCCCAGGGAGAATTAACAATCTAACATAAAATCATAAGCACAAAGGGAAAATCATCGTATAACCAACTCCAGGCGCTAAATCAACAGGTGACAGTCCAAGAACATCAAAAATATTACTCATTGCATCATCTAGCAGACCGTAAAACTTAATGATGAAGTGATGTTGCAGATTATAACACAACCTCGACAGAAATTAAGATCTATCTTCATCGCAATACTGAAAATTAGTATGGTTTGTACTACTCATACCAGCGCAGAAGGTAAGCGAACCACAGATTCATCATCAATGCGAACAATAAATTGGTTGATGCCGACTCGGTGCCGTCGCCATAGGAGTTCTGGAACTCGATTTGAACCCTAAGAAATTGAAACTTCAAATTTGAAATAAGTGAATCCCTCACTTGTATTTGTATTGTAAAACGAGGGTTATTGGGCGGGCTTCACGTCGTTATTAGGAAATGTGAAAAAGGCCTGTGGCCCAATATTTAGTTGGGCTTCTCTACGAGTGAGTTTAATTAACAAAATAATATTGATTTAAATTAATTCATATAAATGAATACTAAAATTTGTGTCCGTATAAAATAATAATAGGTTTGAGTAAAATAAATAAAAATTGTTTATGCAAATTGAGAATCGAAAGAAAAATACAAGTTATTTTTATGTATAATTTAATTTTGTTCATATTTAAATGTAATATGTAAAGAAGGTGAGAAAAGAAAACAGAAACGGACAAAGAAGGTTGTCGGAAGCGAAGGCGCTCGGCCCTCGATACGGGGACCGAATTTCAATGTGTGAATTGACTCACTTGTATACCAACCAACCACGTGTGCTACTCCTTACTCATACACGAATTTAATTTAATACTTTCATATTTTTGTTAATTATATCCCTAAGTTTTATAATTATATTAATTATAATTTCTAAAGTATAATATGATATACTTTCTAAATTTTGCAAAACTAATATAATTATATTTTTGGGGATTTCATCTACCAAATATTATCAAATTTATCAAAACTTAAAATAAATATGTCATTACACGTTGAAGACCAAATTTAACAAAACTATCAAAATTTGAGGATTCAATATGTCATTTTCTCACTTCTAAGTTCTAACCCAAAAGTTATCAAATCGGTATAAAATTAGATATAATTAAATAATATTACTTTAATTTGATATTTTTTTATCGTCTCGAAATTTTGTTTCCATATGATCAATATGTTTTGTATATAGAGGTTTTGTTCTTATTATTATATAAACTCTCTTGTCTCTTGGTGATGAATAAAATTAAAGGGATCATGTGTTGATGCTTCTTGTTGAAGGAACCAAAGAGATAAGGTTTGAAAGATGCTTTAATTGGGTATTTGAAAATTCAGGTGAGAGGAAGAATGTGGACACAAATTGGTCGTACAAAGTCCCCAATCATAACATAAATATTAGATTAAATGAATAATTTATTATATTATAATTCTTGTAAATTCAAATTATTATTTCACTCCACTCACTTGATCGTTTAGAACTTACTTCAATATAAGTGATAATGCTTGAGTTGTAATCGAGTCACATTCGAAAAGTGGAAATATGCTCGGATATTACATATAAGAAAAAATAGACAACACTCAATAATATTTACTATGATCATCAACATGTGTTATAAATCAATAATATTTAAATGATTACACAATTTTACATATTTCAACAACTTATAATCTTGAAATTATTGTTTTATTGTTACCCTTTTACATATACTTAAATAGGAATAAAGCATCATACAAGCTCTTTTATTTAATAACATATATAGCCAATTCAAGATTTCTCTAAAATGTATTTGTAGCATATTAATTATTAAATAAGTTAAAGAAGATGTGCTTTTTCTCAAGTTGATTTATTGTCCATCACTCAAAGTGGGTAACTTTTGACTCATCATGCATGCAACTCGGTCATGGACAGAATAAGACAAAACGTAAAGAGCCATATTTTCTTTTAATAAAACTAAATTGAAATTAATATCTAATTCCCTGTCAAATTAATTATTCTCGTTTTATAAATTTAAATATTTATACTTTCATCATGTTTTTATATCACATTAGTTTCAAATAAGCCCATCAAATTACTAGTTGCTAAGTTGTACATAAATATTCTTTTTAAAATATTGATGTATATATATTTAATATGAGGATAAACATATTTTTTAAAAATTATTCTCAACTCGAGAAAAGATGCATATCGAGTTATTTAGACAAACAGAGTATTTGAATTGAATTACTTATTTGATTAACATTTGTGCTTAATTTGTAGGTTAATGTGTCATTTTATAATATTTGGATTCCTTTACAAATGGTCACTTGTAATTTAGTTGGATCATATATTTATATAAACAATGTTAACATTTGAAAGAGAGATTTGGGTGATCTAAAAAATCAATAACTATCTACTTCTTTTTGGGGTCGGAAATCCAACAACTATATGTCCACCAGAGAATTGTCAAATTTGCTTTCAATTTCATCATCTTGTTATCTTATTTTAATTTACAAACTTGATGTTTATAGTTGATTTCGAAGTTACAATCTAGCTGTTTTTTTATTATTTTTTTTACAAAAATGTTTTACACCTACAAATTTTGTGTTTTTTTTATTCGTTTTCGTATTATTTTTTCAAGAATTTTCAGATCTTTACACATAAAAGGGTCCCTAATTTTTTGTTCGGATCTTCTGAGCCACAACCATGTCCGTTCGGAATCTTCATTCTCTCCTCCATATCAGTTTTATCTATGTACACATCATTATTTTTTAATTTTAAAAATAACTTTCTTCTTATCTCTACAACAATGTCCGGACACTTATAATTTTTAAAATTTATTTTTTTACACATCAAATACATAAAAATTATAATATTATTTATAAAATTATTATATAAAATTATTATAATTTTTATATTTTATAATTCATTTAATTTAATTTTCTTAAATTTTTTTTAAAGACGAAACACTCTCTTTCCTTTAGACGAACATCATTTTACCACATTCGCCGTCTAGTGAGAGGCCAACATTGTGGAAGGCCTAATAGATGCTGTGTATTATAATGAATTATTGAAACAAAATCACTCTCAAATTCTTTAACATCAATTTCATTTGTTTAAATTATAAATTATATTGTGTTTCAATTTATATTTGTTAAAAAGTATATCTCTAATTATTTTATTAATTAAAACTTCTCAATAACGGTCTTAAGCTGTTTTTTGAGTTAACTATAATTAATAATGATGATTAAATAAATAATTAGCCAAGCCAAACTTGCACTAACTGCCAAGGTAACGGGATATTTCTTACAGCGAAGGAAAGTACAAGTCTACCCCCCAAGACAATAACCTAAATAAACTACAGTCGCACAATGGATGGACACAACAGAATGGAGCGGGTCATTTTCGTAATTACACCCCGTTGGAGCCTACTCTTACAACGACAATACATAAGGAATTAGACAGCCTGGTTACCATATATCTACACTAGAGTACAGGACGAAGATAATAGATACAATTAGATACACTTTTACTACACCGTTACTTGGTTCCAATCTCCGGTTGAAGCGCAACTTTAATTTCTTCAACTCTTCTCCTCATCCTAAACTGCCTCCTCAACGACATACGCCGCCAGTCAACCAGTCGCCGGAGAAATGTCATCACCTCCGCCGGCTCTTGCAGAGAGTAAGAAGCGTACGTTTCCTTTGGAGTTTTTGACACTAGAATTCCAAACCCTTGACCTCTCTCTCTAAGAACCTTAAATGCATCCTCATCAGTACGATCATCTCCGATGTAAATGGGAAATACATCAGCGTCGTTACCGTATCCTGCAAATAATTAAGATTCAAACTCTGGTCGGAAATAAAGAAAGTAAAAAGTAAAGGGTTTGTTACCGAGGGACTGAAGAAGAAACTCTAAGGCTTTGCCTTTGTCCCATTTGATAGTGGGTCGAATTTCAAGTACCTGTAAAAAAGTTGGGATTGAAATGGAATCCCGGATCAGATTCAAGCTTTCTTTCATTTGTGGAACACAGCTTGTTTGATGTGAAATATAAAGATGATAAAGACAAAAAGGACAAACCTTTCTTCCATGGGTCACTCGTAAGCTTGGGTATCCCTCAACTACAGATCCCACTTGCTTTGCGAGTTCATTCCATTTCTGCATTGCTTTTCAAATGAGTTTACTTGGATCATGCTTTGTTATGAGTTGTTTCAGCATACCTTTTCATCCACACACCGGTAATGAACAGAGACACAGAATTTGTTGTTCTCAACTTTAGCTCCAGGAGTAGATTTTACAACTTCAATTAGAGCGTTATAAACCTGTAAAATAAGAATAAAAGTCGTCAGAGAAGGAATTTTTTTAGGTAGATAAAGACAAGAAGAATGTGGGAAAGTTACTTGGTTGATCATGGGAAGGTATTCACTTGCAGGCTGGAAAGGAACACTTTCAGATTCCTGTTAATGGAGAAGAAGCACTGTAAAAACTAGCATTCGGACAGGGAGGATGAAGAAGACTCACTTTCTTATTATATTTTAAAGCTTTTGATGGGCCTTGTATGTCCATACCATGGCTTCCAGCATAGTACAGTTCTTCAAGACGAACAAAGCTGTAAACCTGTAGTTTTAGCAAAACGACAGTGATTATTAATCGAGGAGAAGGAGTAAATGAACATTTGAGTTAAGTACCTTCTCCCTACATCTTCCACTAACTATAGCTGAAGGGAAATATCTTGCCAGTTTCCTCACTGTTTCTCTCATCTGCAACAAGGTAATTTTCTCCATTTGGTCAAAGAAATTTGCAGAAAAAAAGAGACAAAACTCAAGTACTACACTAACCCCTTCAGTCATAAAAGCCTGATCTGGATCATCTACTATGGGAGAAAGAGTTCCATCATAGTCTAAAAACATGACTATCTGCTTTTCCTTTGATGAGTTACTAATTTGGTCGAACATGTCAAGTGCAGAGGGATGCAGCTGTTGTTTCAATGAAAATAAACATCCAATGTCACTATTGATTATAGTTTACGCTACCAGACAAAGAAACTGAAGACGAAAGCCATTTTCTGCATGTAAATATGCATTCTGTATGGGCAAGGGCAAGAAATACATCTAAGATAACACATTGATACTTACAGCCCAAGCGCTTGTTTGGTTGTTAGTGAGACCCGGAGATTTGACATGCGTTGGCGATGAAGCTCTCATTGAATCGACCCAAACGTTGATTCTGTTAGGGCTATTGATATCGAGATTCTGTAATAGCTTCCTCTTTGAGAACGTCATGTATGTCCCTGGAACTGACGGCGGCTTCTGCGCTACCGTCGGGTAGAAAGACGAACCGGCGACGGCTACCGCTATGATTCCCGATTTTCCGTCAGCAACTACCACATTCTGGTTCGTCATTTTGCCTTCAGACTACGGAAAATCGAGAGAAGCAGGGAAAATTACTTGACGTTGGGAATGCAGGGTGTGAAACAGAGTGCTCTGTTTCCGAAAATGGGACTTTAACAAGGGCTTTTCTCAGGCAGAAGAGAGGGAGACGAGTACTAATCAGATAATGACAGTGAGAATTGTATGCGTATTGAGTGCGAGAAAGATCTGGAAAAACTGGTGTGTTTTATAGCTGCAGCCTTCGCCAACAGACCTCACCTCACCTCTTCGGGGAAAAAGAAACTGGATTCGGGTTCGGGTTTAGGGGCCCCACTTCCAGCGAACTCATTTTAGATTTCTTACCTTTTATTTTTTAATAATTATAATAATCAAATAAACTATTTAGCATTACACCTTTTTAAATTAAAATATTATGAGATATAATAATCATATTTTAAATATTATATAAACTAATGATATATCTTCATAAATAAAATATATGTAATTATTAAAAATAAGAGAAAATTATATCATTTCTCAAATTATGATTATTTTATATTTAGTTTTAATAGATTCAATGAAATCATAATTTTTTAATAAAAAAATCATTATTATATATTTATTTTGTGTATCTTAAAAAAATTATAATTCGTATAGGTCAAACATACAACTCTTTGAGACCAATGTATCTATTATCGAGCCAATCATATTTAAAGTTGTATTTATATGTCAAGTTTGTACAATAAACAATTTTGTACTCCTAATCAATACAAAGGATTGTATGACTATCTATTAAAATTTATAACAATTGTCTTATAGGTTGAAATATTATTCTACATGGATCATGGAACCTGAAAATATAGTTTATAAAGAGTGTGATATCATAAATAATTTGTATGATCTAATATTTTTTAATATGATTCATTTTTCTTATAAATTGAACTATATCGATACTCTTTCGATATATTGAATCATGAATATCCACATCAAATATTAAATGTGATAAAGTTTGAATTTGATTTATGAGAGATATTGTGAAGCATATTAATTTGTTATATTTAGAATACTCTCCCAAATAAAATTGTTTGGATTCTACAAATTTTAGAGTATACTGAGGTTTGTGATGGTATCTGAGTGGAGAGCCATACCGGACCACGTGGGAAGGGGAGAGAGGCACAATGGTTCCATCCACGTGGCAGAAGGGAAAGCGACCCCCCTAACTTTGAAAGGAAACAGGCAGAAGGATAAAACTACCATTCTTACAAAACCAGCAACTCACACAAACCGCCAATGGATCAGCATGGGTCAAGTCAATTTTATTCGATCCTTAATCAGACCCGATTAAAAATCCACGGATCTTGATATATAGATTATTCATAGGGTTCGATTTTTAAACATCTCTTGAAATCATGTATTTAACCAAACATTGCTTCTTGGATAAAGCAGCAAAAATTTTAAATAACTATTTTTTAAGAAAAAATGTATTATTTGAATGATTTATCTATTGTAGATCACCTCAAATGTTAAAATATTATATTTTATAAGAGTAATTTGTTATACCAGTATTTTCAATGTGATTCATTTCTTTTATAATGTTATACCAGTAATTTTGTAATTGTTTGTTTTGATTTAGAAAAAAAACAAAAAAAACTATAACCGAAAATCATATCAACCTTAGGCAACAAAAAATATATCTATTTATGACTCGTGTATTACCAAAACTATTGAAACAAGTTTGAATTAAACCAAAACAAATTCGACTTGAAAAAGGCAGTTAGACTTAATATAAGACTAACTTTAACGGCGAACAAAGTCGTATTCCTCCAACTGGGCACCCATGTAACTGGTGCCCATGGTTACATGGGCGCCTAAACCTCTATAGAATTATATGTTCTGCAAATAAGGGTTTGGGCGTCCATTGTCTGCGGAAATACTGTTAATTTCTTTAATATTTTTTTAATATTTTAAAAATATTACTTTCAATAATTTAATAAATAAATATATAAATATAAATATTATAAAATTTACAATTTTATTTTGATAATATAAATATGTAATTTTAGGTAAAATTAGGCCATTTCGAATTCGAAATATTAAAAATGAGTACGAAGCAATGAAAATAAATACAATCGAAACATTGAAATATAATACATACAACGATATACATTTTTTAAAAAATAATATTTAATCATCGAGATCATAGAAATTTAAAATATTAAAATTCAAACGTAATATTTATTGATAAATTGAATTGTAAATAAAGAAAATTGATAAGATAGAAAGATAAAATGAAATTTGGAGAGATGAGATGATATAGATGAAAGAGAAATGAAAAATGATGTGAAAGCGTGAGAAGTTTTAAAAGTAGAAAGATAATATAATATGAATGTGAGAGAATAATGATGTGTAGAGAGATTATATGGCGGAAATGGTTTTGGATGCAGACAATGTTACAAAGTGATGAGACATTCGGATCCAAAACCGATCTTTGGGCCTAACCTCCCGATACCTTGAACTAGGTTATGCCCAAGTCTTGTCAGACCAGCCCAAGTGATAGAAGCCGAACTTGGAGGCCCCAGATCCAACTCCCGTGAACGTGCCGCCCGATGAGGATAGACGGACCCGAAAGCTTGCCAAAAGCCCGTGCTTAGCGATCGGGAACCGAAGGCCAGAATGGTATAGGGTTCCCCTCATCGGAACCGATCGATCCAGATCACGCAGACTGCGCTTTGGGCCATCCACATTTATCAACATGTGACAACAACCTCCGACAACCATATCAAAGGAGTGTCTGACATAATCATGCGAATCTTCTTCCGGTCGGGAGACAATCGGCGTCAGCCATATGGGGTCACGACTTCTTTCGGTGTCAGCGCCGAAAGGTCTGACACCACGCATCCATATGGGGTCACGTCTTGCGGCATTCCCGCCCGACATAGGTTGACCTAGCCGCATGAGACAAATACAAAACGACACTCTAGTGTTCACACAACTAGGGAGAAATATAAATAGAACACTTCGGAAACGGAGGAGGGGATTCCTTTCAGGCTCTGGCTGTGTTTTCTTGAGCATTTCCCTTTCCTTGGTGTCTAGATGAACCATCTCATGTTTGTGATGAATGTTTTGATTAGTAAATCGACTAATGACATTTTTAGCTCTTAGTCAAGTAATTTTTTCCTCATTTTCCAAGGGTTTTCCACTTTAAATTTGTCGTTTTCATTTCCTTTCCATTCATAATCGTTTCCCCCCAAATTAAAAAATTAAAACCGAGTTCATATTGCAACGAACCCGACGATTGTTGGTACCCCAGTTTTCAAACCACAACAATTACAAATAACCTAAAGGAGGTCAAAGCCATATGAAAATACGACTTTGTGAGCTATGGTTTCTACCACATCAACGTCCATGGTTACATGGGTGTCGATGTGAAATGGTGGAAATTGCTTTTTATTCTTTATTATTTTTTTTATTATTACTTATAATTATATAATTTAAATTTCTTTAATTATATTATATATTATTTGAATTATTATAATTAAAAATGTAAATATGTTAAAATTGTATATATGCTTAATTTGGTAATTTAAATTTGTAAATTATTTCGAATCAGATTTGAAAAAAAAGAATATGAAATAATAAAAAATTCAAAGGAAAAAAATAAATGTAATGTAATATTTTATGAGAAATATAATAATAAATAGATAAAGTTAATGAGATAGAAAGATAAAATAAAATTTGAAGAGATAATATGTTGTGAATGGAAGAGATATAAATAATGATGTGGATGAATGAGAAATTTTAGAAGTATAAAGAGAATATGATATGAATATGAGAGAATGATGATCCGTAGAAATATTTATGCATCAGAAATTTACATATAGCCTTAGAGTGAATATCTCACATCGGATATGAAATTAGATAATATTCTAATTTATAAGATGAATTTTAATTTAGCTGACATTTTAAATGTAATTCACGAACACTTTATTTTCCATTAAATCTAAAATTTCTATAATAAATAATGAAAACTTTTAAAATAAATAATGTTGAGCGTGGGGATATTAGATATGGGCATCCCCAGTTTAAAGAAAACACACATGAGCANAGTCGTATTCCTCCAACTGGGCGCCCATGGTTACATGGGCGCCTAAACCTCCACAGAATTATACGTTCTGCGAACACAAGTTTGGGTGTCCATTGTCCACGGAAATACTGTTATTTTATTTAATATTTATTTAATATTTTAAAAATATTACTTTCAATAATTTAATAAATAAATATATAAATATAAGTATTATAAAATTTACAATTTTATTTTGATAATATAAATAGGTAATTTTAGGTAAAATTAGGCAATTTCGAATTCGAAATATTAAAAATTAGTACGAAGCAATGAAAATAAATACAATCAAAACATTGAAATATAATACATACAACGATATACATTTTATAAAAAATAATATTTAATCATCGAGATCATCAAAATTTAAAATATTAAAATTCAAACGTAATATTTATTGATAAATTGAATTGTAAATAAAGAAAATTGATAAGATAGAAAGATAAAATGAAATTTGGAGAGATGAGATGATATAGATGAAAAAGAAATGAAAAATGATGTGAAAGCGTGAGAAATTTTAGAAGTTGAAAGATAATATGATATGAATGTGAGAGAATGATGATGTGTAGAGAGATTATATGAAGCGGAAATGGTTTTGGGTGCAGACAATGTTACAGAGTGATGAGACATTCGGATCCAAAACCGATCTTTGGGCCTAACCTCCCGATACCTTGAACCAGATTATGCCCAAGTCTTGTCAGACCAACCCAAGTGTTAGAAGCCGAACTTGGAGGCCTCAGATCCAACTCCCGTGAACGTACCGCCCGATGAGGATAGACGGGCCCGAAAGCTTGTCAAAAGCCCGTGCTTAGCGATCGGGGACCAAAGGCCATAATGGTGCAGGGTTCCCCTCATCGGAACCGATCAATCCAAATCACACAGACTGTGCTTTGGGCCATCCACATTTATCAACATATGACAACAACCTCCAACAACCCTATCATAAGAGTGTCTGACAGAATCATGCGAATCTTCTTCCGGTCGGGAGACAATCGACGTCAGCCATATGGGGTCACGTCTAGCGACATTTCCGCCCGACATAGGCTGACCTAGCCGCATGAGATAAACACAAAATGAAACTCTAGTGTTCACACAACTATAGAGACATATAAACGGAATACTTCGGAAACGGAGGAGGGGATTCCTTTTAGGCTCTGTCTGTGTTTTCTTGAGCATTTCCCTTTCCTTGCTGTTTCAATGAATCATCTCATGTTTGTGATGAACGTTTTGATTAGTAAATAAACTAATGGCATTTTTAACTCTTAGTCAAGTAATTTTTTCCTCATTTTTCAAGGGTTTTCCATTCTAAATTTGCCGTGTTCTTTTTCTTTCCATTCATAATCGTTTCCTCCAAATTAAACAAATTAAAATCGAGTTCATATTGTAACGAACCGGACGATTGTTGGTACCCCAGTTTTCAAACCACAGCAATTACAAATAACCTAAAGGCGGTCAAAGCCATATGAAAATACGACTTTGTGAGCTATGATTTCTGCCACATCAACGTCCATGGTTACATGGGTGCCGATGTGAAATGGTGGAAATTGCTTTTTATTCTTTATTATTTTTTTATTATTACTTATAATTATATAATTTAAATTTCTTTAATTATATTATATATTATTTGAATTATTATAATTAAAAGTGTAAATATATTAAAATTGTATATATGCTTAATTTGGTAATTTAAATTTGTAAATTATTTCGAATCACAATTGATAAAAAGCAATATGAAATAATAAAAAATTCAAAGGAAAAAAATAAATGTAATGTAATATTTTATGAGAAATATAATAATAAATAGATAAAGTTAATGAGATAGAAAGATAAAATGAAATTTGAAGAGATAATATGTTGTGAATGGAAGATATATAAATAATGATGTGGATTAATGAGAAATTTTAGAAGTATAAAAAGAATATGATATGAATATGAGAGAATGATTATCCGTAGAAATATAGAAATTTACATATAGTCTTAGAGTAAATATCTTTACATGGGATATGAAATTAGATAATATTCTAATTTATAAGATGAATTTTAATTTAGCTGACATTTTAAATGTAATTCACGAACACTTTATTTTCCATTAAATCTTAAATTTCTATAATAAATAATGAAAACTTTTAAAATAAATAATGTTGAGCGTGGGGATATTAGATATGGGCATCCCCAGTTTAAAGAAAACACACATCAGCATACCATTAAACACATAACGTTAAGGGAGTACGGGTACGGCATCTGAACTTGTAAGAGTAAAAGATAATTTATTTTTTTATAGCTTGCTTTATACAATATATATATCATATTTCTTTTTCTTCTATATTAACATTAACATTATAAAACCAAAAAACAAATTTTCTATAATACAATCATTATTGCAACAAAATTCATATTTTTCTTTATTTTATTTGTATATTAATTTAATTAAATATTATATAGCAATTATTAAATGAACGTATAAGTAGAAATACAGTGACAAAAAATAATACTATAATTACTTGAGTTTGATTATTATGATTGCATTGATATTGAATGTGGGATAATAATATAATATTTTGGATGTAAGTGGCGTAAAATATAGGCCAATAATTGAGACATTTGGGAAATTCAATTATGAATCATAACATATTTGTCACATGAAAGATGCCTTGTGTCTCAATCTCATTTTTATTCAATTTTTATTTATTTAAAATATATTAATATTTCATTGCCTCCAATTATAGATGCCTTACTATTTATTGTAAATGTCACATCCTCATCCTTAGACCATCTCCATCAGTGACTAAGACCGTATCTGTCAATATCAAACTTCTCTCATGACACATCATCATTCTTATTCCTACATATCATTTTATCTTTCATCCAAATCAACTTTTTACACTCTCTTTCCTCCACATATATCTAAATATATTTAATTACATGTATTTTAATCGTATTTCTTTAATAAATACAATATATAAGTATTTCGCTTATATTCTAATTATTTATACACAAAACATTATGATAATTTATATTAAATATGTGATAATAAAATATGATTGATTTTGCCCATCAATTATTCAAAAAATATGTGAACATCAATTATTCACGAAATTTTGCCAAAATATGATCGACGAGATCACTCTTTAAGAGTTGACAAATAATTTTATCACGAGAAGCCAGCATCCGATTGTAATATCCTTGAGGAGTAGAATTCAATCGGTGTTCTACATTTTCAGTGGTCAGTGGAGGAGTAACATGATCATAGTCGTCGTTCATGTTAAAATTTGCAGTGTAAGTGTCTCTCTCGTCTTCAACAATCATATGGTGAAGAGTAATGCAACCATACATAATATCAGCTAGAGTTTGAATATCCAAAACACGTGTAGGCCCTGTTAATATTGCAAAACGAGCTTGGAGAATTCCGAATGCTCTTTCTATATCTTTCATAGTTGCCTCTTTGTGAGCCGCAAACATTGTAACTCGAGGAAGTGGAATTGATTTAACAAAAATAGGTCAATCCGGATATATGTCATCAGCTAAATAATACCCCATTGTGTATTGATTATTCTTCAATGTGAATTCAACTCGAGGAGCACGACATTCTTGTATTTTCTGTAAAAGAGGTGATCTGTTGAGCACATTTAAGTCATTGTTTGAACCCGTCATCCCAAAGAATGTATGTCATATCCAAGTGTCTCAAGATGCAACTGCTTTAAGCATTATAGTCGGTTTTGTATGATCCTCTCTTTGAAATTGACTCTTCCAAGCATTTGGACAATTCTTCCACTCCCAATACATGCAATCTATACTTCCAAGCATACCCGAAAAGCTACGCATGTCAGTCCATTGCAACAATCGTTGCAAATCATGCGACGTAGGTCGGCGCAAATACTCTTCGCCAAACACTTCATGTAAACCCTTGACAAAAGCGCGCAAACAAACTATTGATGTATTTTCACCGGTTCGAACATACTAATCAACTTGGTCTGCTGAACCACCATAAGCTAACATTCTAATGGCCGATGTACATTTTTGATGTCCGGCCAGCGGCGTCAATGATGTGCGGCCAGCGGCGTATTGAGACAATTGAAAGTAGGGATCATGTGAGGTCATAGCCGTCATGATCTGCTCGAATACATGTCTTCTCATTCGAAATCGTCGACGAAAAAGCTCTGATGTGTAAGTTGGGCAATCACATAAATAATCGGCAATAAGCCGCATATTTCCAGCTTCTCGACCACGTTCAATGTAACGACGTTGTCGACGCCGCTGACGGGGTTGTGTCTCTTTTTCAGTTGATGAGTCAGTATCCTCTAAGCAATCTAACAATGCATTACTTAAATCTCCAGAAACACGTAAAATTTTGGTTACAACTGGGATTATTTTGTCCTAGTGGAACCTTGGCAAAACGGTATAAAAGGAAGAAGATTGTCCGACATTTTTATTTGCAAGAAAATTTATGAAGGAACTGTAGAGAAGTGTTGTAAATTACTTTGTTACAAACACCTTTTATAAACATAAAAACAAGACATATTTATTCACATTTGGACAAAAGTGAAAGTAAAAGATAAGGTGTTGATATTCTTGATATTGAACAAACAGTGAGGGAACACAACCTTCAGATACTGAACAACGACCGATTGGGAGGAATGTCGCAAAGCGACGTGAAAGGGAAAAAACATCGACTCGAGCTGAGTCCTTGGCTCGTGCTGAACGAAGAGTTCAAAATGAGGCAATTGTTAGTCAATTCAACAATTATGAGTCTTCCATACGTGATTTAGAACGACAACTACACAACTACAACGAGCAAATGACGATGTTTAGCGGAATACAACTTCTCAATATCAATCCGGCTACACTCACTCCCGAGCAACAAACATTATATAATAGCACACTGAGTGCTCTAATTCAAAGTTCTTCATATCGATCTACTCCTCCTTCGGCTGGTTCCGGTAGTAATGCAAATCAATCACATAACGATAGTATTGGACGAGATCTAAACTTAGATTATTGATACTGATAACTTTATTTTTATTTCGAAATATTTAGATATCGTTCTTGTATCAATTTAATTTATTTTCAAAATATTAATATTATTATAATTATTACTACATTTTTTAATTTAAAAAATATACTTATTTTTAAATATTTTTATTTTAATATATATATAATAATATAATATTAATTAAAAAAACAAATTTAAAAAAATATAAAAATAATAAAAAATTTGGGCGGAGGAGAGAGACAAACCTTCGGACATACGGTGAAAATCGTATGCCCGAAGATCGCCAGCGTGGCGACCGAATCGTAAAATATAAATTATATATATATATATATATATATATATAATATTAACGAGTGTTAAAGCTAAACATAAAATGTTTTTAGGACATTGAGGGTCAAACATGTAATTCTTAAATTTTGAAAAATTTGTGTTAAAATTTTAGAATGTTGGGCAATCAACAAACAAATTATATAACTTTGAGCAACTTTGCATGAAATTTACAAATTTTAGGGATATTAATTTTAGAATTTATTTAAAAAATATGGTCAATTTGAATACTAGTAATTAATAATTATACAAGATCATGAAGGAGAATTAGTTTGTGATTTTGTTCTTTGTCGGTTGATTCCATTGAATCAGAAAATAAAATATGACGATTTTTTTTAATTAAAATGTTGATATTTTTATATGAAATAGAATCGAATATATAAAAGAAATACTTTTTAGATGATATGATTCCTTTAAATAATTTCCAAAATATAAACGACTTCCATAATTAAATTCTTAAATCGATTCCATTGCATCAAATCCACCTTTCCAAGATTTAGTATATAATAAAAAAATCTACCATTAAATAAGATTTAATCAATTAAATTAATATGAGATAATAATCTCATTTAAATCGTATTAAATTTAATTGTTAAATTGTTCGTTTTTTTCAAAATTGTAAGAAAAAAGAGAGATTCCAATGACTATTGTTATAGAATCAAATGAATGGGTGAGAAATTGTCCTTTAACCACAAAAACTGCCGCCGGCCACTTTTTCCCGCCACCGGAATCTTTTGCGGTGGACCAGGACGGCGTTGCTCCGTCGCAATCATACCACTTACTTAGCTACACGTACCAAGTTTATGTTCTTAAAGTAGCTTCTTTTAAATCTGCATTTTTCATGTTTAATTTGTTTATTATATTTAATTTTGGATTCTTTTGACTTTTTATTTGAGAGCTACTACACAATCATTAATTATTATTGTACCTTCATGTTTTAAGGCTCATTTACAAAAATATTCACTGCAAAATTGTATGTTTGCCAAAATACTCATCAACTCTTTTAAATAATACACCAAAATCATGTTTAGATGAGTATTTTGGACAAAAGTACGAATGACAGTAGATAATTGGGCAAAACATGCCGTGTTTTAAAGGCACTAACCCCACACATCATATATAATTGGATCGTGTTTAAATAAAGAAAATGAATGTAGCAATTATTCCACATAGAAAAAACACTCTTATAAATATAATATATAAAATCAGAGAGGAACATTTTATTATTGATTTCTCAAGTTTTTCATATGAGGAACATATATTTTACATGTTTAATATAAACGATACTCTTTCTATATAGTATTAGATCGATGGAGGATCGAAACAAAATTTAGTTGTAATCTTATATGACATAATTATCTTTAGCACTTAGGAATGTATTGTCGTAACAATTGAATTTTTCGTACATTTATCTTTATGAAATTCTCGACCGATCAAACAAAAACTAATCTTCAATAACTGTAACATTTGATATTTATTAACTAAATAAATGGTATGTATAATTAATAAAATAAATTTTCTATTTGGGATAAATAGCCAACGTGATATTCGTTATTGTACTGTAGTTCATAATTGGGTGTCAAATCAAATCATATCTTATCTTGTATTCTTTTTAATACAACTTGGCAACTTTAATTATATCTATGGAAATTATGAAATATACAATTAGAATACATAATGAAAATGCATAATCAGAATTCATGTAATATTCTAGAATGAATATATTAAACAATTTAATGTAAAAATTATTCTGTAAAAATGTAGAATATAAATTTATTTGTAATAGTCAAATGACAATTATACATTTATGATAAATATGAAATAAAATCTCAAATAAAAATAAAGAGGATGCTTTACAAATAAAAAGATATTACATGCATCAGATGCATAAAGTAATGTTCGAAAGTCGATCACTACAAGACAAATATATCTTTAGTGCATTAATGGGCATCATAAATATTTTTTATATACGTCGTAAGTAATAATTCTACCAAATAAATTACAAAATCTCCAAAAAATCCTTAATAACACCTAATAATGACTATGATTTCTAAGAATAATACAAACATAAAAAAGAAAGCAACTCAACAAGTTTCAAAATAATGTTATCAAATTTTTGTCCGATAAAAAAACTAGAAAACTCAAATTATATTTTAAATAATGCCAAATTGATGATCTCCTAGTGCAATAACGAAGAATCAAAACAAAAAATAATAATAAAATATGAATAAACCATTTATATGTGAAATCTGTAAAAAACATTAATATCACTTATATGGTAAAGAAACTGTGTGGGAGAACTTCTTAGTCCTTAAACATAAAAATAATGCATATAAAAATGTATTTATTAAAATAATAGTATATATGTAAATGATGTACTATAATACAAAATGAATTTCAAAAATTAAAAATTGTTATAATTTTAGATTGTAGTGTAAAATATTAAAATGCATAATGTTTTTTATTTGATAATGAAAATTTAAAATAGTTAATAGTATTCTGTACAGATTTTTAAAATGAATTATGCATTATATAATGTGTATTTTTAAAATTAATGCAGAATACTTATCTTATATTATTTAACAATATATCTATTTAAAAATCACCAAATACCACTAACCCTTTGATCTAGTGGTACAATGGTGGAATGAAAGTTCGAAGTTCAATTCTTATACTATAAAAACAAAGATAAATCAATAATTTGATCATGAAGATAAGTCGAACAACATCGTCCAATAGATATAATAACTTTCTAGCGTGTGGTTAATTCATTATGTATAAAACATATATAATATATATATAAACTATTGAAATTATAAAATCTTATTGAAATTGCGGGCGTAATGAATGAGATTAATGGAATAAGCTAACACATTTAAATGATTTGATCATGATAATATTTCTCACATTTATAAATATAATCAATTAAAAAAATTATATATCAATTGTTATAATATCATTCTACTCTAGCTAAAAATCACATTATAATCGGAGAATTGAAGAATCTGAAGTTATGAGTTCGATCCTCATCATATAAAAACCGACTAGATTATGGAAGAGGAGATAAGAAGCAAAGATTATCATTAAAATTAGTCAACCCCTATAATAAAATGTAAAGATATATAGGGTTCTTATCTCTTTATTTGTTCCCTTATCTCAAAACAATTTTCTATATTTTCTTGAATAAAACGATCCATTTCAAATAAAAAATGGTCCACTTTTGATGTGTCTAAATATCCTTTAATCGTGTACTCATCCAATTAAAATTAGGGTTTCATTAAAAATCATTATCCGTTGATAGTGGGTGGATTGGGTTATTTAATTAATAACCAGTTGTTCTTACATGGTGAAGACTAGGGGCTTCTAACATGGTTCCACATGGGATAGGCATATTAAATATGTTTTTATGTATGTCTTAATATGGATAATGATATTCTATTTTCGTTCGCATATCTATGAAGCTTGAATATTATTCCTTGATTTTCAAGTTTCTTCTTTATGTACATTATTTCCTATAAAATTTTTGGTCGACAAAAAAATAAATTGGGTACTTGTACGATTAGTACAAATTGTGTGCTAAGCAAATTAGATCTACAAAATTTCATAATTTTAACAAATTTAGTTATCAAAGTTTTATAATTGTGTAATTTTGATTTCATAGTATGAAGATAGTAAAATCTGTAATAATATTTCATAAATTTTGATAAAACAAATTCTCAAGTATAGTATGTATAGTATATTTGGTTCTCAAACTTTTTCAATTCTAGATAATGAGGTTATAGGTCAAAATCAAATTTCAAGAACTGATTTTACCATTTTGGAGATTGATTTGTCAAATATTGCAAACTTTGATAATTAAATATGCAAATAATTTTCGGCGAATAAATATGACATTTCAAACTATTTGTATCAATTTAAGCATCGAAGATGTCTAGTTAAATGGAAAAAAATCAAAATACAATTAACTGAAGGAGAGTTTGTATAGCTCAATTGCACGAAAACTCGGCATCAAATACATTAGGGATCCATTTTTATAAGTTGTGATACAAATTATGAATATGAAATCGCCAAATTTATAGGTAGAAACATTTCTACATCTATTGTAGTCTTTAAATAAACTATAGATATATAATTTTGATTTCACAATAATAGAAAACAAGATATAGAAATCAAAAGATAAATAAAATCATCCAAGTTCGTAAAATAGTACACATACCTAATTCTCCTTCAAATTAAACTCAAGTCTTCACAAAAAATGAGAAATAGTTCAAATAACTAAAAAAATTACCCAATTTTGGAAATTGTTAGGTATTTGATTTTAACTTTTTGGTCATTTCCATGTTCGTTATATGTAGGGATGGGAATGGGTCCAGCCCAACGGGTTGGCTCAACGGGTTGATAATTTTTCTTGACCCGTCAACGAGTTAACCCGATGGGTTGAAAGTACGGTCCAACCCGTCAACGGTTTGAAAAACCTAAACCCTAAAACTAAATAACATTCAATTTTAACTTTAAAATTTTTTTAAAAAAATTCAAATTTGACCCGTGATTTTCAACCCTGTTATGGTCCCTTTTAAGGGGGTACCAGCAGTCGTCCGGTTCGTTCAACAAACGAACTCGGTTCTGATTTGTTTTAGATGTGGAAGACGATCAAAAGCTGGAAATAAATAAATGCACAGCGATGTATAGTGGAAACCCTAGGAATTGGGGTGAAAACCACTCGACTAAGAGCAGATTATGCTCTTAGCCTGTTCACTAATGAAATAACTCATAGTCAATACAAGAGAGGCTAATGAAAATGACAGGTAAAGAAAGCGGTAAGAATTCCGGCAGGGTAACGGCCTGTTCTTCCGCGTCCAAAGGGTCCTGCTATTTCCGTCGTCTTACCCTGTATTTATAGTGTTCACAGCGTGTGTAAACCATGCTCCGTAACCTCCTCTGACAAGTTTCTTAGAGGTTGTTATCGCGGGATGTAAATCGAGGTTGGGACCGAGGCGTGGCCTGCGTGATCGGGCCCAAAGTGTGGTAAACGTGGGAAGGCCCGAAGCGTGGTAAACGTGAGTTGTAACCATTCTGTAACCGCTCGGACTGAACCCAGGTGCCAGCTGGCAGAAAACGCTTTATTTCGTTAAGGTCAACTTCAGTCCTCCAGTTGAACATCGGGCCGCTCCTCCTTAGAGGTGTAAATGGGCTATAGAGATTAATTTTCGCTATTTGAATTGGTCCAATCGTTGCTGCGCCTTACCCATCACAAGGTACCCGGTCCTAGAGTTCTCATCACTAGCCCATCGGGCTTGATTGCCAATCGCAGAGGTGATACAAGGCCGATCACATGATGTTTGCACATTCATGAGAACAAGGGACCGTACCTGTAGATAGTGAGAGTCCAGGGGACCAAAGTTTGTCTTAGTGTATGGATCAATCACGCTTAAGATCTAATAACGTATATTTAAATTATACTTTTATTTTCGTTATTCTTTAAATATTAATTTCCAACCCACGCCTCTTCACCTTCGGTAGTTCAAGAGGCGTGATGAGTGCGCTCCGTACTATCACAGTCTTGGGCAGTAATACGTGGCGGCACGCCATTGGCTGGGAGATTAATATTTAAATCAGGATTTAGGGCACTGTTTCTCCTCACCGTCATTATCGCGAAGGAGAAATCGCAGCGAGTTTCTTGTGCCCTCAACCGATTTTCGTCCGACCCTCTTTCAATCCGTTTTTTCTAAGGTATATTCTCATGGCTCCTCACAAAATGCGTTATCCTTCTATGTCTGAGTTAGACATTGAGAAGTTTAGGTCTAGGATTTCAATCCCGGCACATTACTCTATTTGGAAGGGACGGGAAGATATTCTCTGTTTTCTACCGGCAGAAATGAATGTGCAGGCGTCTGCTATTCCGGTTATTTACGCCTCTTTAAAGTGCGGGCTTCATTTTCCGCTACATCCTTTTATAGCGGCCGTACTTAAAGAAATCCACTGCTCCAATTTTGCGTTATTTCCGGACAGTTACGTGTATATTGTAGCGTTCATTTTTTATTGTCACCAACAGAATCGAGCCCCAACCTTAAAACACTTCTTTAACCTGTTCTTGGTTGGGTCCCGAAAGGGGAAGGGTCTGTTGGGATGCCGTAAGTTGTATTACATAGCGGTGCGCACCAAAGAGTGCGCAATTGTAGATAAAGAGGAGTCTCTCCATGCGTGGGAGGCTTGTTATGTGTGGATGACAGTTCCGAAAGAGGATCTGTTGAAAGTATGACCACGCAACTCACCTACGCATAGGTCAGTTGGACCGAAGCAGGTTCAACCCCTCTCGCACGGACACCGCAAATACACTTGCGATGTTCCTCCCTCCCGAAGCACGCCTTAAACGAATAGATCTGCTTCCGGAGAGAAGGTTAATAGAGATGGGTGTTGCGGGTAGGACCGGAGCCCCAGCCCCGAAGGGGGTTTTTTCTTCTAGTTCAGATTCAGATCCATCAGAAGGATCGGGTATGAAGTAGTGTTAATATTTTAATCTTTCCTGATCCTTATGTATTTGTTTTGTAGATTCAACTGAGACGATGCCGAGCTCACGCTTTAAACGTATGGCATCTGCTTCGGTTCGTTCTTCTGAGGGACAAAGGGAAGCATCGGGCAGCGCTGAAGCAAGTGAATCAGCAACGGGGGGCACGGTGGTCCCTTCGAGGTCAGGGAACCCCCCGATCCAAACAACCAGCGCGGGCACATTAACCCTTCGCTGCACAGGGCAATCTTCAAGCGGAGAAGGGCCTTCGTTTCGGGTATTTGGAGTGGTAGAGGAGGTGATAAAGGCTCGGATTCGTTCTTTGAGCTTATTCAGCCTCTATCAAATCGGTAACACTTCCTTTATTAACACTGAAACTGTTACTTTATTGCTGCAGGGAGCCGTTCCTGTGGAGAAGGTTCTCCCCGGCCCTCAGCTAAAGCCGAACGTCTCCCTGCCGCCGATCCCCTTAGAAAAGGGAAGAGGGTGACCGAACTGGAAGCCCCGCAGGAGCCGAAAAGGCTGAAGAAGGGGGCAGCGCTCCGGTCCCCACTAAAGGGATCGTGTTGAAGGAGCCTGCATCGGGCCCGAAGACCAACTCCGACTGGGGAGTTGCTCTGGGCCTATTGGACAGGTTCAGCAAGGGGAGGAAATTATCCTCCTGGTGGAGTGCCTTCGTAAAGGACTTCCGCCTTTTCGGAGAGCAGAACCCAGATAACGTCCAGGCGGACGTATCTGGGGAAGACATTATGGAAAGCTTCCTCGACCTCACATCCAAGGTAACTTTGGCTTAACATGGAGGCCCGAAGCATCATTTTTAACGATGTGTTGTCTTTTGCAGATGTTGAGGAAACCTTTCACAACTGTTATTACCGTGGAGAAATACCAAGGTGATAGCGTTGTGTCTCAAAAAGTCCAAGACCAACTTGACCTTGAGAAAAGGCAAGTCGAGATCAAGCATGGGGAGTTGGTCACGGTACGGGAGGACCGTGACCGATTGGACAATGAGCTGCTAAGAGCAGAGACGGAGGTCTCACTCTTAGCAGATAAAGTCTCTGAGCTGGAGAAGGTGTGGGAAACGGCTCAGGGGCGAATAGACGACCTGGAGGCCAAGTTGCGGGCCAAAAACGAAGAGATCAACCAAGTCCAAGGTCGGGCCCAGGAGAAGAGGAATAAGCTGAATGAGCTTCTCCTTCGGGCCCAAGAAGAAAAGACGGCCTTGGAGGAAGAGTTGACGAGGGCCCGCACTTCGACCGAAGGTTCGGTCCGGGAAGCCGTTCTGGGGTTCGCTCAATCCCCTTTGTTATTCGCTTTAGCGGATAACATACACGGGGTTTAAACTGCTAAGTACTTGGATAATATGCGCGAACAAGTTATTCAGCAGTTCGGGCTTTCCCCTTCTAATGAGCAATGGAAGACGATCGAGCCACTTGAGAAAGACGGCAAGTTTCAGGTTATTCCAACCTTGGAAGAACCTATGCTGGAAGAAGACCCTTTCTTCTATCTCTTTGAAGAGATGGAGAAAGCGGTCAACCAGAAGATGACCGATCAAGAGGAAGAGTTGAAGCGGCTCGCGGCCCGGACCGAACCCCAGGAGCCCGAAGCGGAAGATAAAGAAGAAGTGCATATTAGTTAGATTTAGTTATCATTTTGTATCTGCCGCACTTCTTACTTAATATAAAGACTTTTTCTTCCGCTTTGATTATTTTAATTGCCGAAACGAAGTGATATAACGAACTTCTGAATAAACTAATAAGTTTTATCTTAANTGATTTTGAAAAAGACTAATTTACCCTTACTTCTATTAATTATAATATAATTATATTTATTATTATATATATATAAGAATATATTATTATTTTTATATAAATCACGATCATAATATCATAATTTTACCAAACATATTTAAAAATTGACGATTATCATATCTCATAATATTTCACCATAACTCACCGCATCTCACCGCACCGTATTTTTAAAAAACTATAACAAAGAAACCCAATAAGTAATAATGTGCAGTAACAGTTGTCGTCTGTGGCGTTGCCTTGTCCGAAACCCTACAGTCCCATGAAGCAACGTGGGATACTCTAAAGCTTGGCAACACGACAATCAGAGACGTCATTTCCCTTCACTATCCCTATAAAACAGCCGTAACGGCTGTTCCTGTTTCTCCCTTTTCACAGACTCTTTCACAATTATCTCACAATCTCTAAAACCCTAACAAGTTATTTTTTAAATTATATGCATTCTCCGAGATTAGGATTGAAAAGTATAAACGAACGACATACTAAGGAGAGAATAACACAAATTCAAAATACTTGTTTTTTAACACTCTCCCATGGATATTTCGTATAGTATCAAAGCTAATTAGGTTAATTTAAATCCAAACTTATTAGGTGATAGGATGGGAATGGAATTTTGTATTTTTTTTGTTATAAAAGTGAGAGGTGGTATCATATAATAATTTATTTAAAATTTTTAAATGTGTAGCATTCTACCAATAATATAAAGTTTCTTCGCGCTCTTCTTTCATAATTTAAATCAAACTATATAATTTCAACATAATATTGAGGTTTTTTTTCATTTCAATTCGCAATCCAAACATTTCTGATAATAGGACTTTAAGGGAATATTATGAAAGTGTAATATATTCAATTTATAAAGGCGATAAGTGTTGAATATGAAGGAATTGTCACACATTGGAATTATATGTGGATTGATTTATAAGAGGGAATATGAAACATAGTAAATGGTTTTTACGATGTGATCTCCTCCACTTATACGTTATATATGTGCATACTCCATACGTAAATTGATATAACTATAGTAATTTAACAAGAAATGTAACACATATTGAGTTGTTAAAATCTTTTAAATATATAATTTCATCTCATTGATAGTTGATTTGATAATGTTAAAATATACGTATAATTTGGAAGAGTTGAGTGTAAGTAGTAGCATTTTAATGTGAAGGGAGACAAAAGCATGAGTCTCAGGGCTTACAGCTTTTGAATGTACCCGAACCCGTGACTGTATCTGGAACCTCATCTTCTCGACTTTACTCTTGTCACTGTCTCAATCCCCATCCCCATCCCCATCCTTTGGAGAAACATTTCATAACAAGACAAAACTGTATAGAATATTGTACAAATGTGTTATCAAATTAAAAATGAACTAATTAATAAGAAGAGTTATATTTATGATCAATTTGCTTGATTGAATTTTTTCAATGTAATAAACTTCCTTTATGTACTACAAAGACACTCTAGGGTAGTGTATTGGTTCTGAAAAAAAAACATCGGTAGAAAAGCACATAAGATTTAGGCGATAAACTTAGATCAACTTATAACTCAAACATTACTGATTATATTAAAGCAAGTTTGAACCGAACATATGTCAATTCGACTTGAAAAGAAGTGTTTGAGAATACTGTCAGGTTATGAAAGATAGAAATGTACAAGTTTATAATGAGAGTGACGTCATGAATAATTG
Source organism: Utricularia reniformis (assembly GCA_009725065.1). Taxonomy (NCBI): domain Eukaryota; kingdom Viridiplantae; phylum Streptophyta; class Magnoliopsida; order Lamiales; family Lentibulariaceae; genus Utricularia; species Utricularia reniformis. The sequence continues at coordinate 676,416 of RWGZ01001070.1, forward strand.
ATTTAACTTAACATTTTCATTCTGATTAATTTTTTTTATGAATTGGATTACAAAATTACTCTTCGTGCCCATTAAGTCTTGATTTTTTTAAAAAACGATGTATTTTATTCTACCAAATGCTTCTTCCATAACCTTTTTACACATTTCAAGGCTTTTTACCCCTTCAAGATTTTGACAATTGAAAATAACCACCCATCTCTACATTTGACTTGTCTGTACATCCATAACTATACAACTTCAAAGTTGTTAATATCTCATACAAAAAATAATGATACCAAAAATTGTAATTTGTAACTGTGATTAGAGAAAAACTGTTGCCACATATAATTTTCATGCCCTTTTACAAAAGACAATTGAAGGGTACCATTTTATTAATTTTTTTACACTTGAATTAACAGCTTTAAAAATGTAATGTAGCTAATAGTAATGCATTAATGTAATAGTTGTAGTTATTGCACATCCACTATTGATTCTCTAAAGTAAAAAAAATAAACAAATCCCATACACACAACCTTCCTGGGCTTGTATGTTTTGGCATTTAGTGTTTATATTTATTAGTGAAGCTCGTGCCTGAGCAGTTCAGTGAGTTAAGACATGTCCTTTTAGCTGTCTTTATCCATTATTATTTAAATACAAAAATGGGGTTTTGAGTAACCAAGTTTGTGTTACATTTGTGGTTGGCGTTAAAGTGGGTACGTGTTGTACTCATTCCACACACACAACACCAAAATTGTCTATAAAATATTACACACAATATTCACTAAATCTAGAGTATCACCATTTAGCCTTATCTTTTTTCTCTTTTTCTATGTAATTAATTCGGAAGATGCCCATGCACAATAATGGGTAGAGATGACAAACAAATTAAATCAAATAGATATCATTTCCTAAAACAAATCATAATGATTTATTGTAAAATTATGTCATATAGAAATCATTAGAAATATACTAGTAAAAGAGGACAATATAATACACTAGTTATATATATGGCTATGTGAGACGAGTGTGTTGAGGCCTTTAAGGCCCATGGCCTTCTTGAAGTTATTAAATGTAAAAAGCCCATTTAATCTGGATTTTTAGGGCCATAAAATCTAACAACCGTCAACCATAACGTCACTATGACCTAAGACTGTCGTCATAATAAACTTTTATTTATTTGTAGTAGTCAAGGATTGCCTTGTTTCTATATCCCAAATTTTTAAAATTGTAGCAATAGTTTACATTAATCACTAATCACTAAAATTTATAAAGTTGTAAGCTATGTTGCACGGATTCGTTGGGTGCGTGCGTTTTAACGCATCCACAATGCACCAGGTGCGGGGTACGCAGATCTTTATTGATTGCGTCGTTATGAAACTTTATTATCTAAACCTTAAACTTGAATATCATCTGCATTCGTTTACTTGTTGACGTAGAGATATCAAAGAGGTATAAAAAAATATAATTATATATTCTAAATTATGTCAGATATAATCAATATTAAATATGTTTATATTTTCATTAATGAAAAATATCCCAAATCTATATATGATAAATACAATTATCTTTAACAACTCAAATTTGAAGAATATATGAGTAACACTAATCAAAATATTATTGTTGTAAATTTTATTATTTATTATTTTTTAAATGTTTTAATTAATATTTTAATATATATTTTTATTAAATAGTATAACACACTCTAATTAAAATTTTATGCACCCTGCACCCTCGTATTTCGCATCCTGCACCCCTCACCCGTGCAACCTAGGTTGTAAGATTATTCTAAATTAATTTTATAATTTCAAAATCTCAAGTTATACGTGATTAATTAACCTTCAAAATATATAATAATAATAATATATAAATTGAAAAATAGACATTAAAAACTATTATACACGCAATTGTCATTATTAAAATGTTTTGAAATTTTAGATACTAAATATATTATATCTAAATTTTGCAATATCACATTATCACTATTTTAAGCATGAGATATCAATATGTACGTAATTTTTCATTTATAAAACGCACAAATAAATATCCATAATTATACTTTCAATTACCAATATAAAATTTACATAATATATTCATAGTGTGAAATGGACAAACCGCATAAATTTCATTGATCCCTTAAATTTATAAATTTGTAATCTTTATCTCATACTTTTATATTTGCATATTTTGCTATCGAAAATTTAAAAGCGTTTATGTTTGGTATGTTGGACTTGACTTATCCGATTGACGAACATATGTTTGAGACACAGACCCAAATTACTCAGCCTGACGAGATGAAGAAATAAACATGAGATGGCCTGCAGCATTAGACCCATACTGGAATCAAGTTAAGAATGCAGAATAAAAGGAAGCAACGATAGTTGGGAAGCAGTTGTTATTTGCAAAAATACAGTTACAATCTGAGACACAGATCAGGGGATCAAAAGAGAAAAGAGAAGTACGCGGTGCTGAATTGAGCAACGACGGATATCACATGTGACGGCAAAGCGACGTTGTGGCAAGAAGGTTACAATCTGCGCAAAATCAAATTGTCGATCAAGAACAGAGAAACTGTTTTTTCTCTTGATTATCTCTATTGTGTTCCTGTGATTGTAAAAACACTGAAACGATTAATGGATTGGATCAGATCTTGATCCCGAGGTTTTTCTCCGGGTTAACTCCGGTTTCCTCGTAAAACATTGGTGTCCATATTACAAATATTTACGATCTGAAACGTTGAGCACTTATCTGTGGAATTTGTTCAGTGGATTCTGAAATCAGTGCTTTACTTGAGAGAGTTCTTTCTCCAACATGGTATTCATATTCCTTTAATATTGAATACGCAATACTTGTTTATATGTGACTTTTCATCCTTAAAAATGCTCACTATTAAATGAATGAAAACAATTAAAATTCAATTAAATGTTGACAATTTTAATTTCAATAGCTTCCAAAACATATTATTTTATGATGAATATTTGCATTAAATTTAAAATATTTAAGCATTGGCGTGCATTTTGTTATAAACTTATAGTGGAAGACATCCCATAATCCCACCCATTGTTTTAATGGGGTGCACATCATGTCCTAATATAATAAACATTGCAAAAACATCACTTTTTGTACATCAAAATTATTTAAAATCAATTTATATATTTTGTTAATATTAGTCGCATTTGACTAAAATACCCTTAATTTTCGTGTACATATAATAGGGGTCAATTTACCTATTACATTCGAGAGTTACTCGAATTTTGAAAAACACCCAATATCGGTTCGATTCAATTTGTAGCAACACTACTTAGTATATACAAAAGGCTAAGGGTATTTTAGTCAAATATGACTTAAATTGACAATATATATAATTTGAGTTATCTAAATTGTTTTTTTTCCAATAAAGATATAATCTTTATTTTATTAAATGTAAATATTCACTTATATAACTAAATAGTGTATTGATACCTTACTCTCAAATAAAAGTTAGTGTTAAAAAATCATTATATTTGTATCTCATGATTATGACAATTTAATAAATAATGTTTCAGATTAATCATTAATTTAGTATATTGTTATACTTAAATTTAACTTAATTTAAGCTTTAATATTCGAGAATTTAGATTGATCTAAAACTATAACATTTGATACCAGTTACCAAATTAATATTGTGAATTTGTACATACTAAATTCATAAAATTTATAATTATAGTAATAAACCCAAAATAAATGAAGCGTTTAAGTATGGCTCCTATTTCTCTTCACGCGGCTATGCATATTTGGTAAAACATTATAATCAAACTTTCATTATTGGTTCCCCATGTGAGGTCAGCGTCACGGCCATTTCAAGCTTTTTTTATTTAATCCATTACCATTTAATATTTAATATTATTCATAAACCCTAAAAATGCCCTAATCTTAATCCATTATTATTTCAAACTTAGTATTATGTAAATTTAGCTACATAATTTGTAATTTTATGTTTAATATTAGATCTATTTTCCAAATGTAACAGATTTGGTACTCTAAATTTGTCAAAACCTTAAAGTCGTAAAAGTGATTCTCTAAATTTGACTTTGTCCGAGTATCTCAATTTTCGAAATTGAAAAATGTTTGAACCAATTATATCATACAAACTAAAATTTAATTACTAATTTTACCAAAAATTACAAAATATGAGAACTAGTTTTGATATCTTAATACTTAAGGGTTATAATTGTCACAATCATAAACTCTAAAATAGCCAAAAATATGAAATTATGGAGACCAAATTTGAAATTTGTGTTCTCCATTATTTGTAGTTACATATAAATTGGTAAAATAAAAGTAATAAATTTAAATTCTCGTTTAACCCAATGAAGTCATACCGGTCGGTACCGCTCATACCGGTCCCGACCGGTACGAGTGATTTTTACGATATACCGTTACTATACCGGCGATATATCGAAATATCGGTGTACCGGTCCTAACCAATATTTACCGGTATGAACGGTTTACCGGGCGATATACCACCGATATGACTTCCATGGTTTAACCTCAAAAAACAAAGAATGAATAAAATTGTTTGTATTCGCTTCAAGCACACCAAATCTGCACAGTTAATTTTGCTAAATTTTAAATTAATATGAGATTATGGTCACATATAACATATAAGAGAATGAAATATTCACTTATAAAACAAGTCAAAATGCTACCTAATATCGTTTTAAACTAATCCAATTTAAATTTTCATATTTAATCAAAATTTACTAGGTTTTAACAGAGAATAAACTTATTGAAATTCAAGGGTTTTTGTCTGAACAAGACGTGGAGTTGTTCAAACTTCAAAGGAATAAGTCAATTCAAAGGGTTGCCTTTGCCTGTTATTTTCTTAACACCTTCCTTTCTGTATTTTTGTAATTGATTTAGTCAGAATAAGACCGCCGGAGATAAGTTTTAACAAAGTTTGACTTGACTACAATTTTACACGCGTTTACATTCTTTAAGTATCAAATCATTTAACACACAAACTCAAACATGGACAACATTTTGAGCTTCTCTTTGATGAGATTCTTCACGCTTATCTTGATCTTCTTATGCTACGATCATCATACAGTCGAGGCGACAATTCGACGTCATAGATGGGATGTAAGGTACGATTTCAAGTCACCTGATTGTTATAAGAAGTTGGCTATTACGATCAACGGTGGAACTCCGGGACCCACGATCAGAGCGCAGCAAGGCGATACCGTTATCGTCGAGCTTCATAACGGCTTGCTGACCGAAAATCTTGCCATTCATTGGCATGGAATTCGTCAGGTAGCAACTTTGTTCGATAAATAGAGCTAGTTCGTTTATGCTATTACAATCGTATTTTTCGATAAGATTATATAATTTGAACACATATTGATCGTGATTACGTTGTGGTTTTTGTAGATTGGAACTCCATGGATGGATGGAACAGAAGGGGTGACTCAGTGTCCTATTCTTCCCGGAGAGACTTTTGTGTATGAATTTGTAGTGGACAGGGTAATAATAAATATTTCAGTTTATAAAAAAGTGATATGATTCATTTATCTTATTATGTTTTTTGTTTTTTGTTTTTTGTAGCCTGGAACATATATGTATCATGCACATTATGGTATGCAACGACAAGCTGGATTATACGGGATGATTCAAGTATCGCTTCGGGATGGGGAAACGGAGCCGTTTTCGTATGATAATGATACGAGCATCATTCTTGCAGATTGGTATCATAAGAGCACTTATGAACAAGCTGTTGGCCTTTCTTCCATTCCCTTTGTTTGGGTTGGTGAACCTCAGGTAAATAACACCAAATTTGATAATTTTGGTAAAATTGATTTCTAAAATATTTTATAAAGTGATTTGAGAACCAAACTTTTCAAAATTTTTAAAATTAATCCTCAAATTTTATATAATTCAATAAAGGACCCTCAAGTAAAATATCAAGTAATATATGTACCAAAATTATAAAAAGTTTCATGTGATTTATTTATATTGTTAATTTTTTATTATGATTTATTAGAGCTAAAATTTTCAGTCTTTTTTACTGAAGATTGTGTTTTTTGGAACTGTTAATGGCAGTCAATTTTGATACAAGGAAGAGGAAGGTTTAATTGCTCTACACCAGGGCTTGAAGCTGGGATTTGTAATGCTACGAGTCCGGAATGTGTACCTTATGCAATCAATGTTGTACCAGGGAGAACTTACAGGCTACGGATAGGAAGCATGACGGCGTTGGCGGCGTTGAGCTTTGAGATCGAGGGTCACAATTTGACGGTGGTTGAAACGGACGGTCACAACGTGGAGCCATTCACGGTGAAGAATCTCTTTATATATTCCGGCGAGAGTTACTCTGTACTTGTTAAAGCCGATCAAGTACCATCTAGAAATTACTGGATAGCTGTCAAAGTTGTTTCGCGGAACAGCACGACTCCTCAAGGCTTAGGAATCTTTAATTACTACGGGAATCATCCTAGACGGAACCCTCCGACGGTTCCGCCGGTCGGACCTCGATGGGATGATGTGGAATCGAGGTTATCCCAGAGTTTAGCTATTAAGGCTTTGAGTGGGTATATACACGCGCCGCCGCCGACTACGGATAGGACTATCGTTATGCTCAACACCCAAAACCGGATAAACGGCAATGTGCGATGGTCTATCAATAATGTCTCCTTCACCTTCGGTCACACACCGTATTTGATAGCGTTCAAACAGAACTTACTCCACACATTCGACCAGACTCCGCCGCCGGAAAACTACGATTCCGAGAGGTACGACATATTCAGGGTGGCCGAAAACGTGAACGCCACCACGAGTAACGGAGTTTACAGATTAAAATTCAATTCTACAGTCGACATTGTTCTTCAGAACGCCAACACGATGAATGTTAACAACAGCGAAACTCATCCTTGGCATTTACATGGGCATGATTTCTGGGTATTAGGCTATGGATCTGGAAGATTCAACCAGGAAACTGATCCAAAAAATTACAATCTGATCAACCCAATAATGAAGAACACAGTCCCTCTTCATCCCTACGGCTGGACTGCTCTCAGATTCAGATCTGATAACCCTGGAGTTTGGGCATTTCATTGCCATATAGAATCCCATTTCTTCATGGGAATGGGCGTAGTTTTTGAATCTGGAGTTGAAAGAGTACCCAAATTGCCATCTTCTATAATGGGTTGTGGTCATTCCAGATTCAAATGATTTGTTGATTCATTGTTTTAACTAAAGCTTCAAATCAAAAGATTCTTGAATACAAATCACAAATGAGTCAACAAAAGTGCTGTTAGAATAAGCAAAGCTCGATCTTTTTGCAGAGTAACTGAAGCTTTTGATGCTTTTGCTTCATATGTTCTGATCATGATGTTAAATGTGCAGTTTCCGATGGTGGGATCGGAGTTCGTTACAATTCCGAGGCCACCAAATCTACAAGCAATATCAAGCTGATTATTCTTCTGATAATAGCTATTGAATCCATATGAAATATTCTCCCTTCCATCCAAACCACTACAAGACGTAAGATAACCGAGGGACGTGCAATCCGAAAGGCTACACGCATAGCTCACACTCGGTGCGACTTGATCATTATCGAGGCTAACAGTTGGGCTCATAACGCACCATTTTCGTTCCAAATACGATACATTTGTAGCAGGAATAAGTGAATTTGAATTAGAAGTACCAAGATTGAGTTCATACTTTGGTTGTCCATCGTATCGGAATATTCCCCAGTGACGTTCGAAGTTTCCCGGTTGAATACTCTTCTCGTCTTCATCGATCAAACTGAAGAGATAAGCATCTATTGGTTCAGGTCTCATTGGTGTTCCTTTTTCATTTGAAATATGAGTCATGAAGCCTTGGTTAAACCTCTGAGCTAACTTAACATTAGCATTTTTGTCACCATCTGAAGGCCAACCAATTTCTCCAATGATAATCGGAAGATTTCCGAAGCCATTTCGATGTAATGTCCAGACAAGAGTGTCGTAATTTGCATCGAACATATTGTAATAACGTGTGGAACCATCAGTTACGGGAGGAGATGAGTTTGCATCAAAAAATGCATAGTCTAATGGGAAATTTGGATCGGTAAAGAGGCTTATAAAGGGATAAATATTGACAGTGAATGAAGATTGAGTATCATTAAGAAACTGGACTATTTCGATCATTAGATCACGAATATCGGATCGAAAATCACCACCCGAAGGAACTCCGGTTGAGCTGAAATAAACATCTGCGTTTAAAGGGACAGTTACCTTAACTTGGTTTTGTAATCCAGCGTTTGTTAAAGCTTGATGAACATTTTTTAAAGCAGGAAGTGTTGTTGTAAGAAAACTTCCATTATAAGTCGACAAAAAAGGCTCGTTTCCTACAGCAGCATACCTAACAAAACACGAAGTTTTGAAAATTTTGAAAGCAAATACAAAAATAATTATAATAAAATAAATGATAAATTAATTATTTATTCATGTCGAATTTAAATTATCATTCTCAAACGTATTTTGCTCTTATTGATATTATTTAATATCATGAGAATATATTACGTGCATATAAATATCTCTCACACTTTTCAAACTCAAAAAACCTATATAAGAATCAATGACTCTTCCATAATTTAAATTATACTATCAAAACAACTATTAAATAAAAATATTTAAAATATCTACGGTTAACAAATGCATATTTAAAAACAATTGTAGAGATTGACATAACGAGAATATCACGATTCATTTTGTCAAATATGAGAAACCTTATACTAAAGACTTTCTATTATATCAATATATCAAATTTCAAAATCAATAACTAAATGACAAATAGTTCATTTTAAAAATTTGAAATATATAAATATTATATAAAACAATTTGTTATTCGGTATATATTGAATTTTTATTTATATTACCGAATACCAAACCAAATTTCAAAATTTTATAAATTTAAATACCAAATCGAATATCAAATACCAAATATCACAATGACAAAAATTCGGTATTCCGAAGTATTTGTTCATCACTAACACGAACACAAACACTAAGATGAAAATGGGAATCAAATGGATTTGAATGAATTTTCACCTGATGGAGACGTTATTTGTTAGATGATGAGAGATATTCTGTGAAACCCAAAGATCAGCAGCTCGAGTACTTGCAGCTAAAGACGAGAGCATATCGTTGGGTATACCGACCATAACTTGGATACCGGAACTGGTTAAAGCTTTCAATGTATGATAATCAGCGTCAAAAAGCTTAACTTTTTGAAACCCATTATCTGTAAGCAATTTTACAGTTGATTCAAGAGGTAAGGGATGAGATCCCTGAGAACCCCAGTTTGCGCCTATACTGTTGACTGAGTGTAAAAGCAACACAGGTAGCTCCAGCCACTGAAAAGTGAAGAAAAATGAGTTAAAATGTTAGAAGTAATATGGGAAGAAATAGAAACTGTACCAGGATGGAGAAGAAGAGGAGACGGGGAAGCATTTGCAGAAGATGATTGTGAGTTGAGAAGGAGAGCAAAAATGTGAGATTTTGAAGAAGAAAAGGTTATGGAGGTGGAAAGCATTAAAGTATGTATGCATCTTTTGACCATGCAAACTTGTTACCTAAGAATAGCAGGGTCTAGAAGGGGAGTCCAAAGTTGCTCAACTATCTTTAATTCTACATAAACGCGCTTTTACTTTAAAACACACCATGTATAGTTTAGGGGTTATTGTGCAAAATAGGGTCGATTTTGAAGGAGGCATGGTTTTTGGGGTGATTCGATTTTAGGAAAGTCGAACAGAGAAAAAAGGTATCAATCGCTTTTCCGAAAGTCGAGCGTTTAATTTTGAATCCAATCGCTTTTGCCAAAGTTGATTGAAAGGGCGGTCGACTTTGGCAAAATCGATTGACGTTCTACTTTGCCAAAATTGACCGTCTTTTTCCCTCTATAAATATAACTTCTCCCCTATTATTTTTACACCACTACCAATTCATTCAAATCATCCATAATTTTGTAAGTATTTTTTTTATTTAATTTTAATGTTTTATATTTAGGATTTTAATTTGTTGTTATTATTATATTTATATATCTTATGGATTAATTTATGTTATTATTTGATTTCATAATGTTATTATATAATGTTAGTACATTTAATTTCTATAAAGTTTAATTCATTATTTAAATAGATAATAATTGATAAAAATTTTGTTCGATTAGAGATGGATTCGTTTAGTGGATTTTCTCAAGGAGAATCGTCTTCGTTTATGGATTTATTGATGAGTCAAGGTCAACCAGGTTTGTTAGTGTATATTTTTACCAAATTGGATATTTTTATTTTACTATATAATGCAGGTTATCTTAATGAAGAAGAAGTCGACCTTGGGAATGAAGAAAATGATTCAGATGCTTCTGAAATTGAATCGGAACCAGAACCACCAGCTTCGCAAGTGAATGTGGGAGAGGAATCTTTTACTCACACAGTTTTTCAGGCTTCCAGATTGGCTCGGCGTTTATCTGGAGTTTCTCCTGATATTAGATCGAGTACATACCGTATGGGAGATCCAGTGATTGCAGATGATTTTTCATTTGCCCAACCGAGACGTGTGTACTCATCGTATAATATGATGAATCCCGAGCTGGAGTTAGGAATGGGATTTGAAGATAAAGCGGAAGTTCAGTATGCTGTTTGTCATTTTCATATAGTCAAACAATACCAGTTTAAAGTTATTGAAAGCACACCATCTTGTTGGGCGTTAGAGTGTTTTTTGAAAGGTCAAGTTGGATGTCGATTTCACATTCGCGCCAGATGTGATGCGAAGGATCATGTGTGGCAATTTTCAAAAGGTTCTAGGCCACATTCATGTGGTCCGGGTAATGTATCTACTAGACATCGCAATATGACCTTGAATTTTATAGGTCGGGATATGGTACAATACATATGGACTAAAGGAGGTATGAAAAAATTTAATTTTTTTTATTTATATTTTACAGTAATCATATTTGTTATTAATACATTTTTTAAATTTCGTGTTTTTATGTAGTTTTGAAAGTGTCAGATGCTATAAACGAAATGCAAGAGAGGTACACATATTCAATTACTTACGATAAGGCATGGCATGGGGTNGATTCTTGAATACAAATCACAAATGAGTCAACAAAAGTGCTGTTAGAATAAGCAAAGCTCGATCTTTTTGCAGAGTAACTGAAGCTTTTGATGCTTTTGCTTCATATGTTCTGATCATGATGCTAAATGTGCAGTTTCCGATGGTGGGATCGGAGTTCGTTACAATTCCGAGGCCACCAAATCTACAAGCAATATCAAGCTGATTATTCTTCTGATAATAGCTATTGAATCCATATGAGATATTCTCCCTTGCATCCAAACCACTACAAGACGTAAGATAACCGAGGGACGTGCAATCCGAAAGGCTACATGCATAGCTCACACTCGGTGCGATTTGATCATTATCGAGGCTCACAGTTGGGCTCATAACGCACCATTTTCGTTCCAAATACGATACATTTGTAGCAGGAATAAGTGAAGTTGAATTAGAAGTACCAAGATTGAGTTCATACTTTGGTTGTCCATCGAATCGGAATATTCCCCAGTGACGTTCGAAGTTTCCCGGTTGAATACTCTTCTCGTCTTCGTCGATCAAACTGAAGAGATAAGCATCTATTGGTTCAGGTCTCATTGGTGTTCCTTTTTCACTTGAAATATGAGTCATGAAGCCTTGGTTAAACCTCTGAGCTAACTTAACATTAGCATTTTTGTCACCATCTGAAGGCCAACCAATTTCTCCGATGATAATCGGAAGATTTCCGAAGCCATTTCGATGTAATGTCCAGACAAGAGTGTCGTAATTTGCATCGAACATATTGTAATAACGTGTGGAACCATCGGTTACGGGAGGAGATGAGTTTGCATCAAAAAATGCATAGTCTAATGGGAAATTTGGATCGGTAAAGAGGCTTATAAAGGGATAAATATTGACTGTGAATGAAGATTGAGTATCATTAAGAAACTGAACTATTTCGATCATTAGATCACGAATATCGGATCGAAAATCACCACCCGAAGGCACTCCGGTTGAGCTGAAATAAACATCTGCGTTTAAAGGGACAGTTACCTTAACTTGGTTTTGTAATCCAGCGTTTGTTAAAGCCTGATGAACATTTTTTAAAGCAGGAAGTGTTGTTGTAAGAAAACTTCCATTATAAGTCGACAAAAAAGGCTCGTTTCCTACAGCAGCATACCTAACAAAACACGAAGTTTTGAAATTTTGAAAGCAAATACAAAAATAATTATAATAAAATAAATAATAAATTAATTATTTATTCATGTCGAATTTAAATTATCATTCTCAAACGCATTTTGCTCGTATTGATATTCTTTAATATCATGAGAATATATTAAGTGCATATAAATATTTCTCACACTTTTCAAACTCAAAAAACTTATATAAAAATCAATGATTTGTCCACAATTTAAATTATATTACCAAAACAACTATTAAATAAAAATATTTAAAATATCTACTGTTAATAAATGCAGATTTAAAAACAACTCTAGAAATTGACATAACGGGAATATCACGAATCATTATGACAAATATAAGAAATTTTATAGTAATAACTTTCTATTATATCAATATATCAAATTTCAAAATCAATAATTACACGACAAATAGTTCATTTTAAAAATTTGAAATATATAAATATTCTATAAAGTAATTTGGTATTCGGTATATATCGAATTTTTATTTATTTTATCGAATACTAAATCAAATTTCAAAATTTTATAAATTTAAATACCAAATTGAATATCAAATACCAAATATCCCAATGACAAAAATTCGGTATTCCAAAGTATTTGTTCATCACAAACACGAACACAAACACTGAGATGAAAATGGGAATCAAACGGATTTGAATGAATTTTCACCTGATGGAGACGTTATTTGTTAGATGATGAGAGATATTCTGTGAAACCCAAAGATCAGCAGCTCGAGTACTTGTAGCTAAAGACGAGAGCATATCGTTGGGTATTCCGACCATAACTTGGATACCCGAACTGGTTAAAGCTTTCAATGTATGATAATCAGCATCAAAAAGCTTAACTTTTTGAAACCCATTATCTGTAAGCATTTTTACAGTTGATTCAAGAGGTAAGGGATGAGATCCCTGAGAACCCCAGTTTGCGCCTATACTGTTGACTGAGTGTAAAAGCATCACAGGTAGCTCCAGCCACTGAAAAGTGAAGAAAAATGAGTTAAAATGTTAGAAGTAATGTGTGAAGAAATAGAAACTGTACCAGGATGGAGAAGAAGAGGAGACGGGGAAGCATTTGCAGAAGATGATTGTGAGTTGAGAAGGAGAGCAAAAATGTGAGATTTTGAAGAAGAAAAGGTTATGGAGGTGGAAAGCATTAAAGTATGTATGCATCTTTTGACCATACAAACTTGTTACCTAAGAATAGCGGGGTCTAGAAGGGGAGTCCAAAGTTGTCAACTATCTTTAATTCTACATAAACGCGCTTTTACTTTAAAACACACCATCTAAAGTTTATGCCATCTAACTAACCAAACTGCATTAGTATATGGTTTTCGTTATTTAATCACGAAATTCATAAATTATGTTTGGTACTTAAAAAATTATACAAATTTGATACGAGAAAATTGCGAAATTGGACCATAATGTTTAAAATAATGTAAAGGTGATACCCCAAAGTTTATAAATTGTGTGAGAAACTCCCGAAGTTTCAAAACCGTTCAAAAATAATACTCGGGGTGAATAGTAGCGGTTTTTGCCGTTTTCGTATAAGTAGTTTTGATAATTTATGTGTTATTTTTAAAATTTTCAAAGTTTTGAGACATAGTCATAACATATTTTCAGGGTTAATAAATCAAATATAAACTTTGAGGGCGTTTAAAATATCAACAAGCATAAAGATAAAATATAAACGACTTTGGAAGTTCGGGGGCCACCACGTAATTATTAAACTTTGAGGGCACGATGTTTATCACATTTAAAAGTTTAGGGGCCAATCTTACACATTATATCAATTTCGGGGGTTTCATATGCAATTTACAAACTTTAGGGACACCACCTTTACACTATTATAAAGTTTAGAGATCAATTACAAACACCACTCTATTTGATACTTGCAATTCGTCGAGGACCTTGTGGGCTTGTTGTGTTTGGTGAATATACTCAACTTCGTTAGAGTTTGAGTTTGCTTTGGTGTAAATAACAATTTAATTCCAAAACTTTTATTAAATTTCAAATATATTAAAATATAACCTATAAAAGGATAAACTCACCGTAAAAAACTTTAATAAATCATTTACCACGATCAACATTCCTCTTATAAACTTAACACTAACAACATTTCTCTCTAAGGTGGAATAAATGTTCATTAGTTCAACATAACCTTTAAGTAAACCACCTAAGAAATTGGACTAAATAATTCAAATGAATGATTTACCAATGAAACCGGACTGACGCCGGAAAGATCACTCAAATTTTCCGAACACACTCCAATATCATATTAAATTTCACAAAAAATTCAAATTTGATAATTAAATTTACTTTTGTAAACTTTTAGGATAAATTGGGGAAAAAATCACAATTTATGGACTAAATTTGTTAAATTAATCAAAATTTGGAGATTAATGACATAATTTTCTAATTGTTTTATATTCAAGTTATTCATCTAAAAATTATATACATTGGCAACAACTAATATGTACACGAACATTGAACTAAGTTTGTTTAGATCAAATTTTTGTATTTCGTACTATAATTTTTCATATTATGTATACAAGAAAATTATTACGATGAAAAGAAGTTATTCATCTAAAAGTAACACAAATAAATATTTAACTTAACTTAAATTATTATTATATAAATATATATATACATGATATACAATAAGAACGAACCTGCTAGCCCAAGCAAAGCAATCCTTGAACCATACAATTTAGCTGGAAATGCCCGCTGCTCCTATTCAAAAACACAGAAACACAGATACTGCGTGTTCGATATTCGAAACAAACAACGGAACGAAAGCAATGAAATCATGCAGCGTCGTAGAGCAGAGCCGAATCGAAATATGCATTACCTGACCAAATTTTATGACTGGAAAAGAGTTACAGTTGAGATGTAACCATTCTTCATTACCTGTAAATTTTTTCTCTCAGTGGGGAAGGATTTCAATGGAAAGCAAAAATTACGGTAACACCATTTCGAGTAAAAAGTTTACCTCAAAGGCTACATTTGGGAAGCCATATACAAATGTAGATCCAAAAGGATTGCTGGTAGAGCCTTGTGTCTGAATGGCAGCTCTACCGCAATACCCGAGAATTTCCTGAGTATAACAACACCCAAAGGATTCTTTAGTTAATCAAAAACCTTTATTTTCTCTTTCGTTGAGATGATTAACCTTNACCCAAACGAAAACTCTTCAAAGTAAAGGGAATTCAGATCAAACCTCATCATAATACTTGACATGAACAACATCGTAAACATTGGGCTGCTGTTCTATATGTGCAAAAGCCTCACAGATTGGCATCCCTGAATTCCAAAGGAATAAACTGAATTAACACCACCGCCTTCTATATACACAATTCCCCTCTAAAACTTTTCAGTCACACAAATATGATCAGCAAAAATCAACCACATCATCAATCATTTACCCCAATCCCACGAATTTCCCCTCTTCAAAAGCAGCGAATGTTTATAATCGAACAAGTGGTAAAATCATACCGAGAGAAAAAGGCCCCAACCCGAGTCCCGGCCGAAGATCAACCACGATTGAGCCCATGGCAGTACCCTCACATCTCCTTCTACTTCTCTGCATCTTCTCCTTGTTTTCTAAAGCGATCAGAGATTACACAATGATTCAAGTTCAAAGAATATCGAAGTCCACAGTTTCATCTTTTTCACGACAAGCAACCTTAGTATTTTTTTCTTTTATTATTTCCCTGGTAATGGATAAGCCCATTACATAGTGGGCCATGGCCCATATTCTTCAAACACCATCACGTTTTCACGACCATCATGTTTTCACTTTCTTTATAACTCTATTGTAACTATTTTGATTAATTGTATAAATAACGTGGTACTCTTGTTTCTTCACCTCCTTTATTTCTTCTCAGTGTCCGGCGATTTCAATGGGGGTTTATTTCAATGGCGATTTCAATATATACAATTTACACTGAAGATCATAAACTCCAACATGGTATCGGAGCACGACAACGATCCAAAGAACCTCCCGATGATCCCTATGGAGGATGATGACTTTGTTTTCTATATCCATCCTAGTGATAGTTTAAGCCCACCGGTGACATCAACCCTACTCAACGGGAGCAACTTTGTTACTTGAAAAAGATCATTTCTATTGGCACTCTCCATCAAAAACAAAATCTGCTTCCTCGACAGCATTATTGTAGAGCCCAAAATCGATGTACCTATCTATTGAAAATGGAAGAGATGCAATGATCTCATTACATCTTGGCTCCTAAGATCCATTGAATCCTCTTTGGCCCAAACTGTATTTTACATTCCAACTGCTAAAGAAATATGGGATACACTTCTCTCCAGATTTTCCTTACCCGATGACAACCGGGTATGTCAAATATATGTTGATACTTCATCTCTAACTCAAGGAAATAAGTCGGTGAATGATTATTTCATAGAGCTTTCTGGATTATGTGAAGAATTAAATAATTATCGCAGCATTCCACATTGTTTATGTGGTCATTGTTCTCCCGGTTGCTTTGAATTTTATGCAGCCTTATAGGATAAGGATCGGATGTTCAAGTTACTCAATGGTCTGAATGAATATTTCTCATCCAACAGATCACAATTATTGGGACAAATGTCATTTCCTTCCATGAATGAAGCATTTGGTTCAATATTGCGAGAAGAATCCCAAAAGAAAATGATTGCTCCTTCAATTAAAATGAATACTGATGCTATTGCTATGTAGGGTAAACAAATTGACAAGAAGGAACTAGTATGTAGTCACTGCAAGTGTAAGGGGCACGCAAAAGATTCTTGTTATAAATTAATTGGCTATCCGACTGATTTCAAATTCACCAAAGGAAAGCGTCAAACATCTTCGGCTAATTAAGTCATGACTGAAATTGTTGCTGACCCTTCCACTATACTACCAACTCTGACAAAGGAACATATGAATAAACTAATGTCACTGTTGAATGGTGATCTCACGCAAAGTGGACAAATCATAGGAAACTCATCACATCCTCTAGCATTAAATATAATCACATTACCCCAAGGAAATATTGGAGAAATGTCCACAAAAGGTAACTTGTTTTGCTTATCTGACGCTAAGCCTAGCATTGGTCATTTAAATCATATTGTTGATGTTACGAGCTCTTGGATAATAGATTCGGATGCCTCAGAGCACATGTGTTTTGACACACAATTATTTAAGGATTTACGACCAATTTCTGGTATGAATGTAAGATTGCCTACAGGAATTGAGGTTATGGTCTCATCTATTGGTACCATATTACTTACGGATGACATATCTTTGAATAATGTGCTTTTCATTCCCACATTTCATTTTAACTTAATATATGTGTCCAGATTAGCACCTTCCATAAACTGTTGTTTCTTGATGGATGATAACACTTGTTAGATTCAGGCTACAACCTCCCGGAAGATGATTGGACTTGCTAAGTTGGAAGGAGGGCTCTATATTTTGAAAATACATCGACAAACTTTAAATTGCATCGAGTTAAAAAATAATATCCATGGCATGACAGTGCCACTCTACAAGGCTTGTTTGTGGTATTGGAGATTAGAGTATCCTACTTTTGATACAATTTCACATATTACTGAGATTTATTCTTCAACTTTGCCCTATGATTATGCTTGTGACTCTTGTTTTAGAGCAAACATAAACGACGGCCCTTTCTGGATCATATTAGAAATTCAACAGAACTGTTTTCTTTGATCCATATTGACACATGAGGAGCTTATGAAACTGAAGCATTAGGAGGATACAAATACTTTTTATGCATAGTTAATGATTATACTCGACTAACTTGGGCATATCTAATGCGTTCTAAGGCAGATGCATTACAGTTATAGAATTTTTGTAAAATGATCAAAACTCAATTCGACTCCGAAGTTCGTATTATTCGTTCAAATAATGCATTGGAATTTAAAATTGACAGTTTCTATGCCAATGAAGAAATAATTCATCAGATAACTTGCGTAGAAACTCCGCAACAAAATGGAATAGCATAACGTAAATTACAATATATTGTGGTTATTGTAAGAGTCATGCTATTCCAATCCAATTTACCTATATCTTTTTGGGGCTATGCTGTACTTACAGCAATTTTCCTCATCAATCGACTACCATCAAATATCCTAAAATATGATTCTCCCTTCGAAATTCTTTATGGACATCAGCTACCCTATGACACTTTTCGTGTTTTTGGGTGTTTAGCATTTGCTACGACTTTAAAGGTTCATCGGAAGAAATTTTACTCTCGTTCTAGACGATGCATATTTATTGGTTATCCTCCACACATGAAAGGTTATAGATTATTCGATCTTGAGACATCCCAAATATTTTATTCAAGGGATGTAACTTTCTTTGAAGATCAATTTCCTCTAACTACTAAAAATATGGCTACGGACTTTGCTGATACATCAGAAGTTACTCTAGAACCTTCTTCAACCACTTTATCACCTACTAATATTTTATTTGATGATGTCCCACTCATTTCCACTTGGACACCCCCTACCACTCCTTCAGTACCTCAACCTTCCCCTGCCATTTTGCTCACTGCAGACCTTCCCTTGACTGAGGTTCTGCATCCTTCTCTGATGGAAAATATATTATCTAACCATCCAAGGCGAGGAACTCGTCTTCGACAACCTCCCTCATACCTAAAAATTTATGATTGTCATTTTGCCCATGATTCTGATATCTCCTATCCAATTCATCAATATCTCTCTGCGGATAAACTTCACCCCTCATATAAGGCTTTTGTGGTTAATCTTAACTTTATTTCAGAACCCTCTTCATATTTTAAAGCTAAAGAACTTCCCATATGGAAGGCTGCCATGGAACTTGAATTAAAAGCCTTGGTAGGCAATGACGCTTGGGAAACTGTTTTTGTCATTGCCTCCTAATATATGGTTGGATGCAAATGAGTGTACAAAGTCAAACTTCACGCTGATGGTTCATTGGAATGGTGTAAAGCCTGACTCATAGCAAAGGGATTCAACCAAATAGAAGGTTTTGTTGGATTAGGCCCAATATCATGAAGTGTGAGTCAAATGTCTTTCAATCCAAAAGTGAGCAGCCCAATAAAAGAACAAGTCTACGGTTATGAATAACAGATTGTTGTTCTTCAGTAACTATCTACTACTTTCCAGCATTCTTAGGATCGTAAAACTCATTCAATTCTCATCTTTATTTTCGTTCAATCTGTTGCTTTATTATTCTATATAATGTATGCAAATCTGATTCAATAATATATGAGAATATTTTGATCCAAAAGCTTATCTACAGAAAGCTAAATTGTTACCCACTGTTTATGCAATTCCTCAGCAGAAGTGACCTTAGCTTCTGTTCTTTACCCTCTCTTGATCCTTTATATCTTTCAGGTTTTGACTTCAACGATGTATTGAGCCCTGTCGTCAAGCAATCAACGGTTCGCATGTTCGTCGCTTTAGCAGCCAAGTTCAATTGGACTTTGCATCAATTAGACATAAATAATGCGTTCTTGAATGGGGAACTATTGGAAGAAATCTACATGGAACCACCACATTGATATAAGATTCAGAGCGACATTGTTATTCCAAATGAAAAGAAACTTGCATGTCGTTTAAAGAATGCGCTCTATGGCCTCAAACAGACTTCTCGGCAGTGGAATGCCAAGCTCACAGAATCTCTTCTATCTTATGTTTTCAACAGTCTCAATCTGATCATTTTTTATTCACAAAAGTAAATTCAGATTCACAATTTGCCGCACTCTTAGTTTATGTGGATGATATTGTCATTGGCTGATCATCATCAACAATGGTCAATGATGTTGTGAACTTTCTTAGCTCTAAATTTGGAGTGAAAAATCTTGGAGTGCCACGATATTTTCTTGGGATAGAAACAACAAGATCAAAAGATGGTATCATGATGTGCCAATGAAAGTATACTTTGGACCTTATCGAAGAATTCGATTTATCTGCATCTAAGCCTGCTCTCACTCCGATCCCACAAAATCACAAGCTCATAAGCACTTGTGGTGATACACTGATTGATGCCACAAAATACAGACAGTTGGTGGGCAAATTGATTTATTTAATTTTCACCCGGCCTGACATTTCTTACGCGGTGCATATATTATCTCACTTTATGAACAATCCATCTGTAGTTCATTTACATGCCGCTTTCAGAGTTTTAAAGTTCTTAAAGAAGGCTCTTGGACAGGGAATTCTCTTATCACACAATGATGATATAAATCTTACTGGTTTTTCTGATAGTGATTGGAGTGACTGCCCGGATACAAGTCGATCTGTTTCAAGTTTTTGTATTTTTTTAGGATCCAGTATCATCAGTTGGAAATCAAAATGACAATCAGTTGTTGCTAGAAGCTCTACTGAAGCTGAATTTAGAGCTATTTCTTCCCTGACTTGTGAGTTAATGTAGATAAAAGATCTGCTATGTGATTTCCAAATAAATGTAGATTTGTCAACTATTTTTTGTGACAATCAATCTACAATTCATCTTGCAAGAAAATCCGGTTTTACATGAACGATCCAAACACTTCGCACGAGATTGCCACTTTGTTCGAGAAAAAGAACGTAATGGTTTGATTGACATTAAGTATACTTTATCTAAGGATCAAGTTGCAGATATTCTTACAAAGAGAATGTCAATTACAAAGTTTGAGTTCTTAACCCCAAGATGAGTATGGATAACATCCACACGCATCTTGATGGGGCTGTTAAATCATGTGAGGATACAATCAAAAATGGATACCAAGAAACAAATAAATGGCACTGCCATCACATTTTCTCTTTCTTTATAACTCTGTTGCAACTACTTTGATTAATTGTATAAATAACGATGTACCCTTTTTTTGTTTAATGAGAAAGATATTTTAGAGCAAAGAATATTCACTTTTCACCCCATTGTTTCTTCTCAATCTCTGGCGATTTCAACGGGAGTTTATTTCCTCCGGTCATCACTACCAACTTACACTGAAGATCATAAACTCCAACACATGGTAAAATACATAAGCAAATGAGGACGCATGCTCGGCAATAATTAACCAAGAATATTAAAAAATAATTTATTTTTTTATTTTTTAATCAATAAATCATTAATACACCTACTATAAAAATTTACAAATATTTTTATCCAACATTGCTGAAACACATAATCAAAGGGCGTAGATGTAATTTCCTCGTACTTTTGATATTTGAATTATAAAAACGTATTTTTTTTTTCTAGAGTCAAAATTAAAAGCCGGCAGCGTGGCGGCATAGGATTCATTATTTGGAGAATGCCTGTTCTATTAGCTGTCTTAGACCCTACAACTTAATTTAAAAGTTAAAACTGTAAAATATGTTTTTTTATAATAAAAATTAAACACCCCTAATCCTATTTATTTAATTAAAACAATGTAGCTGACTTTTAGCTTGTTTAATTACCCATTGATTAAACTATATACCATTCTTCCACCAATAACTATCTGGCCCACCCCGATTCTATTTATTATTTCAATTTTTATATAAGACTGTTTTATATTTAAATATTACATTATTATAATCAAATTAATCTAAAATATAATATAATAATAATAATAATAATAATAATAATNTGTTCTTCAGCAACTATCTACTACTTTCCAGCATTCTTAGGATCGTAAAACTCATTCAATTCTCATCTTTATTTTCGTTCAATCTGTTGCTTTATTATTCTATATAATGTATGCAAATCTGATTCAATAATATATGAGAATATTTTGATCCAAAAGCTTATCTACAGAAAGCTAAATTGTTACCCACTGTTTATGCAATTCCTCAGCAGAAGTGACCTTAGCTTCTGTTCTTTACCCTCTCTTGATCCTTTATATCTTTCAAAACTGTGCAACTTTAGCTTCAGTCACCTCCAAGAACTCGGAACAAGAAGCTTCATTCACTTTTTTGTAAAGTGAGTCGATCAATGTTTTGGATGACGATGGAATTTTACAATCGCTCTTTTGTCTTTATTTTCTTTGATCTTTTCTATGAAATTCTAAAGTTTCCATGAAGAGCGTTGAGTTTATGAAGAAGTTGTAAAAACAACAGTGTTAAGATTTGATTGAGGGCTTATTATGAAGTTTTGGAATTACGTTCAGGATCTTCAGAAGACCTAGGGTAATCAAAGGTTTGACCGATCATGGAATCTACCCAGCAACCTGATATCTACAAACGACGAAGGTTTTCTTCTGTAGATATTGTTGGAAAATTTCCTCGAGGGAAGAAAATAATTCCCTTTATACGTGGCATGAAAGAATTAAGGCGATGAAAACCAAACGTAAATGTACAAAATTAGAAGAAAAAAGATTTACCTCGGATACTCAAAAACCAAAAAAAACCAATGACCTAAACATCGATCATGAATCACTATAACAAGAACAATATGAGACAATATATTACGCCCATGATTGATTACAATTATGTTTATAAATCATATATTTATAGAGTCAAGACTACGATCTAATATAAAGAATATCCTATTGAATATTTTCACCTTGCAAATGTTTCACTGTTTCTTCCATTTATTATCTAAAAAGATATATCTTGATATTTTTTCCCAAATATCTAACCAACAAAATATATCTCTATATCATATTCCATAAATGTAAACAACAAGATATATATATCTCATGTTTTCACACTGGTCATTATTCTGATTCCACTAATATACTCAGCGGAAGGGTAAACCGGATGATATCGGTATTTTGACCGGTGATTCGGGTTGGTACCTGGGTTTTTCAGGTCCTATATGAAAAAATAAAAAAAGTTGGTAGCAACTTGGAAAATGGTACTATCCGAAACGAAATCCGGACCGGTATGAAAACATTAGATTTATCTATATATCTTCTTCAATATATGTAACCGATAAGATATATCTTCATATTTTATTCAATATATATAACTAATAAGATATAGTTCCATATCTTCTTTCAAATATGTAGGCAACAAGATACGGCGTATCTTCTAACATATATTTCCTGGGTTAGTAGAGGAAATAATCTTCCCCCTTCGATAATTTTGAATCTCGATCAAAGTTTAATCCAACACCTATCAAATAGAATGTTCCCCTATAATTTCTCGCTAGCTTTCCTCGTTCTCCATTTCCTAACCGCAAAAGCTAACAATCCATTGTATTTCAATGTGCCGTCTAATCGACCGATACATGCATCTATTTTAGACCGATCAACTTTACTATCACTAATATGCTCATCAGTTGATTTTCATGAAGAGCTTTCCGACATATCCAACTTAGCCGGTGTTCCACTCCCACTCGAAAATGCTAGTTTTCCCACATCTTTACCCTTGTGTAGATTTTGAATTTGTCCTGGTATAATTTTACGCCTGTGGTCCCCTTTGATCCTTCGAAAACCATCTCACCAATCGATCTATGTGATATGATACGAGGTCGGTCCTCCATGGTGTCAATCCACAAAAACATACTCCGAGACTAACTTCCTTGGTCACGATAATCGATCCCTTCGACACTTTGCAACAGCCGCCCCCAAAGTTGTTCAGTATCCCATTGCGTCAAGTCGACTGACCAAAATAAAATTCTTCTTCAAACCATGAATATACAATACATCCTCTAACAAGCAACTGTGTTCTTTAGAAGTGATCGATATGTCCACGGTACCAGTATTTTTCAGTATTTTCCAACCCGCTAAGTAGACTTTTTCATTGTTTCCTACCTCAAATTAATGAACATACTTTTATCGGATGAAATGTGAAACGATGCTCTCGAGTCAAATAACCATTACTCGATCGGACTCACAATGTACACAACAAGCGCATCGTCTGTCTCGAAAACCGACGTCGATCCATCCATTCTTTTCTCCTTACATTCTCGCTTTAAATGTCCCATCTTTCCGCAATTTCAACACTCCAGTTCGACACGTTACTTAGACAATCCATGAGTCTTTCCCTTTACTAACCATCTTATTCGTCATCGTCATCACACCCCCTTGCCTCATCGATTATTATACTAATCCGAATATCTTGCCAAAGTAGTAGGTAAATTGCAAAATCAATTGTATCTTCGGACTTCCTCACAAATTAACATTTCCCACACATTTATAAATTTTAACTTACCTATTTGGCTACTGATCACATCGAATGTGGTTTCCCAACTGTCCATCAATATTCCAAGTAAAAGAACTGCTAGTTTATCTTCCTTGATTTCGTGATCTATTGATGCAAATTGTTTGACAAGAATATTGAACTCGTTCAAGTTTTTGGAAACTAAACCACCTTTGGTCATTTTAAAGGTGTAAAGTTTCTTTGCAATGTGCACTAACTTTTTTATGTATGTTTTGCGTACATAACTTCAATTGCCTTCATCATCCCATACGTAGTGGTTTTATAGAAAACATTGAAGGCAACAGGTCTCATCTAATGTTTCCACCACAAACCCAAGAACATTTTTGTGGATTCTCGACCAATTGGCATCCTTCATCTCGGTCGGTTTATCCTTCTTCAGAGTTGCACCAAGATCATGGGTTTGTAGAGTTCCTTCAATCTACATCTTCCAATACATATATATCTCGCCATCAAACATCTTTAAGATAGCTCGGTATTTTCCATCGCCAACATTCGTTGCCACCCCACAGATACCAACTATTGTTGGGGAAATTCCACATGAAAAGAAAAGAATTCCCTTTCTCTGGGGTAGGATCAAATTAATTCGATGAGAATCAAACGTAAATGAGAAAAGTAAAAGCCACAAGATTTAGCGTGGAAACAAAAAAACCGGAAAAACACGTGACCGATAAACCTCGATAATAAACTCATTATCATAAGAATAATAGAAAACAATATTTATGCACTCATTGATTACACTTATTTTTATAATATTAATTATTTAAAGAGTTCACTAGGATTTAATTTAGAGAATATTCTACTAAATATTCTAAAATATCTACAGATTATTTTAAAATATTCTATCTCTTCATATCATTGACTAAGTTTTTTCATATATTAGTTAGCAAGATATATATGTATATTTTCTTTGATATATGTTAACAACAATATATAATAAAATTTTTCACATATGTAAACAACAAGATATCTATATCTTCTTTCATATATGTAACCACCAAGATATATCTTAATATCTTTTCCATATGTAGTCAATAAGATACTTCACATCTTCGATATCTTCTACATCTTCTTCTAGATACGTTAAGGAAATAATCATTCCCTTTCAACAATCTTGAATGTAGATCTAAGTCTAATCGACGTTCATCTGATCGGTATCCTTGATCAATCGACGACACCGATCAAAGTGATCACCATCACTACATCATGTTATGTTCCCCCGGTCGGTCCTACACGCCGATCAACAATAGCCTCTCGGTACCCCTGATCGGTCATTCCGATCGACCAAACCGTGTCTTCTGGACAAAGTGTCTTCTGGTTTAGTCATCCCCAATCCCTTCTGTGCCCTTGGACAATCACACGACCTCTATTTGTAACACATGACTTTTAAGTTGAGATGATCACCTTTGGTTGTAAAGTGTGTCATGATTCTCGGAAGATTATTAAGATGATCGGCACCAATGACGAACTCGCCAACAATCTTAATTTTTATGGTCAACACTGTTACAGGGGAACTCGAAGCCTTTGCCTTTTAGAACTCCGACCCGGATGAAGGTGTTATACTAGGCCCATTGTGAATCTAGTGGATCGACAAGATCAATGAATTTGTTTCTATAAACAAAGTACAACATTTTTAGTTGTGTGAGGAGTTGGTTACACGTTCACCGTATCAGTTTGTAGACCTTCATAAAATTGATGAAGAATGAGGCGATCCCAACAACGTCGAAGTAGTAGAGATCTGCATGTAGGGGCAATAATGAAAACCACTGGTTTTATTCTTACAAGGGGTTTTAGATTGTGACATGTGTGTGGTTGAGATCGGGGTGTTTTAAATTCATCACAATCATCGAAGGCAGCATCATGATTACCTCGAAGGCAGCATTATGATGCCGATCGAAAAAAGTTGAGAAGTTAATGTTAAGGAATGAAATGCATGGATTGATAGTGACGAACCACGTGTTGCAAAGCTCGATTGGATCCCAAAGGACGACCCTTGAGAACGATTGCATAAGGTGAGTGACGAGCGGCTGCATCTGTTGATAATCGTCAATCATGTTGACAATCATCGAGAAGCTGTGGGTGAATCAGTATGTGTATATAATCCTTATTTTGATCGCCGAATCTCCTCCACACTTAACCAATTTTTGGGCTGGACAGTATTAGGAGTTTTTACTATTCGGTAGAAAACGAATATTGAATCGAATACTTGATTTTTATTGGATCCAATAAAGAATTTTGAAAATCGGTTCGGTATTCGATTTTTAAATTTAGATCATTTCGTTGTTCAGTTTCGGTTATATAAAAAATCGTTATTCAGTAATTTAAAAATAATAATTTTGTATTTACTAATATTATTAATTAACTATATTATTATGGTTATTTTTTAATTTAATTTAATTTTAGATAGTTCGATATATATTGAAAAAAATGGAGTATTTAGTCAACCGAATTATGTTTTTCTACTGTTAACAATTACCAGTACTCGTACAAATTAAACAAGTATTAATTTTAATGGATATATATTTTCACGTTGAAGAGGTATAAGATACTGATATGTGCATGTGCTTCCAATCTGATTGGATGAATGTGATTTGCCTTGTTTAAGAATAAATATTTCAAAGTCAAATGACGTTTCTAGGAGGGATGTAGAAAGTTCAAGTATGGGGGACTATGGCTGTGTATGGTAAATGCTAAGTGTTTAATGGATGATAAGAGTCAGCATACCTTCAACCCACGCTATCTTCGAGCTCTTGCTGCAAATTATCTGTGATTGATACTTGTCGCCGGTAAGTAACTAATGGGGAACGCTATCGGAAAAAAACGAAGCGCAATTGTTATGAAAACTGACGGGGACACGTTAAACATCAAGAACCCAATTCAAGTTGGTGAAGTACTTACAGATCATCCGGGACACGTTTTGTTGGATTCTGATGAGGTGAGGCGTATGGGAATCGGAGCCAAACCGATGGAACCGGATCAGGATCTGAAGCCGAAGGGGATATATTTTCTGATTCGAAAATCGGATTTTCCTGGCGAAAGTAAGGGATTAACGAAATCGCAGTCGGTGGTTAATCGGAATGCTCTGGATAGGTTGGAGAGTCTTAAGATGCGTAGATCGGCGTCTGATTCGGCGATGAGTATTGCGATTGTTGATAGGGGAACAGGAATAGGTTCCGTAGATGAGTCTGGTGATAGGGTGACGATTAGGGTGCAGAAATCGGAGATGCAAAAGATTTTGAATGAGGCTAGTGATGGTGAAGAGGTGGTGGATAAAATTGCCGGCCTCTTCTTGGGCGAAGCTGCCGTTGAGGAGGGGAGGAAGAACTGGAATTCCGATCGTCAATCCTTTAAACGCCGAATAAGGGAGGTTTGTTCTTCTCTTCTTCATGCGTCGAACTTTAGTTTGAATTTATTTTTCTTTTTAAAAAACAATTGTTTAAAAATAATAATATTATTAATACATTAAATATCAAAATGGTCTATTTTTTATTATCTGAATTACATGTTTTTATACAAAACCTGATATAGTATCTAAAAAATCAGACGATATAATAATTGTATTGGTCATACCGACATGCATATGGACATATCGATATAAATACATTGCTTAAAACAGCTTATAGTGAAATAAAAATATTTTGTTTTAAGATAAATAATTTAATGAGTTAAATATTATTCTCATTTACAAAGTAATTGCTTCTTTTATTGATTAAACTATTGTGAATAATTACCTCATATATTTTACAGAGGCGTCGTGCACTTTCAATAATCAACGAAGGAGAATGTCATATTACCACCGCAGCAAATCCTTTAGTCTCAAAGTGATTGAATTTCAACTTGACCATAAGGTGGATTTAATAAAACAATTGGCTTATTGTTAAAAACTTAAAACCCAATTGTGTGCAATGAATCATATTTTCCAACTTTTGTGGCCAATCCCTACATATAGTCTTACGTGTTAGGGTGTGATTTTTGGCAATATGCCTCAATTTTATGTAGTTTATCAATATATCCACTTATCACATTATTTTTTCAAAATAAAATTATATGAGTACATTGGCAAATTGGACTTTTTGCGGTTGATATATTGGCAAAAAGTCGAGGTTAATAAATGTTTTACCATGTCGTGTTAAATATTGGAAACTTAAATACTGTGTTGCATGGATTCGTGGGGTGCGTGCCTTGCAAGGCATCCCAGCGCACCCGATGCAGGGTGCGCGAATCCCCGGGTGCGTTAATTTTTTTTTTAATCTACCGGGTCCGTTAGATTATTTCTAGTACTGTTACTTTGGGATATTTCACTCGTTAAATGAAGTTAACGTGTCATTTTTTTACATAATCGGTTTAGTTTCTACGTAGGGCTATGTAATTTATTCGGTGAAGTAAAAACTCAAATTGGAATATTCAATATTATGCAATAATGATATAAATGACTTAAAGTTATCAAGTGTAGATGCTTGTCATTTTCTCATTGAAGTTTTAACAAATGGTGTTTTAATCATTTTTTGTTGAGAATGCGTATCCCATATAGAATATGAGTAATTAATTTGACGAATGATCTTATGTATTGGGTTATATAGACATTCTTTTGATCCATTAAATACAGAAAAAATGATATTGCTCGAATGTTACCTTTTGATATTCGTGTGTCGTATTCTATAAAGTTTTGCATACTTTTATACATGATCTAAATGTTCGAGTTTTGACGGTATTTGTATATTACAGATACACATGTATCACTAGAAATTGCGTTTACCTGATAATTTAATATATATTTTAATTAATTTTGATCTCGTCTAAAAATGTTTTACAGTGTTTATTTTTAGATCAGTCAATTTTTAATTACTCGAAATTATTTTGTTATGAGGACACGAGCGATATACGAGGTTGGGCCCACAATGTGTGGCCTTACGTCCTCGGGAGAGCAAAGCTCTACCTTGGTTTTCACTATAATGATCAAAGGTTACAAGTACAATGATGTGATAACAACAATCCAGATGAAAACGGTTCGGAAAACGATCAAAAACACTCTGTTGCGCCGGGAAGAGGTGCAATCGCGAGTTGTGGTCAATAACTCGCGACTACTGGCGATCACTCGCGCCTGGAACAGTGCAACAAGTCGCGAGAGTGAGGGTGGAGCAACAAGTCGCTACTGGAACAGTGCAATAACTCGCGAGAGTCAGGCTGGGAGCGATAAGTCGCGACTGGAACAGTGCAGAACCAATAACTCGCGGCTACGTGCGATAAGTCGCGACTACGAGCGAAAAGTCGCGAGTCTACAGTGCCGGAAATGAAGTCTTGCCTTGGGAAGCGTGATAACAGTCCGAACCCTTTTCTGGGGCCTAGGGTCTTGTATTTATAGAAAAACTCGGCCCAATAAGTGAACTTAAGGTCCAAAAACCCAATCTTAGTCAAATTAGCCCAACTTACTTAGAAAATATCCAATTAATCCGGAATAAGTGTCACAGCGCCACGGAACTTCTGGACTCCATCCCAATCGAGAGTTTAGTCGGAAATGCGGTGAGAAAATACCGGAAAACTCGCATATCAGTTCTTTGCCTCCAAACAGTGAATACGCAGCCACATAACATCATTGCATCCGGCCGATGTGCTCCCGGGTGGCAAATTACGAAAATACCCTTGGCCCCGTCCGGGGCCGAAATAACCCAAAACATCTCAAAACACTTACAAAAGCCTTATATGGGGTCCAGCATGCCTGAATTACGAAAATACCCTCGAAAACGCCTCGCGATAGACATAAAAAAATACCGAAAATACCACATAGCCACGTCGGGGGAGCCCCGAGGTTAACATAATTACATAAATAACCTCGGGTAATATCAAATTTAAATTAACGCACATTTAATTGGATTCGTAAAATTTTACACACCGCACCCGTGCAACCTAGCTTAAATATAGTATAACTAAGTAGCATCTTGTAATTATTTTTGTCATGTGTAATTTTTGTTTTGGATAAGTACTACTTATCTATCCTAGTTACCCTATTTAGATAAGTACTAGGATAAGTACTACTTATCCTAGTCATGTTCTAAATGAATTATAAAAGCATATTATCATATGTTGTATAGGTTCGGGGATACGGGTGTGAGGTATAGGGTGCAGGGATATGGGGTGAGTTAATTTTAGAAGTATCCGATTTAGGTTACATAAAATTCAAAATAATCAATATAAATATTTGAAATTTTCAAAAAAATAATATATTCATTTAGTATCTAAAAATGTTAATTATAATAAACTGAATATATAGATAACAATACTAAAAATTTTATAAAACCAATGCTCACTTGTGATGCATTTTACAAAATGCAAACTTATTACTAAATGAACCTGATTTGGT
Organism: Utricularia reniformis; assembly: GCA_009725065.1. Classification (NCBI taxonomy): domain Eukaryota; kingdom Viridiplantae; phylum Streptophyta; class Magnoliopsida; order Lamiales; family Lentibulariaceae; genus Utricularia; species Utricularia reniformis. Next base: position 707,107 of record RWGZ01001070.1, read on the forward strand.
TATGGAAATGATTAATGGAGTGAATGAATTTGATAAAGCTGCAGAATAAAGCACGTGATGATCTTTTTTAATGGTTCAGTAAAGATGATGGTCAACATGAAGATGATGGTTCAGTATTTGGCTCTGATGTAGGAATAGATTCACTTTCACTCATGATAAAAACACAAAATACACAAACATGTAAAAAGTTATGACATTTAAAACAATTTACGAATCAAGTACATAATTCTTAATTCACCTTTGTTATATTGTTATTTCATCGTATTCCATTCACCTTTGGAGTTCTTCTTCCCTATCCACAAAGTTTCTTATGTGCATCCTCTTACACTTATAAGTTTATAACCCTAATTTTTTTTTAATTTTTTATTAAATATGTGGGTGCGTGCGTGAATTCCCGCACCCAAGCACCCGATGGGCACCCGATGCGTTAAAATCTCAAATTTAAAACACCAGTACAACATAGATATTATGTAATCAAGAATGAATAATGTGTTTTGAAACAAAACAAACCCATTTAAATTTATGATTATAAATTTTATTGATAATGCATTCTTAATTTTTCAATTAAAAAACATAATCAAATATAGATTTGCAATATTTTATTTATCAAAATATTAGAATGTAAATATTACATAATAAATTTGCATAATGTATGAGATGTTATGTTACAAATAATGAGTTTATAATTCTGAAAATGTAAATTAGAAAATGATAACATAATCATATTATAGCTATGTTGCACGATTTGTGGGGGTGCATGTCTTTCAACGCACCAGTTGCAGGTGCACGAATCTTCGGGGGTACGTGCTGATAAAATTTGTATTACAATTGTATTTCTTTTCCCGGTTCCTTTTTTTCCATCATGGAATTCAATATCTTATTTGACATAAATTATTTCGATTTTATTCTATTCTTCCAACATAAATTTCCCAATGTTTTTTTATAGAAAACTTCTTTTGTGTTATCCTAATTTCTAGGGTTCTTCATCAATTTTGAAAAATATTTGTTTTTTCAAAATTCTGACGGAAAGATATCGTTGTTTAATATATGAGCTCATCCAAGATAAGAATTTACAAAATGTGGACATGAAATCAACAATGAGAATACATAAAAAAAGATATTACACATTATATCATTAGTAGATATAGAGGTACTAAAGATATATATATTATATAAATTCCAAACGAAAAAGATAAAATATGTTTTTTATATAATGAAAAATGTTTGTATTGAATATGAAGGGTATTTCAAACATGTCTAATTATCAAATGCATTTATGTTATACAACTTAAATTTGGAAAAAAATGGAATAAATATAATGAAAATCTTATTATTATAAATTTGACTATTAATTTGTAAATGTTTGACTTAATATTTAAATATATATTTTTTATTAAATTATATTAACGTACCTCAACGCATCCTTAATTAAAAATTTAAGCAACCCGCATCCTTGCACATTGAATCTCGCACCCGCACCCGTGCAACCTAGTATAATAGATATTCAGAACACATTTATCACTTTAAGCATTTGGTTAAATTATCCTTTCATTATAGGCAACGACTGAGTAATTGTTGGATTTGAGATGAAATTTTAATTGATTTATACGAGGGAAGAGGTACCATAGTAAATGACTTTTTCAAGTATTTTACGGTATAGTCTCCTCCTCTTATATGTTACATCCGTGAAAACTCCAATCATAATTTCAAACATATTCTATACATCCAACATGTATCGAAGTTTGTTATATCAAATTTCTGATTATTAATAACGAGATTGTCCAATCCATTTCAACTCACAAATCCAAATTTGTTAGATATTTGGACTTGAGATGTTGTGTTGAAATATCAAATTATCTCACGTTGGATTTGAAATGAAATTTGGTTGGTTTCTAAGAGGAAAGATGTAAAGAAAATAAATATCTTTTGGAATGATTGTAATTTGATAAGGGAAAATTTAGATTGAAAATAATATGAGTCAAGAATTGATTTCCTTCCATTACAACTTATCAACTAATGAGTGCAAGATAGTATTTAAATATTCATTGAATTGAAATAAAATTAATAGGAATTAATGATATTAAATCACATTAATTCCTAACTCATAATTTATTACTAAATGCAAAGATTGTGCCGTATGGATGCTCTTCCTATTTTGTGTCAACTCATATCCATTTTGATGATGTTGAATTTTCATCCGATCTAGTACATAAGCTTGCTTCACTTGAACAAGTCCGTGCTATCAATAAGTTATTTGTGACATCATATGTAGGTGTAGAGATGATTCCATCCTTATCACTCAGCACATCCTTATTACTCCAATTATCTACGGTAACATCCTCCCTCAAACGAAGATGGTGATTAAGGTTGAGTTTGTCCGTGAAGAAGGTAAGGGACTTTGTGGGGAGCTTTTTGGTGAATATATCATCTATTTGACGACTCGTTGAGATATACTCAGTCACTAAATAACCCATGGCAACACGTTCTGGAACAAAGTGATAATCAAGCTCAATGTGCTTTCTTCGGGCATGAAAGACTGGATGCACAGTGAGGTGAAGAGCACTCATGTTATCACAAATAAGTTTTGGTGTGCTCGTAAGAGGAACCTAAATATCACTTACTATAAATTGTAGCCATGTAACTTCTGCCGCCGTATGAGAAAGTGATCGATACTCGGCTTCGGTACTAGATTTGGATACCATTGGTTTTTTCTTCGAACACAATGATATTGGATGGGGACCAAGGAATGCATAATATCCCGTAATAGATCAATAGATCGATGAACACCTCGCTCAATCTGCATAAGCAAATGTCGTGAGGTGGAGAGATGAGGATGCTTTGAGATGAAGTCCAAGATAAAATTGTAGATTTGACAAAGCGAAGGATCCTTCGTGCAAATGCAAGTGAAACATAGTTGGTGAAGACATGAATTGAGACATATAATTGACAGAGTATGTGATGTCTGGTCGAGTAAACGTCAAGTACCGATCTCCAATTCGAGCTCGAAACTCCATGGGATCATCCATCAGTTGTAGATGTGGTGGGAACTCAACTTTTGAAGGCAATGGTGTGTCTTTTGGCTTGCAATCACCCACCCCGAACCTGTCTAACAAAGAAAAAGCATAATGTGACTGAGATAAATACATTTCATCTTGATTAGTATCAATTTTAACATAAATAAAGTGATGCAATGGCCTTAGATCTTCATTGCAAATTCTACACTTAAACAATCGATAAGTCTCTTCATAGCCATAGATGAATTTCCGGTTAATAGGATATCATCTACATATAAAAATAACACTAGGATCTCATCTTTGGTGTTCGAAACAAACATTGAGGGGTGTGCTTTGCTGCAACAAAAACCAATGGTTAATAGAAAATAATTAAAACGATCGAACCGTGATCTTGTTGCTTGTTTAAGGCCATAAAGCACCTTTTTAAGTTTGCAAACATGGTCGGGGAGAGATGAGTTACGCATACCCGGTGTTTGTTCCATGTAAATATCTTCTCATATATCGCCATGAAGAAATGCATTTTTTACATCTTGTTGTCGAATGGGCCATGATTTTGTTAGAGCAACTGTAATCAAAAGACGGATGGTACCTAGTTTTATCACAGGGGAGAATGTTTCATTATAGTCTACACCATCAATTTGTGAATATCCTTTTGCAACAAGGCGAGTTTTCAAGCGATCCATGGTTCTATCTGACTTTAGTTTTTTTTGTAGAGCCACTTTGAACCTATGACATTCATAATCTCCAGAAGAGGATAAGATCCCGAGTTTTGTTTGTAGAGAGAGCATCTAATTCCTCGTTCATAGAAGCACGCCATCTCGGATGGTTCATGGTCTGTTTAACATTGTGCGGTACTAGGGAATATGAGAAATAATGTGAGACATAAGTGCGTACCTTGGATTCGGCTTAACGATTCCTCTTTGTGATCTTGTGATGACACGATAAGGCATATGCATAGCAATGCCATCATGATCTCTATTCAGAGACACATCCAACGAAGGTGATTGTGTTGATTCAATGACAAGATTTGATAATGTAGATTCTATTGTTTGTTCATTGTGATAGGAAGCAGTTGTATGTTTTAATGTTGGGTGAGTAGGCTCCAAATAGGCTATTTGTTCCATGGGTATGTTTATTTCTTTCTCGGGCCATATGCATGGGCTTTGTTTGGTGGCGTTGGTTCTTTGATCCATGATTCAAATATGACCTGTAAAAAAGTATTGGATTTATCAAATGGTTTTTTGAATGAAAAAAAAATTTTCATCAAATATAACATATCGAGAAATGATTATATTCTTACATTGAGGGTGAAAACACTTATACCCTTTGTGGTTATCGTTGTATCCAACAAAGATGCATACACTTTTTTTACAACAGTTCGTTGATCCATTAAAAATTATGGTTTATCGAACGAACCGTATTTAAGAACATTGATCTAGGGGTGGGAAATGATTGAGTGTATCACGGCCCACCAAAGCCAATGAAGTGTACAATAATTTAACATGTTAATCGGTTAACCGACATCAAAACCGATATTTATAAATAAACTGATTATCGATCGTATAATCGTTTTAACCGATATGAGAGCGAACCCTAAAAACCGATTAACCGAAACCGTTTAACCGATTAAAATCGGTTCGATAGGCTACGCGGTTCCCCGATTGAGTGTCCCACCCCTATTCACAGCCATAGATGAATTTTCGGTTAATAGGATATCATGTACATATAAAAGTAACGCTGTCCCCAGTTACGCACGATTGATATCATGCTGAACACATTCATCGTCATATGGTCGGTCTTATATCACCTCTACGATAGCGATAAAGCGCGAGGGGCTAGTGATGAGGGCTTCGGGGATCGGTACCCCGAACTAGAAGAGGCCCAAGGATATTGGGTCAATTTAGATGACAAGAAACGAACATACGCGGCTCAAGATCCTAAGCTTGACCCTTTCAAGATAGCAAGCGAGAAGGCCTACATAATTAATGAGGCCAAAAGACTTATTTAACTTGCAAGACCAAATGATAGAGTTGGGCAAGACTCTACGCTTCGGGTACCCATCCCCTGGATCGTTCCAGACGGTTAAAGCAAGCCTCGGCCATGTTAAGGTTTTCTACACTTCGGACATATTCACGTTTTCTGTCATGGGAAAACGACTGTGTCATAGGCGGTTATGGAGAGTTTTCCATGCATGATTCCCTTCTATAAATACAAGGCTTAAAGGCTAGCTCGAGAGGACATTTTGGATGCGTGAAATCGCCATTACTATGCCGATTTCACTCCTTGCGCTTTCTTTATTGCCTTAGCTATTTTCTTAACCCCTCTACTGTTTGTAATATGGAACTGTTTCAAGCGCTTAGTCAGATGGTTTTTTCCCATTTCTCTAGGGAGTTTCCACGTAAAATCATTGTATCACTTGCTTTATTTGCATGTTATAATCGTTCACCGCATTTTAAACAAATCAAAATCAATTTCAATCTATCGTGAACGGGTTGACTGTTGGTACCTAGGTCTTCTTTACTAAGTCACTTTGGGAGATCGGGAAATATCAAGGACTTTATTGGTGGAATTCGCTATGGCGCATCTTCTTATCCTCCGTTATAATGCTATTCTCGGGAGGAGTGCTATGAACTTATTCGGAGCTATTTTTTCTCTGTCCCGTTAGATGATGAAGTTTCCTACCTCCCCGTGAATCAAAAGATGAAGGGAAATCAGGAGTTGGCATGTTCTAGTTATAATATTGAGTGCAAAAGCGGTATGAATCTCTCTAGAGTGAAGACATCTATTTGTATGGTGGAATTCTTATAAGAAATGAGTTGATTCAGATGATGCGGTATTTTCTCAAAAGTATAAGGAAATGATATGGAGATGGCAACTTTTAGTATTAAGACACTTTGAAAAGGAGATGTCACTAGAGTTTAAAATATATTTCATTAGAAGAAGCGGAAGTCCTCTATTCAAAAGGAAAATACAATTGATGAAAATGTCGAAGTTTGTTGTAGGTAGGACTAATTGAGCCCGTGAGATGCGCATATTGGATCGCGAATCTATTGGGGGTCAAGTTGAACAATAAATGTTGAGTTTGCATTGATTTAACTAAAAATAAAGCATGGACAGAAGATTTATATCCACGACCAGCCATTGACATTATAATGGATTTGGCTTGGGGTTTTGACTTTCTTAATTATTCCTTTTGGATTGAAGAATGTGCAAACCATATATCAACAAATGATTAATTCAATATTTAAGGATATTGATGATATACGGTTAAAGAGTCAACAATGAAATATTCAAGTTCAATATCTTAACTAATGTTTCAGTATCTTGAGGAAGTGTCGAATGAAGTTCAACCCTCTTAGATGTGTGTTTTGTGTGAAGGAGGATGGATGTTCTTGGTCTATGGTATCTGAAAGTGGAATGGAAATTAATCATTGGCAATCGAAAAAAATTAGTCATTCTTTCGTGCATTACGCAAAGTAAATCTTTTGGAATGGAATGACCAGTGCCGATCGATTTTGAAAGATTGAAGGAGATCCTAGTAAAGCATCATTTATGTTGCCACCTTTCCATAGGGAGCCGTTGGGTTTATAGTTTGCAGCGTCCAAGGAAGCCTTGATTGCTGTCTTGGTTAGACACAATGACAAGGAACATCAGCTAATATATTATGTTAGTAGGAAATTATAAAGAGCTGAATCTCATGAAAGTGGTTGTATATGAAAAAACATCTATCTACAAGAAGGAAACTATGGAGGTCATATGTGGGTGAGTTTCAAATTAGTCATACGACAAAAGATGAAGGGCTCACGGAGGAAGGGGAGATTCCACATCCCGGATATGTAGTCATTGAGGCACTTCAACTCGCTCCTGAATCCACGCCAACTCAACATGAGGTTGGCTCCCCCGGGATCCCACCTTGCTAGGCGGAAAGATAAAGGCAACGAAATCACTTTTCTAGAACATTTCAGGATCCACGATATTCCCCGATATACAATTGAAAAGTGGAATAATGATAGCGTAACCGCTAGCAATGTGCTTTTGAATGGTGGGTTAAAACGTTAGATTCCCCGCGACGTTCTTGTAAGAAGTTACTAGGCTTTAAAATATTTGCGCCAATATAATGACCCATGTTCTCATTTTCGAGATAATCAGATGGTTCTCTCAGAACCCAGTCTGATAAAGAATCATGGAGCTACATTCACTATGATGGGTCAAGAGGTAGTTCATCATCATTCACATTTTATATATCTTCAAACATTTTCTTGATTACATAGTTTTCTCATAACACAGTCGGATAATGAATCATGGAGCTGCATTGACTAAGATGGGTCAAGAGGTAGTTCATCATCATTCACATTCTATATATCTTCAAACACTTACTTGATTCCTTCGCGTCAATTTAAAGATTCAAGAGAAAGCCACTAACTTGGCCATGAAGGGTAGCAAGCCCGTGCTGCAACGGACATGATAATCCGAAATCCGAGGGAGATGCATGATGCTGAGGTAATCGTTACGTTTGGACGAAACCACACAAAGTAATAAAATGATATAATGGTAATTGACGAATTTCTGAGCTCTCTTGTTGGTATAGCAGACAATAAAATTCAAGAGGTTGGGAGAAAACCACGTGAAGAATATGCGACACGGGGAAAAAGGGAGCCTAACACCCCGGACATCGCACTTGTTGTACGGTAATAAAAAAATGACATATCCTAGTGATATATGAACCGGTCTTATAACTGTTGTAGGAAATGATGGGAACTTTGAGACGGAGATAAAGATAAGCGAGGTGAAGGGTAAAATAATATAATGTTCATGTTTTGCAAAATGAAAAGTTATAAAATTCCGGGAGATGTCCTCTCTTAGTTTTGATCACAACCTATCCAATTAAGAGCAAGTATGGCCATTATACCATGTCATCAAATTCCCTAAGATAAAGTAAGTTACGAGAGGATGACGGAACCAACTTGGGTCGGACGAGGTAGTGATCGGTCCATCCGGAGTTGGGGATGCACCAATGGCTCGTCGAGAACTAGTTGGAAGCTAAGAGCATGCTTTGGCGAGACATATGATTGCTTCTTCCATTATTTCCATGTCGAATTTGCTTAAATTCACGAGGAATTGCTCTTTTAGCCCAAATCTGCAATGAATCGACACGTTTTATCGATTGATTTGCAAAATTTGCGATAAATTTGATTGTTGGCCAAATTCACGATGAATCGCTCAATTTTATCGATTGATTTGCAAAATTGGCTATGAATTTGCCAATTATCGAGAGAATTTCTCTTTGTGTTCTCTCTCGATTCATTTCGTATCGAAGTGTTAAATGACCTTTCTTAATATTTTCCTATCTCTATTTATTGACATTTTTACTTGCCAAAATGACCTTCGTATAATTTCATATCCCACACCTCATTTCTCGTGCATCCTATATCGTTACGATTTCAAAGGAATCTCAATGAAAACAACCTGTCAATCTCACGTTTCCGTCACTTTTCCGGTTCGTTGCACGCTACACTCTCCTTAGACATGCTGGTGATATCCTATTCCAATACAATGTAGAATTTGTGGAACCAAAAAGATGAGAGAAAAAATCTCCTATTGATTTTTTATAGAAGTAATTAATGAATTATAACAAGCTTATATAGGTACATATATAGAAATATGGCTCATGATTTTTTAATTAAAATATCTATTGAATATGCATGATATATACAAATTATTCATTAGAGGGAATGAAATGTGTATTTGATTCTTTTTTTCCAACAGCCAACATGTCTCCTTCAACAACTTATCTCCTAATGAATCGTATTCACAACTTTTTCAATCTATCGTGGACGACCGCCTGACAGCATCCCGATCATTTGAGTCAACCAAGATCTCATTATTAATTATGAATAGAGGGAGAAGAAGATTAAAGAATGTGAAAGCAAAAGAGTAGAAATTAATACAAGACCATAAATATTCAACAGAATAGTACAATGCAGCATGAAACAAAAACTCAGAAAGCATTAACTCATTAAACAACCATCATCAAGTCATTATCTTCTGCTCCCCCTTCTCTGCATTTATAAACATTTAACTCTTCCGATTCAGAACTGAAGCCTGTGAAAACACAAAAACTTTAACTATTAATTTATCCATTTATCGTTTTTCATTAATGGTTTGGTGTCGAATGCACGATCCTCTTTTCATCTTTCACTGTGATGATCCAGTTGTGGAGATTTTGTTGAATGTAAAAACTGATCGTTTGTGTATAAACTAAAGCCAAAGAAGGAGAGTGTTGTGTCCTTAAAAGACAATAATAAATCACTTAAGTTTGAATCATTTAATTTGATTCTAATTTTCAAAACCATAAAAGAAAAAATTAGTTTTAATATAAAATGTAAAGAAAAACATTAAAAGGGTGTGACAAGAGTAGGTTTTGAATCTTGGATCAATGATTAGATAGAATAAGGATTGACAATTAAAGATGTAGAAATCATTGTCAATAGTATTTGCTAAGTTATGTAAGTGGAACATACAGTTTTAGACATAAAGTAATACCAAGTCACTATTATCTAGAATAGTAGAATGTTTTGATATCCATTCGGACTGATATGATCAATACGGCGATATAATGGTTGTTATCAAATTTTATTTATATATATATTTAAAAACCCTAATAAATAATATTTAATTATTTATTAAGAGTTTAACCCAAAAAAACTGGAATACGACACTAAAACACGGTACTTGGATGTACATATAAATATATACCGTTAATGTATGGTATTTGACGTATCAGGCTATGGAAACATTGGGAGACCTTATCTTGTGAACCGAAATTAAAGATTGCGAGATTTCTCGTATAAATCTTACAATTTTATTTGACCTATATACAATGTTCACATTTTAAGATCTAACTCTACCAATACTCATGAAGATCTTGTGCTACTATACTTGTTGCCTCACCGCGTGGAGTTCCGACTTATCACTTATTAGCAATCATACATACGGTAAATAATAAACACTAATTATAAGGAGTATAAAATGAAAATTTGCATTATATATATTTAGTTACTCTCTTAATGGTGAAAACATATAGTACCTACAAATAAAGTTATATATATAAAGAAATGATTTATTGATAATTTAAAAATGTCTCGCCCAAAAAAACTTGAATTAACTCACACAACTCCATTAATAAGATATGTTATCCATTTTGTTCTCACAAAATATTGACAAACATTAAAACATACTATACTTCCTAATTGACTAATTGTTTCATTGTATAACAAATGAACAAAAATTATTAATGTGGTTGTTCGGTTGTGCTATGATTCTCGATGTACAATGTTTATGCCGTTGAATATCCTCTATATTTTAAATACAATGCAAATTATACTTATTGTATAATAATTTTTTATTTTATTGCTATTTTTGTACCACTTAATCACTTAATAACATAATATTATTTAATGAGTGATGTTTGTCATTGATATTCGATCTTTGAAATAGTGTAAAGGCGATAATCTTATAGTTTCAAAATTGCTTATGAAATACCTAAAGTTTACATAATGTGTGTAGTTGATCCTCCAACTTTTTAAATTTGTAAACACAATATCCTCAAAGTTTAAAAATTGCATGGTTGGCCGATAAAGTTTCAAACCTGTTTACATTTGATCCACGTTAGTTATTTTTTTGAGTTTTTGCGTAATTGACCTCGTTCTTTCCACATGTTGAAATTGACCAATTTTTTTTACTGATTTGATATTTAGTCCCCGAACATATTAAATATTTTAGAGTTGACCATTTGTCAAATTTTCGTTATCGTATTTCATCGATTATTGATTGTTAAAAATTCTATGTGCCACACATATATAATACTCGTTTAGTGGATATTTAATTTTGAAGGTGAATTCTTACACATGGTAATTTTGAACTCTTTAATATGTTCGGGGGCTAAATATCAAATCAGTAAACAAAAGGGGTTAATTTCAACATGTGGAAAGAAAGAGGTTAATTATGCAAAAACGCTATAAAATAACGGACGTAAATGTCAAATATAAACGGTTTTGGAATTTTGGGGGCCAACATGTAATTTTTAAACTATGAGGTTATGTTGTTTACAAATTTTAAAAGTTGGATGGTCAACCACATACGATGAGGGCTCCAGGACCGGGTACCTCGTATTGGATGAGATCCAATCATATTGGACCAACTCGGATGACAAGAAATGAACTTGTGTGGCCAAAGATCCTTAACTTGACACATTTGAAATAACTGGACCGAAGGCCCATTTATGTTTTAGTACCGAAGATTGAGTTAGGCGTAACTAAGACACTCGGGGACCGACCCCTAGGATCGATCCAAACGGTTACAGCTCAAGTGCTCTATGCTCCGCGTACATGCATGCGTTCCACACTTCAGGCACAACCACGTTATCCAGCATGGGAAAACGACTTTGTCAGAGGCGGTTACAGGGCGTGATCCATACGCGTCTTCCCCTCTATAAATACTGGGCTAAATGATAACCTGAGGAGGACCTTTTGGACACGCGAAATAAGCTGTTACCCTGCCGATTTCTCTTCTAGCACTTTCTTATTGCCATAGTCATTTTCATTTAGCCTCCTCTGTTTGTAATATGAGGGGAAAAACATCTTTAAATAATCGTTTGTTTAAAGTTTGTTTATAGTTCGTTTCCCCTTCTCTGTGTCATTTGTTTCTTTCCATTTATAATCTTTTCCCCCAATCTAAACAAATCAAAACCGAGTTCGTTTTATTAAGAACCGAACGACAGTTGGTACCCCAAGTCTTTTGACCACAACAGTTTGGCGCCGTCCGTGGGGACAATTTATTAATTCCCACTCGAGGTTTCTCCCTAGGAAAGGACACGCAAAGGCATGGCGACCGGAAATTCGACGAATGATAGTGACGTGCTTCCTAGCAACCTTCTAGCCCCTACTTTCTCTTTGCTGAATCTGGAGGCTATTATCCGGAAGGTAGTACTGGAGATTATGTCGGAAAGAAGTGCAACAGAACCACCGGTTGTAACAAGCCATATTCCCACAAACAGAGGGTACGAGAGCGACCCTGAAGCTCGCAGCTCCGATGAAGAGGAGATTATTATGCGCGGAGTGACCATGAGGAGGCCGAGATATCAATCTACTTCCTCTCCTCAAACCAGAGCTCCAACTCCCGTTCCTAAGACTTATCAGGAACGCATGCATCAGCGTATAAATGAGCTCACCAAAAAGTTGGAGACTCTACGTACGTAGAGGGATTCTGAGCCCAAATTTGGGAGAAATCCTGGTTTATTCTACCGGGCCATGGAGGCCCCAATTAAGGGGAGTAAGGATGACGATTGGTAGTATAATCTACATGCTACCCAAACGTCATCCCAACAGTCAGGCGGTGTCTCTGCCGCTTTGGGAGATTTGATGCTCCCTTTCTCCGAAAAAATCTAGGCGGCAGTCCCTGATTGACAATATCGCAACCCCGAGGGGTTGCCGACATTTAGAGGCAACGGGGATCCCATTGACCACGTCGCGGATTTTCAATTGAGGATGGGAACGGTTTGTGACTCAGATTCACTGAAGTGTCTCATCTTCGCGGTAGGTTTGCAAGGCGATGCCCAAACCTGGTTTAAAAACTTGCCAGCCCGATCCATACAGTCGTATGGATGCTTTATCTTAGATTTCTCTAAACAGTTTGCGCCGAATGTAGGACCGCCTCGAAGCATGTAGAAACTATATCAGCTGATATATATCCCGACAAAAATGAGTCTCTGGTCCTTTATGGAGAAGTTCAACAAAACAACCCGTGGTATCAAACTAGAGTTCAGGGATAAGATCGATATTATACAGCAAGTTTCTGGGACCATGTGGTTTTGCCAGCCAATTTGTTAAAGAGTCCCCCATCCACCTTGGGTAAGCTTCTTCAAAAAATCAACAAATATATTAAGTTGGATGAAGCACTGTGACTGGATTACAGGAAGCCTGCTGGGAATTCTGAGCCCATAGGTGATCATAGGGCTTCGTACCCTAAAAGACAACCCCGAGAAATAGGGGCTGTAACTGAGAAGAATGTTCCCCCGAAGTTGGAAGAGAAATGGGTGTATTGTGAGTTGCATCATAACCGCGATCACCCAACCTTGAAGTGCCCGCTACAGCAGAAAATAGTGGCGGCAATGAATAAAAAAAGGCCCGATCAGAATGATACTAAGGGCAAGCGAGCTGAATCTCCCTGTAGAGGCCATAAAGGTGACGATCGTCACAAATCGCGAGGCAGGGATAATCCGGAGCAGCTCCAAAATTATAACAACCGAGAGGTCTCCTCCGCAAGAATATGACAGAGACTAGCACGGTCGAGAAAACCGTGGTCATGGCCTAAGAAGACGCTTCTGGGTCTGGGTGGCCGAACCCCGCAGAATGAAGGAAGGGGACAGAAGAATCCTCATCTTCCCCCCGCTCCAGTGGAATCACAACCTCCGCAAAATGAGGCTGCTCCACCAGAGCGTACCGTGGCAGGAGATATTTATGTTATCTCCGGTGAATTCATCGGTTCGGGACCGAAAGAGAGCAGTGCGCGGGGATTCCGCAGAAAGTTCTGAATCCGTGGTATTCGTTAAGTATGATGCCGCTGAACCGTCTTCTTCTTACAAAGACTCTATTACCTTCACTGCTGCTAATCGAGAAAGGGTTACTAATCCGTGTGATGATCCTCTTATCATCACCAGAATCATCTATAATCTTCGGGTCCACATGATCTTGGTGGACACCGGGGCTTCTTGCATCTTGATGAAGCGTAAGTACTTGAGTTGTTGGGGGCTCCGGGTCATGATCTCCCCATTGCCAATATCACCCTCTGGGCATTCGACCAGAAGAGTTTCATTCCGTGCGGATTTTGATCCCGATCACTCTGGAAGATCATTTCATTGACCGAACGGAGACCCTTAAATATATTGTCATGGAAGTCGACTTAGCTTACAACGCCATTATTAGACAGACCGGACTCAGTAAGTTTGAGGCGGTCACTTCTACTTATCATATGATGCTCAAGTTCCCATCCGCAAATGGAATCATATCTGTTAAAGGGGATCAGATCATAGCAAGACAGTGCTACATGAGCTTGTGCCGAACATTGGCAACTATTAAAAGGGCCCGTGTGGATTTGTTGGAAGAGCCACCGCACCCAAGGCAGGCTATGAAACCCATTGGGTTCAAATTGATCAACTTGGTTAAGGGTGATCAAACATTGACTACTCGCATCAAGGCACATCTGACCCTATCTTTTGTGGAAGAGTTTGTCCACTTGCTGAGAAGCTATGTGGACATATTTGCTTGACCCCGGACGATGTTTTGGGGATTGACCGATTCGAGAGTGAGCATCGGATCAATACCTGAGCGAAGCTTATCAGGTAAAAGAGGAGACGCAACTCTCCAGAGAAAATTGAAGTCATCCGGGCGGAGGTGAATAAATTGATGCGGTTCGGGTTTATCAGAGAGATTCACTATACTGAATGAGTTGCAAATCCGGTGGTGGTCTGCAAGGCAGACAGGAAGTGGAGATTGTGCATCGATTTCATCGATGTCAACACGAGCTGCGAATCTAATCCATTCCCCCTGCCACAGATTGACCGTTTGGTGGATGTTGTTGTTGGCAGCACGATGATGAGTACCATGAATGTTTACTTCGGGTACCATCAGATCTTCCTTGTTGAAGAATATCAAAATAAATCGGCCTTCATGACCGAAGATGGTGTGTATTGCTACGTGGTTATGCCTTTTGGCTTGAAGAATGTCGGAGCAACATACCGGAGGTTGGTCAACAAAATCTTTAGGGATTTAATAGGCCATATGATGGAAGTGTATGTTGATGATATGATTGTCAAATCCATGAATGATGAAGACCATATTTCTTATTTGTCTCGTTGTTTTGAAGTATGTCGCAAATATAAGCTCAAACTAAATCCGAACAAATGCTACTTCAGGATCCTAGGTGGAAGTTCTTGGGATATTATGTTTCTGAGAAAGGCATAGATGCTAACCCTAAGAAGGTCCAGACCATCATTGACATGCAACCTCCAAGAAATAAAAGGGAATTCCAAAGGCTAATTAGTCGTTTAGCTACTCTAAGCTGATTCATTTCTAGATCTACAAATCGGGTCTTACCCCGCTTCAGAGTATTAAGGAAGGCAAATCTTTTGGATTGGAAAGAAGAATGTGATCGGCCTTTCTCAGAGTTGAAAACTTATTAGAGCACTCCCCCTGTGATGGAGAGTCCGAGCAGCCATGAACCTTTGGAATTATACTTAGCTATATCAGCCTTGGTTACCATCAGAGACGATATTCATAGACCCTTTTATTACGTGAGTCACTCCTTGGTATCGTCTGAAACTAGATACACTAACTTCGAAAAATTCATGCTGGCAATGAAGAAATCTATATCAAAGCTAAAGCATTATTTCGAAGGCCGAAAGGTTTATGTCTATACTGATCAGTCGTTGAAAGCAGTTCTAAATCAGGCAGATCTTAACGAGACATTATCTAAGTGGGCAATCAAGATCAGCTCCATGTATCTGGAATTCGTGACCCGAAGGGCGATCAACTATATTCTTAAACCAAGAGGACGATCGATAGATCATTTATGTGGATGGATCAACCTTCGGAAGAAAAAGAGCGGCCATTACCCTCACTGCACTGCAAGGTGATGTTATTCATTCCTCAGTTAAATTCTTGTACTCATAAACTAATAACATGGTGGAATATGAGGCATTATTATCGGGAATGACCCTGGCATGAAAGATGGGAGTTACTATAGTGTGGATATTCTCGGATTCCAAGTTAGTAGTGGAACAGTTTGCGGGAAGATTCGACATACATGTGTCTATGATGAAGTTGTATCATGCAAAAGTCCTGGAATTATCTAAGATGTTCAGCGAATTTTCACTTGATCATGTGCCACGCCAACAGAATAAGGTTGCTGACGCGCTGGCAGATTGACTGAACAATCAGTTGACGAAATCGTGGCGTTATATCATGAACTTCAGGGCTTGAATATTGATGTTACTGAATCTCCTTTGGAACCCACGTGGATGGACCCCTTCATCAAATATATAACTAATGGTTATCTTCCTGAGAACACATCATAGGCCAGAAAAATTGAATTTCGAGCTAAAAGATATATTTAAAATGATATGTCTTGAGCGATGTGCGATTGTTTAAAAAGAGTTTCATGGGACCACTCTTGCGATGTTTGTCTCCTATTGAGGCTGAAGCTGTCATGATTTATGTTCATGAATGAATATGTGGTATTCACTCTGTGGCTCGATCCTTATATCATCGCATTATTAGATCCCGATATTTTTGGCCAACATTGCTCAAAGGTGCCAAGAAGTATACCAAACGCTGTGCTGTTTGCCAATATCACGCTCCGGTCCCACAACTGCAGGGGATCCCCTATCGGTGACCCCGCTCCCCTGTCGATTTGACAAAAGAGGAATTGATATCCTTGGACCGTTCCCTCGATCAGTAGGGCAACAGAAGTTTTGCATTGTGGCAGTGGAATATTATATTAAATGAATCGAAGCAGAAGCGGTGGCCATTATTTCGGAGATGGTTGTGAAACACTTTTTATGGAGAAAAGTCGTAAGCCGCTTCGGGGTTCCCTGAGCGTTGGTATCAGACAACGGGCTCCAGCTTAGCAGAAGAGTTGTTTTTTATTTATGTATTAAGCTGGACATTACTCAACATTTCTCATCAGTTGCTCAACCCCAGATCAATGGACTCATAGAAGTATCTAACAGAGTTATCCTGAAGAGATTGAAAACTAAGTTGGAGTATATGGGGAGGAAATGGCCTGAACATATCTATGAGGTTTTATGAGCTTATAGAACTACACCTCGCTCCACGACCCTTGAATCTCTATTCTCACTGGTGTATGGGTCTAAAGCGGTTAGTACAGTAGAGGTGGCCATCTGATCGCCTCTGATAACTCAGTATGATGAGCATATGAATGACGAAATGAGATTATTGGACGTCGAGATAATCGAAGAAAAGATAAATGCGATTTATGCGCGTATGTGTTCTTATCAGGGAACTATGGAGTGGGTCCTACCAAGGGAATTCTCTGAAGGCGACCTCGTTCTTAAAAACATAAGGGTTCAGAGAAACGTCGGAAAGTTGGACATAAATTGGGAAAGACCCTATCGAATCATGAAGAAGCTGGAAACTGGGGCTTACAAATTGGAAACACTAGATGGTGACGAGATCCCCCGAACTTGGAATATCATGAATCTAATGTGGTATTTCTTGTAAATTTTTTATTATTAATGACAATTCGAAGCCAAAAATATATTCTTCTAAACATAGATATAATACAAATGGGCATAAAACAAACTGTTTTTAGCTATGTGATTGACCGATCCAGAAGTCGGATGTTTTGGACGAGTCTGGACTAATGAACGTAGCAATTCATCTGTAAGGCTTCCAAGTGGCAGTGATCGATCTGATGAGTCACATGCTCCTGCGCTTGCTGAGTATTGAGAATGAATCGCAAAACTTCCATAACTCACTACGAACTAAACATCCCATTCGACGGCCTTCACCATTCGAAAACAGCCCTTATGCTCATGTAATCTACTACGAAAAGAACGAATAATGGTTGAAATTAGTCAATCAAAGCACAAATTCAAGCCCGACTTGGGACTTATGTAGAACCGAAGCTTGACCGAAGCCTGGCACGGGACATGAATAGAACCGGTGCTTGGCCGAAGCTTGTTATGGGACTCACAAAGTACAGGGGCTATGCCTCTCCAATATGATCATGATCCCGAGGACTGAATAAGAGCGGCCCTCACGGACAGATGAAAATCCAAAGTAATTAACCCTGACAAAATCTCAAACTAAGATAAAATCAGGGACCAAAGAGCTTATGATTATCAAACAACCCCAATCTTATACTTAGCGAAAAGTGAGAATGAAAGGATTTAAATCCAACAAGGTTAATCATTTATGTTGAACTCGAACTCAGTTCTTTTTAACCTTATTTTAACTGTGAGAAGAGATAATGAAGAGGGGAGAACTGATTATTTCATTAAGAATAAGAAACAAAAATGGGGCTACAAGCATGGAAATTATCCTAGCCTATCTTCCCCTATTCCTTATCCTCATCCTCTCTTTCCTTCGGTCTGAGCTGCAAGTTGCTTCATATCTTCTTCTTGATCAGCAACCTTCTGGTTGAGTGCCCGTTCCATCTCATCGAAAAGGGGGAAGAAGGGATCGTCCTCCAAAACCGGCTCTTCCAAAGAAGGAATTGCCTTAAAGTCTCCATCTTTCTCCAAAGGATCGATTAGCTTCCATTTCTCATCATTGGGAGAAAGCCCGAACTTCTTTGCAATCTGATCCCGTATGTTTCTCGGGCACTTAGAAATATAGGTCTCGTGGATGTTATCTGCCAAGGCAAATAACAACGGGGACTGGGCGAATCCCAGAACAGCTTCTCGGACCAAACTTTCTGTCGTGGTACTGGCCTGAGTGAGATCTTCTTCCAAGCTCGCCTTTTCTTCTTGTGCCCGAAGGAGAAGTTCGTTCAGTTTGTTTCTTTTCTTCTGTGCCCGAGCTTGGACTTGGCTCATCTCCTCATCTATTTCCTGCAACTTAGCCTCCAACTCCGCGACCCGGGACTTAGCAGAATCTGCTTCTTCCTGACATGCCTTGTACTTTTTGTCCAACTCAGAAATTTGAGTTTCTAAGGGGTAAACTTGCGTCCCCGTTCATAGCAGCTCATTGTTTAACCTATCCTACTCCTGCCGGATCGACAACAACTCTCCGTGTTTTATTTCAACTTGTCTTTTGGCCAAGGCAAGTTGATCCTCGACTGCTTGGGGGACCGACTGGTCACCTTGGTTCTTATGGACTGTGATCGCGGACGTAAAACCCTTCCGCATCATCTGCGCACAAAGAGAATTTTAGAATCTAAACCTTCTAGCCTTCTTAAATGAAAAACTTACCTTTGTTGCGAGTTCGAAGAATGCCTCAATCATTTCTTCCCCGGACATGTCTAGCTGAACGTTGTCTGGGTTCTGCTTCCCACAAAGGCGAAAGTCTTCCAAAAAGGTGTTCCTCCAGGACGCCATCCTCTTCCCCTTTTAACCCTGTCCAACAGATCCAAGGCAAACTCTCAATCAGAGTTCATCTTGTGGCTCGAGAGAGGGTCCTTCCAAACTATCCCTTTGTTCGGAGCTGGGACCGGAGCTTCCCCCACATTCTTAAGCCTCTTCAGCTTCTTCGGGGCTTCAGCGTCGGCCGCCCTCTATTCATTAGCCAAGGGGACCGCCGGTAGGGAGAAGTTCGCCTCAAGATTCGGGCTCGATAGAACACTTTCCATTGGAACGGCTTCCTGCAGCAATAAACTCATTACGTTAAGACTGATGGGGGAGCAATTCCTGATTCGGTATAAACAGGCTAAGCTCATAGAGCAAATTCTAGTCGTTATCACCTCCTCCACCACTCCTATCACCCGCTGAGCGGGTCCCTTGCAATTGGAGGGCTCCCTTGTGCAGCGCAGAGTCAGCGTGCCTGCACAGGTGGTGCTGATCGGGGGATTCCCCGCTGACGATGATCCAGAAGGGATCAACGTGCCTTTGTTTGCAGACTCTGAAGGTGCTGCAGCTTCTATCGCCCCCTATTGATCTTCGGTGGGGAGGGCCGAAGCTGCTGCCATGCGCTTGAATCGGGAGCTAGACATTGTCTCTCTCGAACCTGCAAAAGAAATTTATAAGGATCAGGAGATGCGAACTTAATAATAACTCATTCCATAAATGATCATTCGGACGAATCAAAACTGGACAACACCCCTTCGGGGTTAGTGCTCCGGTCCTACCCGCTACCCCAATTTCTACTACCTATTCTCTCGAAGAATATCTTTTCGCCTAATGCGTGCTTCGAGAGGGGGGAACATCGCTAAGGCATTAGCGGTGTCCTGGCGAGAAGGGTTGAACCGTGTTTTGTCCAGCCTGTAAATATGCGGGTGGTGATGACCGACCACACCCTAAACATATCCTCCTTTGAGACCGTTATCCATACATCACAAAACTCTTATTCCTAAAGGGAATCTTCCTAATCTACTATAGCGCACTCTGTGGCGCGGATTCCCATGTGATATAACATACGGTCCCGTAATAGCCTCCTACTCATTCTAAGGTCGGGGATATGCCCTGTTTATGACAATAGAAAATAAGCGCCACTATATACACATAACTACTTGGGATCAGGGCATTGGTAAGGCAATGAATCTCCCGAAGTACGGCCGCTACAAATGGATGTAACGGAAAACGTAACTCGCACTTCAGGGAGGCATAACTAACGGGGATAGCGCTCGCAGGAACGTTCATTTCAGCGGAACATCCTCTTTTCCATTCCAGATTGAATAATGAGCGGGGATCGAAAACTTAGACCTAAGTTTCTCGATATCTAGTTCGGACAGAGCTGGGTATCTAACTTTGCGAGGAGCCATGGTTTTTACCTTGGAAAAACTTGGTAAGAAGGTTAGAGTGTGAGTAAAAACGGAGATCGCAAAGCTTTCTTCGTCGTAGTAGGTTTTTCGCAAGTGATGGTGGGGATGAACAGTCCCCAAGACCAATAGAGATCCGGCACGTAATCTTACACAAGTGCTATAGTCTGTACGCACTCATCACGTTTGTCAAGTAACAAAATACGGAAGGACGTAGGTTTGGATTTTAATATTCAAAAAATAATATGGCGAAATTGGTTCAAAGTTAACGTTTCAAATTCGCTAAGTGTATGATCGGTCCCAGGGACGCTTGTCATAATTGGTTCGGGTATGGTTCCTTGGATGCCCGATCGATTGTCATGCCACATGCATTCATCGTCATATAGTCGGTCTTGTATCGCATATGTGATGGCAATCAAACCCGAGGGGCTAGTGATGAGGGCTCCGGGATTGGGTATCCCGTATTGGACGAGATCCAATCATATTGGGCCAACCCAAATGACAAGAAATGAACTTGCTCGATCCATACTCCTTAACTTGGCCCATTTGAAATAACCGGCCCATAGACCGATTTATGTTTCAGGACCGAAGATGAAGTTAAGCGTAACTAAGACACCCTGGGACCGACCCCTAAGATCGGTCCAAATTGTTACATCTCACATGTTCTGCACTTCGGGCACATGCATGCTTTCCACGCTTCAGCCCAATTCATGTTATTCGCACTTCGGGTACAACCACGCTTTCGAGCATAAGAAAACGACATTGTCAGAAGCGGTTACAGGGCTTGATCCACACGCATCTTTCCTCTATAAATACATGGCTAAATGATAACCTTAGGAGGGCCTTTTGGACGCGCGAAATAGGCTGTTACACTGTCAATTTTTTTTATCGTGCTTTCTTATTGCCTTAACAATTTTCATTTAGTCTCATCTGTTTGTAATATGAACTGCTTATTCAATATATCGGCTAAGAGCATTTCTAGCTCTTAGTCAGATGGTTTTTTTCCCTTCTTTGAGGGGTTTTCTACGTTAAAATGTTGTGTCATTTGTTTCTTTCCATTTATAATCGTTCTCTAAATCTAAACAAATCTAAACCGAATTTGTTTTATTACGAACCAAACTACTGTTGGTACCACGGTCTCTTGACCACAACAACATACATTATGTAAATTTATGTGTTTTGTACGCAATTTTTACTCTATGAGGGCATCTTGTTTATACTCTTTCAAAGATTGGGATTATATTTACGATTTTATCATATTATTTAATACATTTAAAAGGATTCTCTTTCCAATTTCCAGGGGTTTTATGCGAGATAGCACAATGCAAAAGTTTAATTTGCACGATAACCTATTTTACCAAAAGGTTTTCCAAATAACTTGGTATTGTAAAATTTTTGCGAAATAGCATGTGTTTAGATATTTGTAATAAAATTAAATACAATAATTCATATATAATTATATATATTAATTAAAAATATATAATAAATTAAATTATGATATATGAAGATCTATTTTGATTTTAGCGAGTTTGAATACAATACATTTATATTGTAAAATAAATTAATTTCATTTAATAAATCGTAAAAAATTTGTTAAAATAAATTAAGATATGAAAATATTGATAAAATATTATTTCGAGAGACACATGAAATGCCGGGTATCGGTCGATATTTCGAAGATCGAATTGACTTTAACGAGTTTGAATACAATACATTTACGTTGTAAAATACGATACATTTACTTTGTAAAATAAATTTATTTCATTTAATAAATCATAAGAATTTGCTAAAATAAATTATGATATGAAAATATTGATAAAATATCATATCGAGAGACAAGTAAAATATCGGGTATCGGTCAATATTTTCGAAGATCGAATTGACTTTAACGAATTTGAATACGATACATTTAAATTGTAAAATAAATTAATTTCATTTAATAAATCATAAGAGTTTTTCTAAAATAAATTAAAACTCGTTAAAAAAATATTGATAAATATTATATCGAGAGACAAGTGAAATGCCGGCTATCAGTAGAAAAATATTTTTAGATCGAATCTTTTAACATCCTAGAAAATATCGATCGATACACGGTATTTCATGTGTATGTCTTTCGAAATAATATTTTATCAATATTTTCATATTTTAATTTAATTTCGAAATTTTTTACGATTTATTGAATGAAATTAATTTATTTTATGATATAAATATCTATCGTATTCAAACTCGCTAAAATCAAAATCTATCTTTATATATTATAATTTTATTTATTATATATTTTTAATTAATATATATAATTAATATATAAATTATTGAATTTAATTTTATTATAAATATCTAAACCTATGCTATTTAACCAAATGTTTACAAAATCGGGTTATTTGACAAAGGTTTTAGGAATATAGGTTATTCTACCGATAAAATTTCGTAGAGGTGCTATTTTGCTAAAAAGCACCCAGTTTCCACAACTGCATCTGATTTCTGAACGCGGTTTTTCCCACCACCAAACGCTCACTTTATTGTTCCTTAAAAGAAATCCGCAGCCATCTATCTATTTTGTTCTTTATAAAACACTCTCTTCTGCCGTCATGAAGGAGGAGATCCGTCGTGAGGACTACCGGGAACCGGTTCACATCACCAGAAACAACAGTCTTACGGCAGACAAATTTCATGGAAAAACAGCTTCTTGTTTTGGTCATCGATCTTTAGGTAAGTAATGAAATCCCACAACTTGTTTGTCTTGTTTATTACTGATACAGTTTTTGTTTCATGGCGGCAGGTGGGATGAGAACTACAGGGACGTTGATGATGAGTGCAAGATGGAGTCCTACTCCAGAACAGCTTCAATCTCTTGAAGAAATGTATAGGCGTGGAATAAGAACCCCAACTGCTGAACAAATACAACATATCGTTTCCAGGCTCGGCCGTTTCGGTAGAATAGAAGGAAAAAATGTTTTCTACTGGTTTCAGAATCATAAAGCTAGGGAAAAGCAGAAGAATCGCCGTCGTCTTGAGCTGCTTGCTGCTAAGAAAATGCACGAGGAGCTTGAATTTCTTCAACATTCTGGTCAATTTTGTTGAAATTAAACTGGGTCTTGCTGTTTGCTTAAAAATATGTTTCTTTTACAGGATCAGAATGGTCTTCCACTACCAGATCATCTACGAAGGTAAATACTCAAACTCTACATTTTTTCTTCTTCTTCAAATCCCAAAAAGGATAGTTTGTTTGATAAACGTAAAATTAGTGTCATGGGTTGACATTGAACCAAAATAGATGTTACTGTAAGAATTGGTGTCTCAAATATGAAAAGTCAGGGTCATGTACAGAGGGAGAGAAGATGGTGATTTGAAATAACATGTGTGGAAAGAACACGACATCTGACATTATCACTGGAAAATGGAGAGACAAGAGGGTGGTGAAATAATGGTCTAATTATCTGGTAGGGTAATAAAGTCAATGAAAAAGGCTGCATTTGTATCCTCTTTCTAGACAGATTCAAGAATTTCTTGGTCTAAGTGCACAAAACAATGGCGCATTCATTTTCTCACCTTTTCCCCAATGGCTTTGCAGCAGAAGCTGAAAAGCAATGAATGTGAACCATTTGCTGCCTTATCTTTCAATGACTTTTGTGCACAAAAAGTCATCACAGATCAATATCCACCTTTGGATTTGGAAAATGCTGCTACTACTGCTGTTTACAAATACTGTGAAGATGAAACTTCTTCAATCAGGTCGGGTTATTTCAATGATTCCCGGACCCTTGAGCTTTTCCCAATGAAGGGTTGATGATATTGAACAAGCACCTTTTTTTGAGTTTCAATGGTTGTGTAAGTCTACATTTGAAATAAAAGAAGAAAGAAGTTTCAATTTAAGTTGAGAATAGTAATTGTTATTGGTTTATTACTGCAATCCCGTTATGGGATGTTATACACCATGTTTAGATGGAGTATGTAATAAACAATAACCAAAATTGATAACTCATTGAAGACATTGAGAAAGTAATACTTCCTGTTAACTGCATACCTCATATGGAGAGAGTAATTGATATTGGTTGATTATGCAATCCAGTCGCATGATGTTATACAGCCATGTTTTGATTATATAATACAGCCATGTTTTGATTATAGAGAGTATGCAATTATCAATACCTCAATTGATTGAAGACGTTGAGAAAGTAATCATAAAACACTAAAAAATTTAAACCATTAACGGTACTTATATAATGGGGTTCATATACTTATTATAATAAATTCTAAATATATACAATACGAAATATGTATAATAATTTTCGTAACTAATGTAGATACCATTAGCATTAATTGTAAAGGACATTCGACAATAAATCCCAAGGCTTACAAATCAAACTAAATATCTAAAATAACACAGATTGGACCGAGAAACGACGAAAACCATGTCAACCCCCGTTCATTTTACACTTCCAAAAGTTTCTAAAATTAATAGAATTAACTTAGTTACATCTGATCGAACACATGTCACTAGATGATAGAAATTAGTTAGTTTTATGTTATAAATAAGCTTGTATTCCGCTACTTTCTTTTCATGTTTTTATTCATTGAAAATTTCCTCCTTTCATCTCCTACAATTGAACTGATTGTGAATAAGGTAGTTCGACTCCTAATATTGACATGGTTTCAGAGATACGAAGACCTTCAAAATGACATCTGGTAATAAGGATTTAAACATCGCTTGAGATTTCTCCTTACCTTCGATAATTGTCATGCACAAACTGAACAACAACAATTTCAATGGCGGGAAGCAAGTTATCTTACTCGCACTAGGTACTCGGGAAAAAATCTAATACATTGATGGATCCTTATCCAAACCAACCGATGCAGATGCTAATTTGCGAAATTTGCGCAAGAATCAGTTGGTTGGATCATAGATATAGGAGCCTCGGCTCATGTATGTGATAAGGACATTGATCTTAAAACACTTGCAAACCAAGAGATTCAGTTAAAAGTTTGTTTACCTGATAACAACAAACTTGCAACTTCAGAAATTGAGACTTTTTGTTTGACATCTTGAGCATTGCTCATTGATATTCTTAAGATTGAATTTTTTAAGTATAATTTGCTATCCCTATCACAATTACTTGTAGATAATGACATTGAGATTTCGTTTGATCTTAAATCTTGTCATATCTAGGACCGATGGAGTAAACATTTACTTGCAAGGAAAGTTTTACAAAATACCTTATACATATTGAAGAATACATCACTACATGATATCTTGAATCCTTAGAATTATGATATTGATACAAAAGTTTGCAACGTGATATTTTTATAGATTGCATGACTAATGAAAATAAATGACACTTTATATTGGGACATCCATTTAAATTTGTAATGCAACATATACATGTTGATAATAAAAAGACAAAACAAGTTTGTCACACATATTTGATATCAAAATTCAGGCACTTAACATTCCCAATAGTCGAAGTACGAGCTCCGTGTGCATTTGATTTAACTCACGTTGATATTTGGGGGCCATATTGTACACTGATAAACTTTTTTTTAGCAGAAACAAATTTCATTTATTTCTCAGTTTTTTGCATCAAGGTACAATTGTTTTGTAATATGATCGGAAAACATTGGAGCGCCTTCTCCGTTTGAGCTCTCTTTGCATTTTGCTAGGAGGTGTGCCACTTCATTCCCCTGTCTGGTAACGAACGAGAAAGAGACTTGATTCAAATCTTTTGAAACTTTCTGAATCTCGTCGATTATTAGGTGTATCTTCTCGTTTGTAATAGTGTGCTTTGACGATCTCTGAATCAATACCTTTAAGTCGCTTTCAAATATAACATTTTGGATTCCTACTTCCTTTCCAATCATCGTCGCCTCTCTCATTGCTAAGGCTTCTCCATGGAGGGGAGATATTGCTCTAGGTCCTCTCACTGACTTCCAACCAAAGGATGAACCATTGTGATCTCGAATGATGATTTGTAACGACCGTAAATCCGGCCTTAACAAGGTCTATGCGCAAGCGAAATGAAAATAAGCATTTAAATTAAAACATCACTTAAAGCCGGGGAATATCATCGTTTCTTTTCAAAATACAACTAGTTAATTACAAAGCAACGAAATAGAAAGGGTGACTCGTACAGTGGACGATCGACGACCTTACTCCAATGTCACCTAAGCCTCCGGTCCTCCCCCTACAAAGTCTGTAAAACGGTCATAGTCTATTAAAGAAAGCTTCAGTATAATAAATTAATTAGCAGATTTTATCTTTCTCACTTTCCTTCTTTTATTTTACTTATGCATTTTATCATTTCCTCTCTTTTATACTTCCTCTCCTTAGTCTTTCTGGTTCTCTACTGTAGTCGGTTTTTAACATGACCGACAACATGTCTCGCCCAAACCAACCGTTAGCTATTATTGACTCGACGAGAATATATGCTTTCCTTCCCCGGATAGGGTCCGAGCGCTACCCCGCCCTTATCCAGTTCCTTTCGGCTCTGTAATGCGCACAATCCTGTTCCGGAGAACTCATGTATCCCTTCCTCGGACATGCCCTACCTGTGGCTAACCGTGCTCATGAACACGATGCCGGGTTTGGTGTACTCACCTCACCCCGAGACTTCTGTTTTTATTCACGCTCCTCTCGATTCGATTTAGTGTTCTTTTAAGCTGTTAACTATGAACCTTCTTTTAATTCACTATGTTTACTCCGCTTACCTGATCGTCCTATCGCCTGTTGTTCCTCATATTCCCGGTAAATTACGTTTCGATCCTCGGTTTCCGTGATAATCTGCACAAATATTCGTTTTCGCGAGAATTGCACCACTGCCTCAAATTTCACGACAATTTACAAGCCGATACCTGAATTCGCGATAATTATGCCGTCAGCCCCGTTTTTCGCGACAATATTGCACTCTGCTCCCAATTCCGCGATAATTTACACAGTCAGCCCTTTTTTGCGATAATATTACACTCTGCTCCCAATTCCGCGATAATTTACACAGTCAGCCCTTTTTCGCGATAATATTGCACTCAACTCCCAAAATCCGCGATAATTGTGCAGTCAGCCCGTTTTCGCGACAATTTACTCTTCGGCCCTGATTTCCGCGATAATATTGCAGCTGTCCTCCGAATCCGCCATAATTTTTCCCTTCATCCCGATTTTCGCGATAATTCCTCTTTGTTCTTGATTTTCGCGACAATTTTTAAGCAGTTTTTGATTCTCGCGATAATCCCTATTTCTCTCGATTTTTCTCACGTTTTTGTGTCAAAATGACCCTTATTTTCTCATCCCACTCCTATTTATAGATTTCTCAACTTGATTAAATGACCCTTTAGCCATTCCTTCCAAGATTCCCCCTTCTTATGTTAATTTACAAAATTACCCCTCCTTATATTTTCTTAACAAGAATTAATACGATTCTAACCTGTCCGAGTTCTCTTTTTGTGCCGCTTTCCTGGGTCGTTACATGATTCCTATTCCTGTTGTTGATCCTCTTCCTTCATGTGTTGCGTCGCAGTTGACTTTGATCCAACCTTCCGGAGGCTTCTTCCATTTGCTTTCTCTTCTTTGGTGTGTATTTGTGTCGTGATGCCTTGCATTTGCGTTTTGGAAATCCTCCTTGTATGAATTACCCGTAGTGAGTCCTTTTTGGCTGTAAGGTGTTTTCTCGCATTCCTTTCTTTCCAAATTGCCCAGTTGATCATGACGATTATCCAGCTCTTCCCCATTTGCTATTTTAAATAACTGGATGATCCATTCCTTTGTTGAAGTTCTCCGGTCCGTAATTTTTAAATTTAGAATATTTGACAACGCCCAAACCTGCCTAGAAAAATTACATTGTAAGAATAAATGTTGAAAAGATTCATCTTCCTCACAACAGAAATAGCATTTGTCTTCGGGGTGTAATTTTCTTCGTTGGAAAGCTTCTCTAGTCGGCAAAATTTCTAGGATCAAGCGCCATCCGAAAAATTTGACTTTGTTTGGGATATTTAGCTTCCACAGTTTCCTCCACATATCTTCCATCTCTTCGTCTTCTTCCAAGTAGTAGTTGGGATTTTGATTGAAACTACATAGCCTTGCATGGTAGGCGCTTGTCACTGTGAAATCTCTGTCCTTTGTTAAGCTCCAAACCAGAGTATCCTTCAGGTCCGCTCTTCCTAGGGGAATTGACATGATACTTTGTACATCACTGGCCATAAAAGCTCTCTTATTTTTGATTCATCCCTCTAGTTTGTCCCTCTTAACATCAACTTGTTCACTATCTCAAAATTTTCCTTCTTTTCTTGATGATTTATCGGTAGGAAAGAGTTGTTTTCTTTAATCCATGGGACGTGCCAGATCTTGATATCTTTTCCGTCCCCCACTCGCCATTTCATCCCTAGCATTAATGTCTCCATTGCTGCGTGTATGCCTCTCCAGGATGGGGACAGATGTGTACCTAATCTAGATTCCATAAAGCTACATGATGGGAAGTATACGACCTTGATTGTCCTGTTTAACAGGGAATTTGGGCATTTCTTCAATCTCCATGCTTGTTTAGCAAGCAAAGCCAATTGAAAGTGTGAAGTTCTCGGAATCCCAATCCTCTTGTCCTTTTTGATCTGCATAATTTTCCCCAATTTCTCAAATGGATTCCTCTCTTTTCTTTATTTGCCAACCAAAAATTTGATATCTTCATTTCCATCTATGATATCAAGTTCTTTGGTAACAGAAAACAAGACATGGCGTAGGTGGGGATTGCTTGGACGACTGCTTTGATCAATGTTTCTTTCCCCACCTGTGATAGAATCTTGGACTTCCACTGCTTGATTCGTCTCTCGATTCTTTCCATGATTCCTATGAAAAAACCTTTTTCTGCCTCCTTGTAACAAAAGACATCCCCAAATATTTCTTGTGATGATTCGTTACCCTTAGTCCCATAATTTGAGCAAGCTCCGTCTTTTTGGTCGTATCTACTTTTCCGCTGAAGACAATGGTTGATTTCTAGAAGTTGATCATTTGCCCCGATGTTGATTCGTACTCCGTAAGAATTGATTTTGGTAACATCATTTGGTTCTCTTCCACCTTGCAATAGATCATAGCATCGTCCGCAAACATGAGATGCGTTATGATCGGACTTAAGGGGCCATCTTAATCCCTAGTTGCTCTCCTTTTTGCTCCTCCTCCGGTAATTTAATGCCTAGCGATTCTGCAACCAAAAGGAATAGATAAGGCGAGAGTGGGTCTCCTTGTCGGAGACCCCTCTGGGGATTAGTTTTCCTTTCGGACTCCCATTTACCAATATGGACAAGGAGGCTGTTGTTCTACATAGCATGATGAGTTCAACAAATGAATAATCGAAACCTATCTTAATCATGACATGTTCTAAAAAATGCCATTCAATTCTATCATATGCTTTACTAATGTCAAGTTTAATACTAGCAGCATCTATTTTACATTTGTTACCTCTCAAGAAGTGGTTGATCTCTTGAGCTAAGATGATGTTGTCTGTGATCAGCTGTTATTTTACGAATGCCTATTGATTCTCAGATATTAGAGCTGGGAGGATCACCTTGATTCGATTGGCCAAAAGCTTTGCTAGAGCTTTGTACGAGACATTACACAGGCTTATCGATCTATAATATTCCACTCTTATTGGGTTCTCTACTTTAGGAATAAGAGCCATGTTTGTGTGGTTGAAATCTTTCGGCATTATATTTGTATGTATAATTTCCTTTAAGCCCGCTACTAGATCCTCGCCTGTTATCTCCCATGTTTTTTGGTAGAAAATTGGTGGCATTCCATCCTGCCCCGGGGTTGATAAAGGTCTCATTTGTTTAATAGATTCAGTTATCTCTTCATCCCTTACCGCCGCAGTGAGCCATTCCTTCATCTCGGCCGTAACTCTCTTTGGTACCCCTGCACAAAAATTATGAATCTTTGACTTGGGTGGATTAGTTGACTTCATAATTCCTGCAAAGTGTTGAAGAAGTGACAGGGCTATGTTGTCTTGGTCTTCCCATAGACGGCCATTGTTGTCCTCAATTGATATAATTCTATTATTTCTTTGTCGGTTGGAAACCGTTGCATGGAAATATGCCGAGTTCCGATAATCGTATTTGAGCCATTGCACATTGCTTCGCTGTTGACACATTTGTTCTTCTCTCCCCAAGATTTCTTGCATCTCTTTTGAGTGCTCCCTAAACCGCTCCCACTCCGTTTCTTTCATTTTTCTGCAAAGCGCCGCATTTATCTATTTTTTAAGCTCTCGCTTCCTTGAGAGGACCTTCCCGAATACATCTCTCTCCAATTCCTTCATCGATTTTTTATAATTTTCCATGCATTCTTGAAATTTTCGAATTTCTCTGTGTTCAGATTCTGTTTTCCAATTTTCCTCGATGTTCCCCATACATGTCTCATCTCTTAGCCACATTTGCTCATACTTGAGCCCCTATTTCTCTTATTACCTAACCCATGTTTTTATTTTGTGAGTGTGACTAATATAGGAGCATGATCCAACCCTCCAAACTTCTTGTGATACACGGTTGCTTCTTTGAACATCTTTAAGCCTTTGAAGTTTGCCACAACTCTATCAATTGTTGCCTTCACATTCTTAGCTCCTTTCCTCTTGTTTGACCATGTGAAAGGATAACCACAGAAACCAATATCTGTCAAGTTGCACTTTTCCAACGTCTCTCTAAAATCTTTCATCTACCAACTTGCTCTTTGATGTTTACCTTAATGTTCATTTGCATATAATACTTCATTAAAGTCTCCAACTACGAAAGTTGGAAGCTGAGATATCATCATAATTGATTCCAATAGCTTCCATGATTGCTTCCGATGTCCCACTGTTGCATGTCCGTTGAACCCAATTAGTCTCCAAGATTGCTTGTTGTGTGAGCTTTGCACAATGATTTCTGTGATGATGTGAGGTCGATGATAGATTGATATTCATGTCTTTCTTCCATAGCATTGCCAAACCTCCACTTCTCCTCTCTACTGCTACACCTACACCAAAAATTTAAACATAATTTTTGTAACGACCCTAATTTGGGCCTAGTTGTTTTGTTAAAATATGATAATTAAAAACGGAATATTCGAATGCAAACTTAAAACATAGTTCGAAACATAAAAGTACGACAGCATAATTTAGAGTGTTCTCCAAAGGACCGGACTCTATCACCGGACAACCGACGACCTCCTTCCCATGCCCCTCTCATACCTCGTCTGCGTCACCTACAAAATCTGTAAAGCGGTCACAATCTATTAAAGGAAACTTCACCCACACTATACATTATCATTGCAGTTCTTAATTACACCGTATACACCCACATGAATCATTCCATTTAACCGTTTTCTTATTTCCTTATTCTTTTACCCTTGTCATTCCCATTATTCTTTAACTTTACTGTTGCCGAGAGTAACATGCTCGGTCATGTCCCGCCCAAGCCAACCGTTAGCTGTTGGATGACTCGACGGGCCATATGCTTCCCTTCCCTGGGTGGTTACTTAGGCGCTACCCCTTTTTCCACCCGGATCCGTTCTGCCCTTTTCGTACGTATATTTTCCTCTTTGAAACTTATCGTTCCCTTCATCAGACATGCCCTTCATTTGGCGAATCGTGTACTAGGCACGATGCCGGGTTCGGTCGGACGGTCCATCCTTCCTCACCCCGAATCTTATTAACATTTATCTCGTTCATTCGTGTCTTTTCCTTTCTTTTATTGACCCGATCCCGTTCCTTAGGTCTGAACCTTCCCTTACTAAATTGTGTTCACTCCGCTTACCGTTTGCTTTTGCTTGCTATAGTCTTTCCGCGCTTTCCTGCATTTCGTAATAGGTTTTAGTTACTCGAATTCCGACGTTATTATCCTATTGTTAACTATGTGATTACCGTAGACCCTACGTGTTCTTTTCCTCCCACGATCCGACGTCGAGACGTGACGAAAACACTTGAACTTAGTATTTCCAAGATAATTTACTTTTTTCCTCGAAATTCGCGACAATTCTATGCTGCAACTCCAAATCCGCGATAATTTTACTCTTAGAACACAATCTGCGATAATGTTGCACTTCAAGAATTTTTCGCGACAATTCTCTTCACCAAAAATCCGCGATAATTCTCTTCATCACCCAAATTCGCGACAATGATGTTCTTTGAGAAATCCGCGACAATAATGCTCTTTGACGAGTTCCGCGATAATAATGGTCTGTGCAGAATCCGCGATAATTTTCCTTCTTCGTGGCAATTTTCGGATTTTCGTGTTTTAATGATGATTAACTCGTTTTTGGGCCTTCTCACCCCTATTTATAGACATTCTAACTTTTCTAATTCACACTTTAACCCCTCATTCCTTTGCTTTTGACCCCTCTTTTATCTTTTTCTTTATTTTTCTATTTTTCGTTTCCTTTTACGTTCTTTCGTTCCCTTATCCCTCGTTATCTCTCGTCTAGACGTTACCGTTACATTCCCTACTATTTGTTTCGTCGTACCTTTTTCTCGGTTATTACAATTTTAGATATTCTATCCTATCATTGGAACATGTTGTCTCGATAAGAAACATGATAGAAGGGGAATGTTCGGGAACTAAGTCAAGTAATCGTCGAACTGTCCAAGGCTACCCTACTCTTTGGCAGTTCCATGCTAACATCGAAATTATTCTCGGCGGGGCTGCGTTTCCGTAGCCTCCCCTCCACCTTTGGCATTGTGTTCGCATTGCTCATTCCCGTTTCAATTCTCCTTCTCTTTGACTGTATTCGCTTTGTCCTCATAGTTGATGCCGGTGTCTTCCTCTTATTTTGAGTTTGATAGAAGGACTTCAGCAAGATTCTCCCTGTCGGCCTTTTTGGGACTGATGGTTGGGCCGGAGGACCTCATCCTGTGTGCTTTTTGATATGATCCTTTGGCTTTAGTTGTGCCTTGACGTTGATCCTTCGTCCCATTGGCATAGAGGAAATATTTGTCAGCTTTGGTTGTCTTGTTCCATTGGTTCCGGTTTAAGTTCTTGTTGTTGATCCTCTCCTCTTCCGCCGGTATTACTCTCATCTTCATCTGTCCCCTCTTCCGGATGTATGATCAATTCCATTTTTTCCCCTCTGCTTGACCCTACTGCTCTAAACCACAGTCCAAATTTGTTTGAATTTCTCATATGTCCGTCTTTTTCGGTTTTGGGGCAATTGTTTGTACCGTTTTTTACATTTCCGCATCTGTAACAGAAATTTTGCAGCCTCTCATATTGTACATGCAAGGTCACACTCATTTGTTCCTATGGCTAATTTTAAGATTCTCCTCAAGGGCTTTGTAATGTTTATTTCGACTCGCAACCTCATTGTTGATTTCTAGAACGACCCTAATTCCCCTTGCTCTATCTCCATAAATCTTCCCAAAGCAGAGCCCATGGTTTCCGCAAGTTCTCTTGTCCGATTAATCCATGGTAGGTCTACTATTCTCACATGAAAAGGGTACCCGTTCAGATCTCTTGTTAGAGGATCAGTTTCATTGTGAGTTCCTTCGACACGACTAGGTTCTTCTCAAAATTCCAAGGACCTTTGCTCTTTCTTGTGGATCTTGGAATCTGATGAGAAACCTTTTATTTCCTAAAATTTGGAATCTCACTATCTTTTTTGCCCCAAAACCCTATGCCATCGTTTTTGCAAAAGCATTGAAATTTGGTTGCCTTTCAGAGAGTAATCTGCCTACAATGTAGAAACCCATATCAGATGTGTGTTTCCCTATCTCCGGTTTAGCGTATTCGATTGGGGTTTCCTCCTCCCTCGACAACGAAAGATTTTGATATTTTCCTATCCAATCCTCTTCGATGACTTCCGACTGTAATTAGCTAGCACCCAGGCTTAATTTCCTAACGACGATTGCTGGTCTTGAGATAAAGAAGGTTCTATCAACGGTCACAAGATTTGAATGAAGAAAGAAGAAGAAAGAAATCTCCTAAAGATTCAAGAGAGAGAAGCTCTCCACGAGGAGAGATAGGCTTGTACCCCAATAAACTTGGGAGCAAGATATTTCCACACAATAGTGGATGAGTACATCAGATTCACTTGGACATTTCTTCTTACATCCAAAAGAATGGCCACATGAGTCATGTGTGCCTTCTATCATATGGTTAGAACTCCGTTTGGAGTGACTATGAAGCGAGTTTGATCAGATAATAGAGGAGATTTACAAGTCACTCATGTCAGGATTTAATGGAAGAATTTAGATCCATAAATGGAAGAACATGCCCTTTCCCCCCAAAATCTAATGGTGTGGTAGAAAGGAAGCATCAACATGGAATGTGGCAAGATCACTTATCTCTCAGTCCAAAGTACTTGTATCTTTTTGGGGTAGGCTAGTATTATTGTAACATACATAATTAACATGCTTCCAACCTCTATTTTAAACTAGAAGATTCCTTTCGAATTAATTCATGGGGAAAAACAACATATAGCTACCTCCGAACCATTGGATGTCTGGCTTATGTTGCTTATTTCATGCCTAACATAGACAAGTTTACTCCTAGGGCAATCTATGTGTATTTTTGGGATACACAACGAGCAAGGGAGTATTCAAGAGATATGATCTTCAACAATGTAAAATGATCATATCTAGGGATGTCACCTCTGTTGAAGGTATTTTTCCGTATGATACATCAAAATCTTCTGCAAGTACTTCAACGAATATGCCTCATATTATTGTTAATCCTAAGAATTATATTTTGATTGAACAAAAGATTGAAGATGCTACAATTATTGAAGGGGAGATCACATATAAAGATAACTAGACACAATCACCAGACAACACAATCCACAATGATCCTTCCCTTGTTACATTATTTACAGGATCAAGAGAAGAAATTCCACAAGTATATCGAAGATCAACTCGGACTGTTGATTGCTTTGGCTGCAAGTATGTCTTGAGAATTATTTAAACTCGATGTGAACAACATATTTCTATATGGATTTCTTGATACCGAGGTATATATGCAGTAGCCACTCGTCTTCATTGTTGCTTATTCGACCAAAGTGTGTAAATTGATCAAATCACTTTATGATCTCAAGCAGGCGTCGAGGCATTGGAATTGAGAATTTACATTCTTGAATGGGCATGGATACACCGAGCTTCCATGCGCCCCTGCTTATTTATCAAGGTTACAACTCAAGGAATAGTCATTCTCTTAGTGTATGTAGATAATATTCTTCTATCATAAAATGATCTAGAAGGAATTGCTTCAATCAAACAATTCCTACACTCCAAATATACAATAAAAAACCTTGGAATGATCGGTACTTTCTCGACTTGAAAATCCACAATCATAATACTGGTACATTATTGCTAATCGTGAGAATGATATTTTGATGGAACAAGAACCTTAAGATGCTACAATTATTGAAGGAGAGATCCTATATGCATATAACCAGACACAACCACCACACGACATAATCCACAATGATCCTTCTATTGGTACATGAGTCATGGAATCAAGAGAAGAAATTCCATAGGTATATCGGAGATCGACTCAGATTCACCAGCCTCCTTCTTAAATATATGTGAATATGATGTTTTTTTAGAAAACCTTTCTTACATTATAGAATCCTCTTCGATTGAAGAGGCCTTGACAATTCCACACTAGGCTACAACCATGCAAGCTAATGAAGAAAGCTCTTGAAATCAACGGTACTTGGACACTCTGTGATTTACCATCCCGAAAAAGAATAGTGGATGTCATGGATTTTCAAGATGAAGCTCAATCAGAATGACACTATTAATAAATACAAAGTACGACTTGTAGCTAAAGGCTTCACTCAAGTAGAGGATTGATTATGTTCAAGTTTTTTCAGCCGTTGCTAAAATCACTATTCTAAGGCTATTGATTGATGTGGTTTCAAGCATGGTGTGGGAATTTTTTAAACATGGTGTGAACAACGCATTTCTACATCAATTTCTTGATGCCGAGGTATATATGCGACAGCCACCTGACTTCATTGCTGCAGATTCGACCAATATTTAAATTGATCAAATGACTTTATGCTTTCAAGCAGGCGTCAAGGTAGTGGAATTTAGAATGTCCCTGAATGGGCATGATACACCCACTCTCCGCATGTCCCCGCTTATATATCAAGGTTACGAATCAAGGAATAGTCATTCTCTTAGTGTATGTGGATGATATTCTTCTATCAAGAAATGATCCATAAGTAATTGCTTCAATCAAACAATTCCTACACTCCACATACACAATCAAAGACCTTCAAATTCTCGTTACTTTCTCGTCTTAATATTGATGTATTTGTTAGCCAACTTAAATACATACAAGATATTATAATGTCCTATTTGAAGGACAATGATGATCCAACTAACACTCCATTACGAGCATGGATATCATTATTAACTTCATATACATCATTACTCGAGGATCCATCCATTTATCGAAAGTTAGTTGGGAAACTGTTATACCTTTCTAACACCAGACCTGATGTGGCCTAGGCCACAAAACAACTTAGCCAACAGCTCCAAGCTCCTTTGGAATTTCATATGAATTCAACAATCCATGCGGTTCGCTATCCGAGAGAGATAATTTATGTTGGACTTTCTATGCAACATGCGCTACACTCAAACTTCGTGTTTATTATGATGCCGATTAGGCTTGTGTCGATACTCGTTATTCTTCACTGGATATTGCATATTCATTGGCACATCTCTAGTTTCCTGAAAGAAAAAGTTACACCCCGATATTCCGTTGAAGCAGAATATAAAAGCATGGCATCAGCTATCCGTGAAATTCAGTAGCTATCCTTTCTTCTACGGGACATGAGCATCAAAGTACCCATTGCCCATTTCTTTGGGAACAGACAACAAAGTTGTACTTCAAATATAAAAAACCGTAGTATTCATGAACGCACTAAACAACTCGACATTAACTGCTACCTGATACACGATCATTGTCGCAGTGGGCTAATCGCACCATTTTACATTTGCACTCAGGACCAGCCAGTTGACATCTTTACGAAGTCGCTCTGTAAGCCTCGGTTATGCAAGCTATTGGCTCAAATCTCCCTATTTGATCGTGACTCTACTAAAAATCTTCAAGACTCTAGTCTTGAGGGGAACATGTTAAATTAATAAAATTAACTTAATTATATTTGATCATACACATGTCACTAGATGATAGAAATTAGTAACATTTCTGTTATAAATATGCTTGTAGTGTGCTACTCCTTTTCACATTTTTATACATTGAAATTTTCCTCGTTTCTTCTCCTACAATTGAACTGATTGTGAATTAGGTTGTCCGAAACCTAAAATTACTAAAGTTCGTGGACCTAACCCAATCATTGGATTCCCAACTTAACCCATGGCATAGAAGATTAACCGGCCATCACGTGAAGCTCGAGAGATTCAAGAAGTAAGCTCTGTAACAAATTAACTGGCCATTGTCTTTAATCTGCGTATCAAATTAAGCTCATATACTAATGTGGCTTTGTAGAAAAATTAAGCACGACAAGCCACATTGGTGGTTGTGCATATTCAAATCACGCCTACCAAGTTTTTTATCCAATAACATGCAATCCTTCGGCATGTAAATAATGGTGTTATTTTTATGTGCTAAATTTTTATGTGAACTTAAATTATATAATGTCATTATTGGCGATGATTGATATCTACTTTAAGGTATCTACATCCTTGGGGGATAGTTTAATTGGGCTTCCAAGTGTCTCGGACAATCCATCCGAGTGGAAGTATAGTTTGCTTTCCACCACCGAGTCCGAGTATAGAGTGTATCCATTTTCTCTTTTTTTTAAAAATTTAATTTTTTTTATTATTGATATATTAACTGTTTATTTATTATTATTAATATATATATTTTTTAATTTGATTTTTTATTAATTATAGAAAATGTATTATTAAACATATTGGTTCTTGAATTCTCTTAGATATTGTGTTATTTCCATTTTTGTGGATAAAGTTTATCATTTTTATAAATATATGTTTAATAATAAATCTAATATTAACCGGCTTAATTTCTGATAAGTGAACGAGAATTTCCGACACGATATACGAGACATTCTGTGGTTTTGGTTTTTTTCCAATTTGCAATGCCTAGGCCTAGAAGAGGAATAGATGGGTCAGAAAGTGAGCAAATGGGGTCTCTATTCATTGAAGGGGTGACACTTTGATACGTTTCCCAAAGCAAAGGTTTCGCGTAGACTTACTTTTGTATTCACATGAGTTTGCTTTCTATACTTCTTCACGTGTTTTTGTTCCTGTATTCGCATGGATGTGATCTGGTATTCGCGTGCAATAGTTTCTTGAACTCCATCACGTAGATTTGCTCCCACATTTGCGTGGAAATGCTCTTTAAACCTATTCACGATTTGTTGGCCTCGTCGCGGATTTGTTGCTTCGATCGCGTGGATTTCCTTGTCTACTCAAGTAAATTTGTCAAATCGCAGTGACTACTGGGTTTTCATCGTTTTACTAGTAATTTTAATTTAGACTTGTGATATCCCTGATTGTATTGTACTTATCGGTTGGTTATAGTGAAAACCAAAGAACAACATTCCTTTACCGAGGGTGCAAGCTCACACATTGTGATCCAAACTCGTATATCGCTTGCGTCATACATTATTCAAAATTTGTAATAAATTAATATCATTTTCAAAATGATATAATAAAAATGTATGGTTATAGTGTACACGATAAACTAAAATAGCATTCACACTTTTGAAAATGATTGTCGGGGTTTCTTATACGTGTAACAAGAGTCACCCATTGCTAATAAAAATGTTAATTTGAACTTGATTTTATTTTTATAGTTTTAGTGGAGAAAACTTATACCAAGAAAGCAAATAAGATTACAAAGATCAAACGTGGAAAACCCAAAAGAACGGGGAAATTAACGGTGTCGAGAAGATGAATCCCCTCCACTATGGAACTATCACGAAGAATCAATGTAATTCTACGGACTTTTAGACATCTAATAAAACAATAATTAAGGTACATGAGAGTAAACTAAGGCTGAAAATGATTTTTTTAAGACATGGCAAAGGAAAGACATCATATTTCATTAAATTTGAGTTGACATCTTACTATTAGATACTTGATAACTTCATAGACGGATCTCCACGTATCAATTGACATGCTAAGGAATATACATGCCAAATTAATGTGTTTTAGACACTTCATATCAGCTTCAAACTGTAGCAAGAACAACAAGAATAAGAAAATCAGCAGCCAAACTCAAGTTGCCGTATTTTGTAATTAAGTTGGAGTAAATCATGTTTTAGGATGCTAGAAGTTGATTATGGTTCTAAGGATGGTTTTACAGGAGGTGTGGGTCAGTTCTGAAGGTTATAGGCAAGGGAAATCATTAAGAAACCGAAGGTGAGTGGAATGATTGAGATAATCATGTAGGTTAGATATCATATGCATTCATGTTACTGTTATATGTTACAATTTTTGCCGTTAATTTTAGGGATGTCGTATAATTATGATTTTTACATGTTTGGAAACTTCTGTATGTTAAGTTTCAGAGGAATGTTATGTTTTATGAAAACCAAAAGCGGAAAAATGATATTTTACTTTTTACAAAATCAGTACAATTTTATCCCTACAGATAGGGCAACATTTTAGAGGCATGTTTTCTCATGTTTAGATAGCTTTTTGAAACTAGTTTATTTTATCCGTTTTTAGAAAATTAAATAAGCTTTTAAATGAGTATTCTTATGTAACTTTTGGATTTTATTTGAGATGTCAATAACATTTGAATTTACAGTGTCGATAGACTCTTGTGCAGTTTTTTTTAGTTTTAAGCATATGTAAATGTTATGTGATGTTATGTTAAAATTCGAGAGTTTGTGGACGCACAACTCTTACAACATATCAGTCATGTTATGATTTAAATCATTAGTTTTAGTTATGTGATCACATCGGATATAATTATGTTAAGGAGTGAGGTATGGTTGAAAGTCGGAATTGTTGATGGATTGGTCTCGCTTTCTGTCCATTTATGATACTAGGTGACTCATGACTTATGTTACTTGATTCTTGGTGATACGTAAGCTAGGGATTAAGGCAG
Source organism: Utricularia reniformis (assembly GCA_009725065.1). NCBI lineage: Eukaryota > Viridiplantae > Streptophyta > Magnoliopsida > Lamiales > Lentibulariaceae > Utricularia > Utricularia reniformis. The sequence goes on from RWGZ01001070.1 coordinate 747,654, forward strand.
AGGTCAGGACTGTTATGCTGGTAAATTTAAAATGACAAAAACAACAATCTGCAGATTATGTGTTTTTCCTGTTTATGTGATGTTACTTGTAGCATGATTATATTCTTGTTTGTTCTCATAACTCTTAGAACCACTCAAGGAAATATTGTTACACAGATAGTGAAGACGACAGTAGAATAGAATCGCCAAGATCCGTGTCAAGATAAGAAGAAAGAATCCTACTTTATTTTGTAAGAACTTTTGTTTGGTTTATGTAGTATATAAACAAATGAATTAGTATATGATTATGTAAATTACTTCTGCAATAAATGAAAATATGAACAGTATTTTAGACAAGTTTTATGTAGAGCCTTTTATTCTAATTTTTAAGGCACAACATCATGCCTTCGTATTATAAAAAGTAGGTTTAATAAATTAATATAATAAATTTAATTAGATGTAGAAGGGCATGATAATAAAAATACGGAGTAATCATAGAAACACAACTTAAACAAAGAACAAAGCTGGAAAGATGCGTACGAAATAAGAAAAAGGGTTGCACGTGAGTACTCATTTGCAAAAGGGAACCATACGGCCCGACGAGTCAACTAACAGCTAACAGTTCGCTTGGGCAGGACATGTACCAAGCATGTTACACTGGGCCACGGAATGAGAATGAAATGAATGGAAAAGATAAAAGAAAAGAATTGAAGCATAAAAGAAAGAAAAGTAGGTTGACCTTGATGTCGCATTTATTTATGTTTTACTAATGAGGATAAGATGATGTGTAACGAGTGTGATGTTACCTTTAATAGATTGTGATCGCTTAAGTGATTTTGTAGGTGACGTGAGCGGGACGTGAGGAGTGCAATGGAAGTAGGTCGTCGGTTGTTCGGTGCTAAAGTCGTTGTCTTTTGAACACTTTTATGTTTTCATTGTTGAACTTTGATGATTTGCGAACTATGTTTTGATTACGTTTTGAAGTTTAATTGCAATTTAGTAAAATTTCCTCAATTCGGCTAGGCCTTGTTTAGGGTCACGATCAATTCGTTCCAAACTTAATTAAAAAAAACCTCCAATCATCATTATCTGTCATCATATCCACAAATATAGGGAATTTTCGTCCATGAGGCACACTTATCATAGTGGTCAACAATTTTGTTAAATCTCGTTGCCCGCTGAATATGTTAGGATCACTCAAATATCACTAGGCTCGATATTATCTCGTTTGCTTTGACAAATTCAAGAAGTTCCCAGAACTAACCAAGAACTCGGTCCCAGCGTGAACTTTATCGCAAAGGCTTAATGTGTAATAACTGATAAAACATGAGAGATGATTATATACGAAAGTTAGCTAATGAAAAGGTATAAGATGAGTGAAATCACCAAAGGGTAAGGTAAAACAGAGTCTGCCTTGGGACTTCGAAAAGAACTCGGGCTCCCTAAAGTGTAACACATCCATGGGTCTGAATGGTTGGGTTCTTAAAAATTGGCGATCAAAGGAGCTTTGGCTATGATGAAACCCAAGGGGCTAGTGTTGGAAACCATAAACCGGGTGCCACAAGGAGGGCTCGGCCACGTAACATGTTCAATTAAAGGATGTAGCACAAGTCAAGATGGAGGCGGCGAGACACAAGAGGTGACACAATCCTCTATAAATAAGAGGTTGGAAAATCGAATTGCATTCTATATTTAGGAGACAAAAATCTAGAAGTCGCTTCCTGTAATTTATGTCTTCTTCTTATTCATGTCTTCTTCTTATTGCATGTTTTCCCTTCCATTATTCATCCCTTGTAACAATGCTTAATCTCTTTTATTTATTAAATTTAAATACACGATTCCCTCTGGAAAATATGGTTTTGCCCTTTATTTAGGATTTTCCAAGTTAAATCGCCGTGTTCGTTTTATTCTTTACTCCTTTAAAGTTGTATCCACAAAAAAGAAATTTAAAATCGGATCTTGATCAATAATTGTAATTATAATCCGATGACTGTTGGTATCCACTAAGAAGAAACAAAAACAGTTTAGCGCTGTTTATGGGGACGACTTGTGGAAATACCATTGAGTTCTCTACCTGGAAATGGAAACATGAAGCATGGCGACAGACCCTACCCACGATAACGACGATGTACCCTAGAATACCCTTCATGTGGTTGCGATGGCGGATATGGAGGCGCTAATAAAGAAAGTTGTGGTTGACATGATCACGATTTCATCCCAACGAGTGGGACAACCATTTGCTTCTGGCTTTGCTCCCGTCGAAGGTACTGGTTATGTGAGGGTTAGCTTGAAGCGAATAGAAGAAGATGCACATCTTCACGGAAGGTTTGAATGAAAGGGTCTGATTGGACATGTACGGGAGAGATATTGAGGAGTTTAGTGGCAACCGCTGTGCGGGTGGACGAAGGATTCTGGTGCAAGGACATCGAGTGAACTAAAGGGCTGGTGAAGACAGATTTCCACAACCTGAATTCGTGGAAAGCAAAAGGCAGCACCGAGAGTATGGGGTCGGTTCAGGGGCTCCGCGTGAGGTTAATTAACCCAAAATTTAACAAGAATCACTATGGGGAATGTCGCGTTGGTAGCAGTGCATGTTACACATGTGGGAATGAGTGAAACTACATGCGGGAGTTTCCTAAGAAGAGAAAGACATAAGCTGTAGCGACAGAGAGTTTTCCCAGGGAGAAGATTATTGGAAACGCCGGAGTATTTGTAGTGAACAAGGAACAACCTTCGAAGGCCAAATACATTGTGCCAGGTACGTTACTCGTAACGACTTTACCACTTATGTATTATTTAACTGTGGTGCGTCACAACTGTTTGTGTCGAAAAAATTGGCCCGACGTTTTTGGAAAAATTGGAAAAGTGCTAAGATAATTGTTAGAACGCCTGGGCTGCACGTTGTTGAGGCGAAAAGGTTCGAAAGGATTGTGTAGTGGAGATAGCGACAGTGAGGACCAGAGTTCACTTGATCGAATTGGGAAATATAGGTTTCGTCGCTATATTGGGAATGCACTGGTTGTCGAAATGGGATGCCTAGCTAAAATGCAAGGTACGCACCATCTCATTTAGAGGACCACATAATGAAGTGTGGAACATGGTTGGCAATCCGATCGGAAGTGAGAGAGACAAACAACATATGTGCATGGCGTATTTTGTGTCGACATTCGTGGAAGCATAGGGGACAACCTTGAGCCAAGTTCCAGTGGTATGTGATTTGAGGACGTGTTCTCGGTGTAAATTCCAAGGTGACTGCCAGCAAGAGCAGTGGAGATGGAGATTGAGCTTTTCCAAATACCAAGCTGATCTCTAAAGCACCATACCTGCTGTCACCCAAGGAGATGCATAATCTTTAGAAGCATATTAAATCCATGTTGGATAAAGGATACCTCCGACCAAGTAGTAAGCCCTTGCGGGCACCTGTCCTATTTGTGAAAAGAAGGATTGCGAGCTGAGGCTATGTTATGACTACTGTGAACTAAACAAGGTAACCATAAAGAACTGATACTCGCAACCACAAATAAACGACTTTGATATTACCCAGGGGTATTTTCGGTATTATGATACCCCTGACCACGTTTGACATGGCTAAATGGTATTTTTGGTTTTCTCGTATATTTATGGAATAATGTGATTTCCGGGGTATTCTCGTAATTCGGACTTATCTGGCCCACGTATGAGACTTCTAATGAATTTTCGAGCAGTTTTGGACAATTTCAGTCCATAACGAGTCCAAGGATGTTTTCGTAATTTGGCACCCGAAGAGCGAGCCGGCAAGTTTTGGCGATATTTCAAGCTATCTATTCAATATTTAGAGACAATGAACTAGTCAACGGTATTTTCTGGTATTTTCTCAATGTTATTTTTTACTAGCATTCGACCGGGATGCACTTCTGAATTTCCCGGATGTTATGACACTTATTACGGTTGAATTAGATATATTTGAGTGATTTGGGCTAAGTTGATTGAAATTGGGCTTATGGGACTGAAACTGACATATGGACTGATTTTCTCTATAAATATAAGCCCTAAGTGTAATAGCCGAGAAAAAGGTACGATGAAACAAATAGTAGGGAATGTAGCGGTAAAGTCTAGACGAGAGATAATGAGAGATACGGGAACGAAAGAANATTACACCTTTAGGAAGAGCGGCCCGATGTTCAACACAGAGGACCGAAGATAACCTTAGTAAAAATAAGCGTTATCTGCCAGCTGGCTCCGTGGTTCGGTCCGAACGGTTACAAAACAGTTACAGGCTTACGCGTTCCACGCTTCGGGCCCTGTCACGTTTATCATGCATCGAGCCCGATCACGCAGACCACGCATCGGTCCCAACCTCGTTTTACATCCTGCGATAACAACCTCTAACAAACTTGTCAGAGGCGGTTACAGGACGTGGATTACACTCGCCGGCAACTCTATAAATACAGGGCAAGACGAAGGAAAAGACAGGATCCTTTGGATGCAGAAGAACAGGCTGTTACGCTGCCGAATTCTTCTTGCTTTCTTTACCTCGTCATTTTCATTAACCTGTTTGTATGAACTTTGATTCATTTCTTTAGTGAGCAGGCTAAGAGCATAATCAGCTCTTAGTCGAGTGGTTTTCACCCCAATTCACGGGGTTTCCACTATAAATTGTCGTGTATTTACTTTGGTTTTCTAGCTTTCGATCGTCTTCATATTTTAAAGAAATCAGAACCGAGTTCGTTTATTGAACGAACCGGACGACTGTTGGTAACCCCTAAAAAGGGACCATAACAAAGGATAATATAGTTATTTCCAAAATCGCAATATAGATATAGCTGGTTTTAACAGTGATAATCGAATCGTGATATTTTAACGATAATCACATCTTAATTATCCTTTTGTTTTGTGCACTTTAATAAAATCACGATCTATACTTCTCACCTCACCGCTATTCTTATCGGGTTTCCAAACAAACCCATTATTCAACAGAGAAGATCCAGATTCTAGGAAACCATAGAAAAGCAAAAGCAGGTGACAAGAAAAAGAAGCTAACGTTTGTCGAAGGGACGCTCGTGGTGATCATCGTCAGTATGTCCCTCGATAGCGCAACGACCACGAAAGGGATGAATGTCCCCTTGCTAACACCAATAAAACCAACAACGGAGTAGGAACTACAATTGAAGAAATGATTGTGGGGGAAGTCATTTGTCTTAAATTTAATGCTATATTCCAAATAAAACTTTTGTACTCTTTGATGATTCCTCCCTACACACATCTTCGGATTGAATGATAGCATAATAACAAACGGTAGGAATAGAATTGCATAATCAAGTACAATTACAAGTATAATGAAATCTTTTTATTCTCATACAGTTGTTTATGGATGTTACTTTAATATTTATTATAATAGCATTAATTTTGTCAGATAATATTTATTTATTCTATAATAATTACTTTAAATAATATAAATTAATAACATTGATCAATTTTAATTTATTATAATAGCATTAATTTTGTTATGGATGTTCACATTTCTTATTTTAATAAATATAATTGAATTATTTTAAATTAATAAATTGTTAATGACAATAATAACTTCATTATTTGATGAACATATTAGATAATTTTATTATATTAATAGTTTTATACTTATGCAGAATTTGTTCATCCACTTTAGTTGACGGTTGAAGTTGTCGACTAAGAAGTTGATATTATTCGGGGATATTTTCAGTATTATGATACCCCGGGAGCTCGATCAACGTGGCTAAATGATATTTTCGGTTTTTTCGTGTATTTACGGAATAATGTGATTTCAAGGGTATTCTCATAATTCGGACTTCTCCGGCCTACGTATGAGTTTTCTAGTGACGTTTTCTAGTAGTTTTGGACAATTTCGGTCCCGAATGAGGTCATGGGTATTTTTGTAATTTGACACTCGAAAAGCGTGCCGGTAAATTTTGACGATATTTAAGACAATTTACTCAATATTTTGAAATAAAGAACAAGTCAACGATATTTTCCAGTATTTTCTCATCGTTATTTTGATATAAATATTATCCAAAACCCATTAATTTAAATAAGTTTTACACCGGGATGCATTTCTGATGTTCTGAGATATTATGACACTTCTTCCGGTTTAATTGAGTATTTTCTAAGTCATATAAGCTAAGTTTATTGAAATTGGGCTTCTGGGCCAGAAAATGATTTATTAGGTTGAGTTCTTGGATAAATACAAGCCCCAATGCATTGAAAATGGATTCATACTCTTGACACGCTTCCAATACAAGGTTTTCATTCGAATTTGTCTTGGTATCCGCATGATTTCATTGTTCATCCCCATATCCTCGACTTTTTGTTGTAAAAATCGCGAGTCGGGACATTGTGTCCCAAAAGTCATGACTCTTTACCAGCTCGCGAGTCTTCACATAGTTCAGCTGATTACGGAGTTTCGTATCTTATTCACGGAGGTTGACCCACGAGTTTATGCCTGTCTCACGACTTTTTGCACCCCTGTCTCGCAACTTTTTGTTCTAAAAGTCGCGAGTAGCGACTTTGTGTCCTACAGTCGCGACAGTTTGGCCGGTCCAGTGCGACGGATTGAAATCGATAATTTGTCGAACTATTTTTACTCGGATTATTGATATCCTTCATTTGTAATTGTATTCGTTGATTATTATAGTGGAAACCAATGTAGAGCAACGCTCTACCGAAGACGTAAGCTCACGCATTGTGGGCCCAACCCCATATATCGCTCGTGTTCCTACAATAATTGAACTCTAAATATTAAAAGAAATTGACTAATCAATAACAAATACTCTAAAATATTTTTAGAAAATATCAGTGTGGCACCCTCAGTGGGAACCGAGATTTTATCCAATTGAAACCTTTATTGCAGAGTTTGGATTACTTCTATCATGACTACTCAAAATTCTCATGATGATGTTGTCGACGAAGAGATAGAAATAGAAACAAACCCTCGAGCGAATAATGAGGGTGTTGCATTACCAGAGGCTCAATCATCAATCCCGGAAGAGCCTCCGGCACAAGAAGTTACTACTCAGCCTTCTCGGAGGGTGTATTCATCCGAAAGGGCACCTATATTTTATCTTTCATCGCCTCGATGTTTATCAAGGTGTTTTGAATTTGGGAGAATCGGTCGAGTTGATGTCCATAATAATGCCCGTCTTTCGCCACCCGCACGCTCTAGATCCACGGATCAAAACGAAGATGATGAGGATTCAGAAGATCGAAGATGTATTTTGATCGCTCAATTGGAAGAAGTTGAAACTCGAAGGAGGTCCCGAAGGAATAATGTTGTCCAGGAACCCGTTAATGATGAGGTGGCTTTGGAAGATACTGATCATGTTCTGGAATCACAAGCAAATACTACAGTAATTGGAGAGCAGAATGATACTCTGCAAAAGATTGGAGATTTGATAGAGCTAATATTTAAAGAGATAAGCAATAAGGTCGAGCAAAATGATGCCAAGATGAACCAGTTGGAAGCCAATCTAACTCTTGCAAAGGAAAAAAGACGGGGTATATGGTGAGCATGCCCGTCTAATGAGGGTGACTAAATTGAACAAGAAAGGGCCACTGAGCCCAATCGCCTTATCGAAGTTTTACAAACTCAGTGGAACACTTCAAACGCCTTATCGCCATTTTCCACGGAAATTATTAGTGCGACTCGTTCCGAGTTTATTGAGATGCCGAATGATCTCTCCCAGTATCGTGGGTCAACTGACCCTCATGCTCATACACTAAACTTAGAGATCCATGTCAATTTAATGAACTTCAGCAATGCTGCTATGTGTTTCGTTTTTGTAGCTTCTTTAAAGGAGTCGGCCCTCCGATGATTTAATCGGTTGCCAAGGCATTCTATTGTCTCCTATCAGACTTTAAGAACCAATTTTATTCAGCTTTCGCGCCTTTTAACGTGCCAGTGAAGTCCATTACGTCTTTGACCGCGTTGCGGTACAATTCTTCAGGAAGGTTATGTTGGGGATTGAACACGTGTGCGAACAATCTCGATAGATTAAGTAGAACCAGAGAATTAAAGCAAAGAGAAAACAATGACACAAGAAATTAACGTGGAAACCCGGAAAGGGAAAAAAAACACGTGACCGGCGGAAACGGCTAAATTCACTATCACTTGAGAAGATTACAACACACACACACGAAGAGGAAAACTCGGAATACAAGAGTATTGAAGTATGTAACAATGAACCCTAAGACCTCTTTATATAGATGAGGTGGTTGAGATATTAAGGTAACAAACAAATATTCCTAATATTTGATCATATCTTCATATATGTTTATCCACAATCAAATCATATATATGCGTCCATATATACTGATTTGATATGATATTATTTCCTTCAATATCTCTTTCCATAACTGCCGATATCTTTGACCAGTGGGCCCCACCATATCTCAGTTCGGTTCTCGACCGATTGCCTCCATCTCATATCTTCGGATCACATGCTTCGGTCCTCTACCGATTGCTTCGGTCCTCTTTGTTACATTCAGTATTGCGTACTTCGGTCCTCGACCGATCAGTACCAATACCGACCATCCAATCTTCCGTGTGTGCCAGATCGGTCACATGACCGATCATCATCCAAGTGTGACCGATCGATACCAATACCGATCTCCACACTTAACAGGTTATTGGGTTTTATTACCCGTTTTGAAGCCAAGTGTAGGAAGATACATCGGATTACTGTTGGTGAGAAATTTGGGGTGCTCTAGCTTATTTTGGCTGGACATCCCTTATTTAATTCTTTGAACAGAGATCCCCAGGAGAATATGGAATAGTTGGCTCTCAGATGTACGCAATACATCCGGGAAGATGAAGTGATGCGGGATCACAGAGTGATAGAAATGAGAACTTATGGATCCCATAATATTGTTGCAAACTTAGTGCCGGATAAGAATGTTTTGCAACTAAGGACTAAAATAAAAACGTTCCCAGCTTTCAATAATGAACAAATTTTCGCTATTAATGAACCCATACTGGGGACTCATGAGTCCCAAGTATTTTGTAGTTTTCATCGGAGTTTTGGATATGCCGCTAACAATTGTCGTGAGTTGATGTCCAAAGTGGAGGGGTTATTGGAATTGGGTCAGTTGGATGAACTGATTAGCTCTGTAGAGGCCCTGCCTGAAGCTGACCTAGGAAAGATCGATATAAGTGCGCAGTTAGGGAAAGCAACGAAACCCATAAAGCTGATTCACCACGACCTAACACAAGAGGACATGGAAATTGAGGATAACACAGTTAGAACCATAAAGGTGGCCAAAGAGTATTTTTTAATAACGGTCAGTAGAACCGCAAAGACCGAATTAGGGAAAACAATTACCGTGGTCGCGGCAGGAACCCTCAGTACATAAATCAACAAGGGTATCGGCAGGAAGGTTATCAACCTGCCCAACGAAATCAGCAAGGATATCGGTAGGAAGGTTTTCAACCTGCCCAAGGGAATCATCAACCACCACCTCCTCCTCCTGCTGACCCAAATCAAGGTCAACCTATTTTGAATATCGAAGAAGCTCAGCCAAGGTGGGAAATCTTGGCCCCAATATTATGACTATCGTAGGAGGAAGGAGTGTCGGAGATTCAAGTCGTGCTCATAAGCGATCCTATCAAGAATTCGAGCAAAAATGTCGCTTCATGGAGGTTAACTTGGTCCAGTTATATGACCTGGAAAAGATGTCTATATCTTTCGGACCAGAGGATTTATCTAGAATATTCTGCGTGCAGTATGATGCTCTTGTTATTTCTCCTGTCATTGCGAGTCATCCAGTTTCATGAATTTTAGTAGACACCGGAGCTGCTACCAACATCTTGACTGTCACAACCTTTGAACAAATGTCTTTGAAAGAAACCACTAAACTCTCAGCCGGTGCAAACAAAATTAGTTAGTTTTAACAATAGTGTTGTTGCTTTGGGAGATCTGTCTTACTCTCGGTCACTTTGGGAGATCAGGAAACACCAAGGACTTTGCTAGTGGAATTCGTGGTCGTGGATCTCCCTATACTTCCTTATAATGCAATTCTCGAAAAAAGTTCGTTGAATTTATTCGGGGTCGTGGTTTCTCAACCACATTTGATGATGAAATTCTCCACACCTTCAGGTGTTGGGAAAATGAAAGGGGATCAGGAGTTGGCGCGTTCTTGTTATAATATAATGTGCAGGAGTAATATGTATGGCTCAAGTGCAAGAAACTCATTTGTATGGTGGAATTCTTACATGAGGAAGTTATTGATTCGGGCGACATGGTATTCTATGAGAAGAATAAAGTGAATGAAATGAAGATGGAACCTCTAGGCATCAAGACAGTGCATTTATTCTCCGATAATTCAGAAAAGACGGTTATAATCGGTTCTGAGATGTCGCGGAGTTTGAAAAGGAGTTCATCAGAAAAAGATGAAGTTTCCCCCTGAGAAAGAGAATGCTATTGATGAGGAAGTGAAAAGTTTGTTGCATGCAGGATTCATAGAGCCTATTAGATACGCAGATTGGGTCGCGAATCCAGTGGTGGTCCCTAAGTTGAATAATGGATGAAGAGTTTGCATTGATTTTACAGATTTAAATAAAGCATGTCCGAATGATCCGTATCCCCTACCTGCCATTGACATGATGGTGGATGCAGCCTGCAGTTTTGAATTTCTTAGTATGTTAAATGCTTTTAAGGGTTATAACTAGATATTTATGAATCATGAGAACAAATTATTTACTTCATTTATGACAAATAAATGCATTTTTTGCTATTAAGTTATGACATTCGGTTTAAATAATGCACTGGCCAATTATCAACGTCTAATGAAATCGATATTCATGGATATGTTCAGTAAATATTTAGAAGTTTATATTGACGAAATATTGATAAAAAGCAGACATGGAATAATCACATCCAATATCTGAATGATTGCTTTAACATATTGAGAAAATATCGAATGAAATTAAATCCACTTAAGTGAGCGTTTTGTGGTATCCGAAAGGTGAATTGAGATAAATCATGATAAGATCACAACTATCCAGCAAATGACTCCTCCAACGACTATCCAAGAGGTACTGAGACTAACAGGACGGTTAGCATAATTAAATCGCTTTATTTCACGATAACCAGAGAAAAGTTTGCCATTTTTTCAGGCATTGCGAAAAGCAGACCTCCTGAAATGAGACGATGAATGCAACATGACTTTTGAAAGATTAAAAGAATATTTGAGTAAACCATATTTTATGTCCCCTCAATTTCCTGGGGAACCGTTAGGTTTGTATTTAGCAGTTTCTAAGGAAGCTATCAGTGTCGCCTTAGTCAGAATTAACGACAAAGAACACATGCCAGTGTATTATGTGACTAAGAAGTTGCAAGGCGCGGAGTCCCGCTACACATACTTAGAAAAATTCGTTCTAGCTTTGATAGTTGGTTCTCGAAAATTAAGACACTATTTTACGAGTCATACTATCGTAGTTTTGACAGACCAACCGATCAGAAGCGTGTTATCAAAAGTAGATGCCTCTGGCAGGTTAGCCAAGTGGAACATTGAGTTGGGACAGTATCAGATCGAATATATATCGCGACGGTCCTTAAAGTCGCAAGTTCTAGTGGATTTCATAATCGAAATGACTCGAGCAGAGGAGTCTGGTAATGAGGAATATCAGGATTTGTTCGTCAATGGATCAGTTTCCGCCTGGCGGTCCGGAATTGGTATTTATTTTAAAGAAAGAAAAACAGGAGAAGAACATGAATATGCAGTAAAACTACGTTTTTCCGCAAAAAACAACGTAGCACAGTATGAAGCTTTAATTTTTGGAATTAATCTAGCAGTAGAGATTGGAATCGTTCATTTACACGCCCATTCCGATTCAAAGTTGGTCGTAAACCAATTCTTTGAAGCTTTTATTATGAAAGATGAACATATGATATTATATCTAGAGAAATTAAAGGAAGTGGTAAGAAGTCTTAAAGTTTCTTATCTTACTTATATCCCGAGACAGGAAAATTCTAGAGCGGATGGTCTTGCAATGTCGGCTACTATTTTAGAACTCTCGAATAAATGAAGGATCACAACCATGATCCATTATCAGCCATCCATTAGCTTGACAGAAAACTCGACCTCTGAGGTTGCGAATTTGGAATTCTCGAATAACACCGGGTTTTTATCAGATGCAGTAACCGATGGATGAGCCATCTTGGAAGGACGTTATTGTTGATTATTTTGTTAGGAGAGAGTTGCCTGCCGATGAAGGTCAGGCCTGCAGGACAATGCAAAGAACTACAAACTTTGTATACGTGGATGAGAAGTTGTATAAGAAAAATTTTGGAGGACCTTATCTTCTATGTTTGTCCCCAGTACAACCAAAAGCCGTTATGGAAGAAGTTCACGCTGGCGACTGTGGTGACCATTCGGCGTGTCGATATTTGGCATTGAAAGTTAAGAGGGCTGTGTATTTTTTGCCAACAATAGTTAAAGATTGCGTTAATTTATTTCGAACTTGTTCCGCTTGCCAGTTCCATTCGAACATACATCATGTGCCGAAAGCGATTTTGAAACCTTTACCAACAACATGTCCTTTTGATACATGGGGCATTAATAATCTAGGTCATTTTCCGACATCACATAGCCAAAAGAAATTATGTATTGTGGTAGTGGAGCATTTCTTTAAGTGGATAGATGTTGAAGCCGTGACCAGAGTCCTAGAACAGGAAGTTATAAGTTTCATTTCGAGATATATTATATGTCGATTCGGAATTCCCAGGGTTTTAGTATCGGATAACGGAACATAATTCTCAGGGAAGCTTGTAAATGAATGGTGCGAGTGTTATGGTATCCAACAACGGTTTACATCTGTGGCCCATCGAGAGACGAATGGACTTACAGAGGTTATTAATCGCATCAACTTGCAGCAATTAAAAACAAGAATAGATCAATCCAAAGCCTCATGGGTAGATAAGTTGCAAAATGTGATGTGGGCATATCAAGCGTCACCGAGATTTACCACCGGTTTTAGTCTGTTTTCATTAGTGTATGGCTCTGAAGCCGTTTCTCCGGCTGAGGTAACTATTTTATCCGAGAGAGTCATCGCTTAAGATGATGTATTAAATGAAGATATGCGATAGTTGTATCCTCATTGTATTGACGATCTAAGAAAATGAGCATCCATACGAATGGAGGTCTGTAAAAAGCGGATGGCTAAAAGACATGATAAAGATGTACGTCCTGTGTTGTTAACAATTGGGGACTTAGTCCTAAAGAAAGTGGAAGTATCGAAGTAAGTTGGTAAGTTAGATCGAAAGTGGAAAGGTTCGTACAGAGTTACGACGGTGGTGAGAGAAGTAACGTATAAGATTACGAATATGAGCGGAGAGGTGCTGCCACGGACTTTGCATATTTCCAATTTGCGCAAGTATTATGTATAGATGTGACTCTTCAATCTTTTTAAAATAAAATCTCTCTTTTTATTATTATTACATTCTGATTTTTTAAGTATCTTTTTGACGACATGAATTCAATCGACTTGGGGACTGGTAAGATAGGATTAGATTCATTGCATTTTAGTATGATGGATGATGGAATTAAATAATAGGTTAGATTAGAAATGCAATGTACCGCATGTTATGTACCGTAGCAAATGTGCAAGTAAATGAGGGGTGTGATATCACCCTGAGATATTTATTATTCGAGAACACATATATTTCTATATAGTCATTCCCAAGTCGAGAAATGAAGCAGATCGGAATATTTTGATGATTGACATTGTTTATAGTTTATCGTGGTATTTTGATCGGATTACTTATTTACTGGACCCATGTGCCTAATTTAGATATTAATGAGTCATTATATATTGCACTCAATTATTGGTGGGCCTAGTGAGTTAGAATTGGGCTGGACATATCACTTATATAAACATGGCTAAAGTGTTAAGGAGGAGGGCTTGGAATTCTTGACCTAAAGTGGAGGCCGCTATTCACTTCTTTTTCGCCCGGGAAACCTACGACTACGGCCATCAAAACATGATCTTTTGTCTTTGGTTTTCTATATCATGTTCTCCTATTGTAAATCTACGAACTTGACGTTTATAGTGGATTCAAAGGCTACGGCCGGGGTGGTTTTTTATCATTTCTTTTACAGAAAGGTTTTCCACCTATAAAAATCGTGTCTTTTTACTTATTGCTTTCGTATTACTTTTTCGTTCGACCCCTATCCGTAAAAGGGGGTCTAAATTTTGTTATTGCCAATTTTTAGCAGCGATAACATGGTGCTTCGTGAAGAGTAAGATAATCTCGAGTGCAAGTTTATACTCATAGAAAATGCAAGTTTGTCAAGAATGTATGATTGAATAGGGGTGCTTAGTGAGACCCGAGGATAACGAGCGCTTGTCAAAGCCCCAATATGAGATAAATAGAAATTTAATACCAATTGTCGTTTGCACCTCGTCGAAGATATTCTTGTTTACGGCAAGAATGATCAGATAATATTTTTATGATCGAAATTGTGAATTCAATATTTTTATGCCTTATGGCATGAATTAATGGCAGATTATCCCGGAAGAAATCGTGTTATTTATTGTGGGAGAAAGAAATTATGAAACAATATTGTTACATGGTTGGTTTATCAATCATCCCCGAGGGATAAAGCCTGTTAAAAGATCAAGTATTTTCGATTGTGATTAAAATGACCAAGGGATGATCCTATGATATCAATAATCATTATATGTGATCATATTTATGGATTTCGTTCGGATAAATGAAATGGCCAAATATTCGCCTTTGGTATGAATTCAACTAAATTTTATGATTACTGGGGACTGTTACCCATTTTCGGGTAATTATCGTTAAATGTCTGAGGATAAAGAATTTAATATTATTATCGATCGGGATTATATGTCCTTAATCGGCGAACTAATCATATGAAATGTTATTATTATTTCGTAGGCTAGTTTTTCATTTCAGATTATTTGGAGTTGTATTTTTTTTAAAGAGATCAAAGAAATTGAAAAAAAAAGAAAGGAAATAAGAGCCTTTACAGCACGACTCTAAGGGTCGAGGGTGTTCTCAAGATGTGTGATTCGTTCGAAGAAGTACGATTAAGGATTTGTATTACTAGGCGGAAA
This sequence comes from Utricularia reniformis, assembly GCA_009725065.1. NCBI lineage: Eukaryota > Viridiplantae > Streptophyta > Magnoliopsida > Lamiales > Lentibulariaceae > Utricularia > Utricularia reniformis. The sequence continues at coordinate 762,721 of RWGZ01001070.1, forward strand.
AGCCGATAGACTCGAATTGGAACTCCCCCAGTCGAATGAGGAGTCCGAAGAATGAAACGACGAGGTATCGGAGTTCGAGTAATGGGCGGAACCGGAAGACATAGTGTTAAGTGGTTCATAGTTAATTTTTCAAAATTTTTCCAATTTTATTAAGTGTCTCGAGAGCTTTCATACCAAAAGTCGCGAGAGGTACAAATCAGGCTGTGTAGTCGCGAATTTTAGTTAAGTATCGCGAGATTCTATCAAAGTTACTATGCAATGAATTTAGTCGCGAGTTTGTGAGAAAAATATCGCGAGTGTCACTGTTTAATGTGTGTAGTCGTGAGTTCTTGAGCGAAAAGTCGCAAGAGTTTTGCTGAGTTTCCACGAAATGATACTGTTACGCGAGAAGGACGGGGTATTTATAGAGGCGGTCCCCCGAGTTGAAAAATCAATGAGATTTTTGCCCGATCTCAGAATCCGATCTTCTTAATGTCAAAACGACCGCGTAGGCGAGGAGATTCCCGCACTACTCATGGTTTTCTCGAGAAAATTTTCAAACGAACATCGACTTTTAGGACTAGCTAATATGATGTAGTTTACGACTCAGAATCTGAATTTGAAAACCAGGGGACTATTGATATTACGGGAGTATTTTCTTTATTATGATAACCCGGGAGCTCGTCCTACGTGGCTAAATGATATTTTCGGTTTTCTCGTCTATTTACAGAATACTGTGATTTCAAGGGCATTCTTGTAATTCGGACTTCCTGGGCTCATGTATGAGTTTTCTAGTGACGTGTCTATTAATTTTGGACAATTTCGGTCACGAACGGAGCCAAGAGTATTTTCATAATTTGCACTCGAAGAGTGCGCCGGGAAGTTTTGGCGATATTTTAGACTATTTACTCAATAATTGGAGATAAAGAACTAGTCAACGGTATTTTCTCATCGTCATTTCTCACTAGCTTTCCACCGGAATGCATTTCTGAAGTTTCGGGATGTTATGACACTTCTTTCAGTTTAATTGAATATTTTCTAAGTTATATGGGCTAAATTGATTGAATTGGGCTTCTAGGCCAGAAAATGACTTATTGGGTTCAGTTCTTGTATAAATTCAAACCCCAAGGGAATGAAAATGGATTAAGACTTTTGATGCACTTCCCAATACAAAGTTTTCGTTCGAACTTGTCCCAGTATCCGAGAGATTTCGTTGTTCAGCCCCATATCGGCGACTTTTTGTTGTAAAAGTTGCGAGTCGCGACATGTGTCCCAAATGTCGTGACTCTTTACCAGCTAGCGAGTCTTCGCACAGTTTAGCTGGTTACGGAGTTTCATATCTTATTCACGGAGGTTAATCTGCGAGTTTCTGCCTGTCTCGCGACTTTATGTTCTAAAAGTCGGGAATCGTGACTTTGTGTCATGCAGTCGCAACTTTTTGGCCGGTCGAAGGCGACGAATTGAAATCGATAATTTCTCAAACTAATTTTACTTGGATTATTGATATCCATCATTTGTAATTGTATTTGTTGATTATTATAGTGAAAACCAAGGTAGAACACTTCTCTCCCGAGGACGTAAGTTCACACATTGTGGATCCAACCCTATATATCGCTCGTGTCATTACAATAATTGAACTCGAAATATTAAAAGAAATTGACTAATCAATAACATCACTCTAAAATATTTGTAGATAAGATAAGAGATATAGATGTCAATTGTGTTATTTCATAAATACTTGTCGATCTATGACATTATGGTCACCCAAAACCCAAATACTACATTAGTTGATTTATAGTCTTTTTCGCATATAATATAATAAAACACATATAAATAATTTTATTAGAGTAATCATATAAATAATCATATGATCAATTCCTTGCATAATATTAAAAAATATTAAAATATATAACATATCCTTAGAGTAATACAAATATTAAAATAATAAGTGTGACATGGATACAAATACTAAAAAACAAAATCACTATGATATAAAAATAACATAAATTTATGTAAGTGCTACAATAAGTATAATGATAAAAATAGAATTGCATAATGTCTTAAATTGAATGATATATTCCAAGAAAACTTTTGTACCCTTTGATACTTCTTCCCTGCACGCATAACAACCTAATCACAAATGATAAAAATAGAATTGCATAATGTATTACAAGTACAACAATGGCAAGAATAATGTCATAAATTGAATGGTATATTCCAAGAAAACTTTTGTGCCCTTTGATGCTTCCTCCCTAAACGCATCTTTAGAGAGAAATAAATACTAATACATCCATCTCCATCGCTCGACCTACACCTTTGATTCTCCAACTTCAACATCATTCTTAACACAAGGTATTTCAACACCTTTCAATAATCTGATTTCTTCTTCGGTCAAGCTATTCTTCGAACGCGCAATCATCTTGCTTTGAGCTTGCTTTTCGGCTTCCACAGCCCAACTATAAATCACCATACCAACTACTGCTACAATCATGCCTCCAATATTCTTCATTGTTAGCTCTGAATCAAACAAGAGCCAGCCAAGTGTTAACACACATACTGTCTTCATGTGACCGAGAACTTGAAATGAAACTGCAGAGAAGCGCCCGATACATAGATACTGACTCACGTTGCAGAACACAGCCAGCAAACACGAGAGGGCGATAAAAAACTGCACAGTTTATGTATTTGTATGTAAATGTTGCTTATTGAGGCTAAGATATTAACAAATAATGCTTCTTACTATTGTCCCTGCTTTGAAATTATAGACCAGAATCAAGTTCCCAGATAGGGAGTAGTCAATTATAGGTCCAAGCACAAGGAGAGAACAAGCCTGGATTGGAGCTGTTTTACTCAACAACTCGAATGATCCGATCGAGTACTTCTTTTGCAACGACCCGATTAACTGCATTCAGAGAAAGAATATCACTGCATTGTAGTTGTGCTGCATTAATAATTTAGCAAGAATGAAAGCTCCCAATCAAAGACAAACATCAGAAAGTCACTCGACAAGATCTTATACAAGTTCCGAATTCCAAATGAAGTAATATTCATTAGATACATGAGCCAAACATGCTTACAAACATGAAGTAATTCCAAATGAAGTAATATTCACTTAATATGCGCTGCAAAAAAAATGAAAAAAAGAAGTAAAAATATTAACTCACAATTTGCTGCAAAGAGGTTGATAGAACAGCAACACAGGCACATATAAATCCTTTTGCGTTGACTCGAACATCTGTAACAGTACAGACGCCAACACCTATAACCACAACTACAACAGACATTTTAACTTCATTCGAATATTTTTTGCTGTGAAGGATCCACTCCAAAGCACAAACTACTGGAATCATGCTCAATTTTGATATCTGCACAAAGAGGAAGAACATAATATATGCTTATAAGGGTATAAATTTCTTAGCATTAATAATCAACGGAATACCGAAGCTACCTAAGTATACTAAATTGAGAGAAGATTAGATCATACTTGGTAAAACCCAACTGAGTTTAACATGAGACTGAAATTCATCCCAGCAATAGACATGTTTGCGATAACTGAGAACCATAGAAGGTCCCAAAAAGGAACATGCTTTGATGCAGATAGGCCGGTAGCATTAGATATCATGCCAACGAGTGCAGTAACAGCAAAATGGAAACCTGTTAATGTAGTGGCTGCGTGAAGAAAACAAGATATAAGTATATTGCCTGTAAAGCTGGATCTCCATGACTAAAACACATGGATAACAGAATAAAAGTTAAACCTTGTCAGATCACCAAAGAATCTGAATTGGTGATTTAAGGCAATGTTCTTACATTATTAGTAATCATTGCATCCTCTGAAAGAAAGAATCAGATTCATTCCGCTTGCCATGAGCAATAGTTTTTTCATCAAAAATCTCAAATAGAAATAATGAACATGCTCAAATCTGAGAAATCTAGTTACATCAATCAGAAAATTTAAGGCAGGGGGGAAGCTGTACTGTGATGACACATTGCAGTGTGCTACTTGGGAAACTGCACTAGTAACAAATCACTAACCGTGGGGAAGAAATTACATGAATCGTGCTATTTAGGGGAAGATTTTAATGAATTTCTCAGAGAAAAATCAATAGCCATAAAGAGCAGAAAAGTCAAATTGTTCGCTCAACCAAACGAAGAAATCGAGATCCCTAAAGTTCCACCAGCATTCAAACCACATAAAAATCAGATTACAAATTAAAAACGCAACTGACCGAAAGTGAAAGCATATCCAGAGGAAGACATCAGCTGCTTGTTCGCCATAATGATTCCTACGGAACTAACAACATTCATAGCCCAAGCAGAAACATCTGACACCGCTGATGATCTCTTCTCACCCTCCATTACAATTCACAATTCAGTTGCACCGTAACGCAGGACCCTGAATCAAATTAGGCTAAAATGCAAGTAGATCCGCCACGCGCCAAGAAGAAGAGGAGGGCGGATAGGAAACTGGAGTATGTTCTAGATCTCAGTAACATGAATCAGAAACAAAAAGATGCTCGTGAATCGTAATCAACAGGGAGCTCGGTCGGACGAAGAGAAAATGGCGAATTCTACAACTGTGACCATGAAAACGTGTTTAGACGACGCTGACCATGAACTATGAAGATGTGATTCGAAATCCAAGCAGGCTGTCATAAAATCATTTACATAATAAAAAAAGTTAAAAACACGCAGCTTCTGAGGAAATTGTCATTTCCTTTACCGCAGACAATACAAATTAAAATTAAAATTACTTGTTGAATAAAATTTAAAATTATTTATGATATCAGATTTAAAAAAGAAGTAACTTACTCCTACTTTTAATATTTAAAATATGATTATTTTACACACACATTTTAAAATACACTATGATTGTTCTCATCTTACCTTATTTTAAAAAGAATAATAAAAACCCAATGAATTAGTGGCTATTAAATGTATGATTATTAACTTATTAATTAAATTCAGTAGGTGGCATCTTGTCATAATTCGTCTGCTTGCTCATGTAACAACTAATTAATCAGTGAAGCCATATAGGGAATAGAGTTGTAGACTAGACTAGTAGGTTTGAAATATTTCGATCAATAGTTGATTAAAATTGACTTTGAACTTGATTTTTCAAACTTAATAGAGCTCGATTCAATTTCGAATGTCTAACGAACTAAACATCGAACATTAGAACTTCTATAAACTAAGTATGTTCGTGAGTAAATAATATTTATATTATTAAAATATATATTATTTTAATCAATTCGAACCAAAGTCAAACTCGATCTTAATATGAATTTCAATCAAATAAAACATCGAATTATGAATTTCTTAGTTTATTTCAAGTCAAATTGAACTTTAAAAACACTTAAGTTCAGCTCATTTAATTCATTTGTACTCTTAATTGAAGACATCTTTATCATCTGTTATTTGTTCGAACGGATTTACCCGTTATACAAGTAGCAAATGGAAGCATGAGTTTTTAACATTTTATAATATTTATGTAATTTGAAAGGATATATGTCTTATATTTTAGTTGTGGATTTGAATTATTCAATCAAACTCGTTGGAATTATCTATAGGAGGAGTCGGTATAACTTCAATCATATCAATGAATATTTGAAACTTTATTTATGAATTATTCGTTTTAAACTTTAATTAATAAGAATAATAAAGGTTTTAATTCTATTATATAGAATAGCAACGTGACCAAATCAGGTGAAAGTTGAAACATCAATGTCTGGAATTTTCTTTTCTAAATTAAATTAAAATAAATTATTTATATTTCAATTGGGGAAATTATGAAAATAAATTTTGATTCTATCGGATTTTGGGTCCACCGTCGTCGGCTACCACTCTCATCACCGGACTACTGGTCCTAGAGCTATACTTTTGAACTTCTAGACGGATTTTCATAGTCGAGGCTGAGATTTGTAGTTTATTATTGATCCTGGTATGTTGTAGGCTGCTTTATTCTTTTTACCGGGTTTTCTAGGCTAATTATGTTACTTATTTGATCGTTCATGTCGAGGCTGCTTTTTCTGTATAAGTAATTTTATCTTCTATTTTATTTTAGGGTTTTGAAGTTGGGTGGACTGTTGAGAATGCTATCCGTTTTTTAGATCGTGTATAACAAGGCAATTAATTGATATTTTTTGTTGTTGGGAACTAATCTATGCTTCAAATTAGGGAGCTCTGATGGTTATTCGGTTGTATTTGCACAAAAATATAGATTTTTATTTTGTTATGACTTGTGAGTTCTTAATTGCTTTTTGCTTGGAGGAGTAGATCATATTGATTTGTGTATGCTGGATATATCCTAGGATAAAAGTTGTTTCTTTCATCTATCCATGGAGATTGTATTTCGCCAATGTGTGATAAAATTCATATTGTGCTGATTGGCCCTTTAAAATTGCTATGATTTTCTCAACAGGTTGAAATGGTTGTTGGGTGTTCTAAGGTAATGTTACCACTTACAGGCGGGAGCTTTAATTCGAGGGAGTGTGCGCTGTACTGGAGGACCAAGACACGGTATAGTGTTGTTGTTCCTAGCAGGACACTGAAGCTTCATATTTCTGCACTCTCTAGTGGTAGTGGCAGTGGCATGAATAGCAAGGGAACCCCAAATTCAAACTATGTTGTACCTTTGGATAAGTCATCATGCATCACACGCCCTCTGGCTGAGATTTTCCGTGACCTTAACAAGAGGATTCCCGATAATATAATCAAATCTCAAGATGATCTCTCCACATTCATTCCATGGTAAAGTGATTTACTGCAAATTATTTGGTCCTTTATGCCTGAATATGTGGTTTTCTGGGCATGTCCAGGTACCAAGCTAACCGTATGCTCAGCTTTTATGCTCCAGGTGCTGTACTCCTTCTTCCTTTTCTAAATTGAATATTTGAGTCTGGTTATGTATCTAGATGTTGCTGATCATGATAATTACAAAGTTTTAAGAATATTCAATTAAAAAATAATTCCGAATGGTTCCATGAAAAAATATGCGAGCTCCAATCTTTCATATGCAGAATGGAGCTTGAACTTCATATCTGCATTGCAGCATATCTAATGGTTTACCAATAAATGATGCTTTACTCCATCCTATTTTTTATTTATTCCTTATTTCGGCTTTGAATTTTGAATTACATCAGAAAATTTTATTATTTCATTTCCCAAATCATATTTTTTTGGAGTTCAGGGATTACATCTTGAAAATTCCAGTGAAGATTATTGAACTGATAAAAAATGCTTGAACGTTCACAACTGTTGTTCCTAGGTTGGTGTGGGGAAATTCGTGATGTTATTTTTTCGGAGAACTCCAGTGTCACAGTTGTTTATCGGGTTACAGTACGTGGTTTGGATGGAGAGGTACATCACCACTCACTCCTATTTTATTTGTATTTATCGCCCAAACGTTCCAGTGAATTGGCGTATTACTATGGTTGTTTATACATGTTTCAAGTTAAGATTTTATCAGTTTTGATGCTTTGTTTATTCTGAGTATTCAGGTATGAAATTGGGATAGTTTTTTGTTTGGTTTATATAAACTCAGGCATATCGTGAATCAACTGGAACAGTGTCGATAGGGGATGATAATATTACAGATCATGTTTCAGAAGCCGAGCAAATTGCATTTTGTCGAGCGTGTGCACGCTTTGGCCTTGGGTTGTATCTTTACCATGAAGAGTAGAAGGTTTGAAGGTAATGTTTATGGATGATGAGTTATGGTGTTGTTTTCTTGGTTTTGTGAAAGAAATGTGATATGTTGAAAGGCATAATTTTATGTGGAAAAGGTTATGAATTTTGGATATTAGTTCTTCAAGAAGGAAGAAATTGAATTTTGTTCCAAAGAATCATATTTGATCTACCCATCTTGTACCATTCAAAGCTTCAAATACGAACAATCTCGATTTTGATTAGTAACTTGAAAATGCAATTGGCAATGTATCGAATACGAACAATCTCCAAGGCAAAGAAACTCACGTTGGATCGATCGTGATTGCGGTGTAATAAATGGGGGCAAAACACAAATTTGATGTTCATAAATTTATGATTATAACAATTTTGATCTTAAAGTTTGATGAGTGATAATTTTGATACACAAAGTATAAATATGACAAAATTAGTCCTTAAACTTTCTAAGTTTGCGCAAAACCAATCTTAAATGTTTAGTATGTATAGTATAATAGATCCCCAAAATTTTCAATTTTAACAAATAGATCCTCGATCAAAATCAAATTTATGTGATTGATTATCACTTTTGAGATCTGATTTGTCAAATATTGTAAAATTAGATAACCAAATCTACTAAAATTTCAAAGTTCATAGACGAAATATACAATCACAAATAATGAGGATTAATTTTGACAAAGCTGTAAAAATTTAGGGATTGGAGACGGCATTTTCTCAATAAATAGTAGACCCGCTATTACAAATGAGTCTTGATATAACATTTCCAAAGGTATAAGTTAAACCAGTAAGTTGCTTTGGAATATGCACATTGTAGAACTAGATACAAAAGTTGATTTAAGTTTAATAATTCTAACATGTGTGGAAAAACAACATGGAAGATGCAAATATGATGGATAAGAAAGGTAAAGTATCAATTGAGATGGGAATTTTGACCAGGTTTTCTCTGAAAGAAAAGTGATCCCAATAGAACAGCAATCCCAGCAATAGCAATAGTGAAGAGAATTCTCTTTGGAGATATCTCTCGTTGCGGTCTTCTCGGGGCATCTCTTGCTCTTTCACGTGCAATTATGTCCCTTACATTCATCAACCATAAAATGAACAAGCTAAGCACAAAAATAAAACACATTTCATTGCAATAACACAAGACTAGGCATCCAAATGTGTAACTTGCACGTCGAGATCGAATTCAAAAGATATTTATAAGATTAGATAATGAGCATGAAATGAACTAAGATTCGATTTACCTTGAAGATTCCGCAAAATTATCGATGTTATTGAGACCAGTGCATCTGCTTTCATGGCCATGCCTTTCTCGGAGTCTAATATATTTGTGGCATAGATGGCATAGCTCCGTCCGGTTGCCGCATACCTCCTAGATAACAATCAAAACCTCAATCTACAAATAAGATAGATACAAGAATAATGTGTTTGTTTGGTTCTCAAATTAAAAATACGTTGAGATGCATTGAGATCTTCAAATCATGATTTTTTTAACGCACACCAAACAAAAGCAAATTTGTGGTGCGTTCATCGTTAAAAAATCACGATTTCATCATAACTGCTAAAATCAGTTGTGACCTCATCGTGATTTAAAAAAAGACCAAGTTACCATTACTTGTAACAATTGTAATATTATTATATAAATCACAATAATAATACCACAATTTACCAAACATATTTAAAAATTTACGATTATCATCTCACTACACTTCAATTTCAAAAAGCTGAACCAAACAAACCTAATGTATGACTAAATTGGAAAAAAGAACCTGATGCTCCACTAAATCAACTGCAGGTAGAGGGAACTCGCAATATTCACAAGTCACAATTCTTTGTGGGCAATTTTCTCCTTTGTGAATATCTAAAATCTTACGGTCCATTGTCTCACTGCATAAGGAACAAGATACCTGAACCAACAAAACAAACGAGTATAACAGTCAAATACACCATTCAAGGCCATGAATAATTTTTAACAATAATTAGCATACTCTTCATCCATGATGCGTATCACATACCGGAGCATGCGTGCTTAAAAAATGTTCCTCTGCTAGTTTCTTAGGGACCATATCACCACACACTTTGCATTTTTCCAGATTTCGGGAGCAATGAGCATAGTGCAAATCAATATTGCAAGAAGGGATTTCTCTGTTGCTGAACATGATAATTAGAAAAATAAGGATTTTATTACAAAAAAGCGATAGACAAGGGATAATTTAAGCACTCAGTAGTATATAAGAAAAATTTAGTTCATTAACACTAGAAATGTCTTAGAAATTTAGGATTCAATGGGCCTAGAGAGTGTAGGTGTAGCTCAGTCCATAACAAAAGTGATTCACGTTAAAAAAGCTTAGTCAAACTGATTACTTGTTATATCACTTCCTTTATAAACTAGAAGATTTCTATTTCCACAACCGTTGTGGGACAATATTTCAACATGTAAACCTAAAAAAAACTCATTGGAAGCACCAATTTCACACGCAATAGAAATAGCACTCAATTATATAGTGCAAAGAGATTTGCACACGGATCTCTACCAAGTGTAAAAATGGGGAAACAAAAAACATGCATAAACTAATCGGGCAAATATATGAGCTTTAAAATCTCACCAGTGATTGCATATGGTGTTGACCTTCGCCTGATCATCCGAACTTCCAGCCATTACTCCCCTCAAAACTGTGAAAAAACCCGAATCCTTCAAGAAACAAATACAATTAACATAAATTAGAATATAAAAGCAAAGAGAACAATTATCCCACAAAAAGGGCAAATCAAACGTGAAATTCAACAAAAACCATTGGATTCAACCCACCTCACGTGGATCAAATCGAAAACAGGAATTATTGAGCGGAAATCGGAGAGAAGAGAGAGGATTTAGGGATCCAATTGTATGTATGATCGGGGTAAAGGCATTTAGGTTTTTACCGCAGAAAAACGTGTAGCCTCGTCACGTCCGTAAAGATCAAATCAAAGCAAGAACAAGCTCAGCTAGTCAGCTGTGCATTTAAAGGTAGTTGAAGAAGCCACGTTTCACAATCTAAGAAACTGTGCGGAAGGCCGATTGTCTTGTAATAATTTCTGAATAGGGTAAATAAACATTACCCACAGAAGGTAAGTGGGGGTTGTAGGATGCAAGAATTGTTCATTTTTTATGAATTCAATTAGAATAATAGATCATTGGTTAATTAAATAAATATATTATATTTGTTAAAATATTTTTCACCGTCAAAATATTTCAGATAATTTTGATTCATAATATGTTATATTCCGTAAAATTTCATATAAATCAATTAAAAATATTATTTAAAAATAACTATACAGTAATGTACCCGGCGTATTTGGTTGCATGAATACTAACAAAACATTCAAATCATCAAAAATATTAGTATGTATTCTGAACAAATTATAAAAATGAATTATGCATTATAGAATGTATAATCTGTTTTTGTAACAGAACAATATTCATTTTAAATTCTAATTATAAATTATGATTCATAATTCATTTTTAATTTTTCAACTATAATGCAGAATTAATTCAATCTTGATTCTGAAAATGCATTATGCATTTTACTTCTTATTTTTCACGAAAAAATAACGCCATTGGCACCCGATGTTTAAAATAGTATAAAGACGATGCCCCCAAAGTTTGTAAATTGAATGAGAAGCTCTCGAAGTTTCAAAGTAGTTCAAGAAATGACCATCGAATGAATAGTAACAGTTTTTCGTATAAGTGGTTTTGATAATTTATACATTATTTTTAAAATTTTCAAAGTTTAGAGACATTGGCATTTCATCTTTTTAAGGTTAATTGATCAATACAAACTATTGAGACGTTTAAAATATTAACGAGTATTATAATATAATATAATATAATATAAAAAGTTTTGGAAGTTCGGGATCAACTACGCAATTCATAAACATGGAGGCCAATATTGCGCATTATATCAACTTCGGAGGCTTTGTATGCAATTTACAAATTTTGGGTACCATTTTTACATTATTATAAAGTTTGGGGGCTAGTAGCAAACATCATTCTATTTTTCACACATATACATTTTTTTCAAATCAAATTGTCATCGTTGTTATAATATGAATTTTTTTTTCTATAATTTAACATTTATATTATTACTTGTTAGGTTTCTTATTCGATGATATCGTATTCAAAATTTTTGTTTTCTTTAAATTATATGATTTTTTTTAATAAAAAATGTTATTCATTTATTTTGTATTTACAAATATTATTTTGGTTTAGAATTATAATTTCATATTTATAACAAAAAAATGATAATTATTTTTTATATTGTAACTCAATTCATATTCTATATTTATTTATAACGTTTTTACATTTTATAATTTACTATATTTTTATAAAGAACACTACACAGATTCTAATTATATATTATATAATTTGTACATAATACACACTAAGATTTAATGCATTTAACCAACGAGTCATTGGGCCCAACTTGTGGTGAACCTAATCATGAGAAGTATGTAAAATGTGTGGTGGATTGTGACAATCTATTTATCATATAGTGTGGCCTATTGAAAATAATATCAAAATAATATGGATTTATTGGGTTTTTAGGATGAATGCGGGTGTAAGAGCCTTCTAAAAACAATTTTAAGCGTACTTTAAAAATTGATTTCTTAATAGTACCTACAAAACTTAAAATCATTAAAATAGCATTGATTTATTTTTTGTATATAATTATAAAAGTACTATATTTAATATCCATTAGATGGTCTATAACAGCGAAGAGATAGGTATTAAGTGTAGGGATTGATATTGTTGTCAACGGTCACACTTGGATGGCGGTCCACATTGTTGTCGATCGGGCGCACTCAGAGGACGATCAATATTGGTGTCGATCGGTTGAGAACAGAAGCACGCAACACCGAAGGTGACAAAGGGACCTGATGAGAACTCCGGAACCCGGTATCCCGAACTGGATGAGGCCCAAGCCATTCTAGGCCGACCCATGTGACGGAAGACGAACCTAGAAAACTTCATATCCAACATTTAGTAAGGGTTTAGCCCGATGAAGATAACAGGGCCTCAAGGCCCAATTTGGCTAAAAGAAGCATGCAAGCTCAATAACCAATAATCAGAACCAAATGTTAGAGTTGTATATCACTCAACGCTTCGGGGATCGATCCTCTGGATCGGTCCTAACGGTTACAACTGGCCGCGGGCACTCACACGTCTTCCACACTTCAGGTCTGATCATGCTATCTGTATTTCGGGTTTACTCACGTTTTCTGTCAAGGGAAAACGACTTTGTCAGAGGCAATTACAGAGCATTTTTCACACACGTTTCCCCCTCTATAAATACACGGCTTAAATGCAAGCACGAGAGGACCTTTAGGACGCACAAATCAGCTATCATTCTGCTGACTTTTTCCCATGCGTTTTCTTATTTGCTATAGTCATTTTCATAAGCCTTATTCGTTTGTATTATGAACTGTTTGATTAATATATATGCTAAGAGTATTTCTAGCTCTTAGTCAGGTTGTTTTATCCCATTCCTGATGGGTTTTTCCACGGTAAATAGTTGTATGCATTCATTGCTTTCCATTTCATAATCACTCCCCAATCTAAGCAAATTAAAACCGAGTTCGTTTTATTGCGAACCGGACGACTGTTAATACCCCCTGGTCTTTTGACCAGGGGTATCAAATTGGCGCCATCAATGGAGACGATTTTATGATTCTCATTCGAAGTCTCTCCTATGGAAGGACATGAAACGTCACGAATGATAGTGACATGTTTCCCAATAGCCTTCCAGCGCTGCTTTTTCTTTATATGATCTGGAGGCTGTTATTTGGAAGGTGGTGCTAGAGATTACGTCGGAGAGAAGTGGAACAGCGCCACCGGCTGTTACTACCCCTATTCCTACAAACACAGGGTATGAGAGTGATCCTGAAATGCCAGCTCCGATGAAGAGGAGATTATTAAGTGCGGTATGACCATGAGGAGGCTTAGATATCTATCTACTCCACCTCCTCAAGTTAGAGCTTCAACTCATGTTCCTGGGACTAATCATGAACGCATGTAGGAGCACATCAACGAGCTCTCCAGGGAGCTAGAAACATTGCGCACGCCGAGGGATTTTGAGCCCGATCTTGGGCGGAATCCTGGATTATTCTACAAGGCCATGGAGGCCCCGATTAAACGGAGTAAAGATGATGATTGGTGGCATAACTTGCATGCTACTCAAACATCGTCCCACAGATCTGGCGGTGTCTCTGCTGCATTGGGAGACTTGATGCTCCACTTTTATGAGGAAATCTAGGCAGCAGTCCCACACCGGCATTACTGCAACCCCGAAGGGTTGCCAACATTGAGAATCGAAGGGGATCCTATCAATCATGTCTCGGATTTCGAATTGACGATGAGAATGGTTCGAGCCTCAGATTCACTAAAGTGGCGCATCTTCGCAGCAGGTTTACAAGGCGATGCCCGAACCTGGTTCAAAAATTTGCCATCCCGGTCCATACAGTCGTATGGGGGATTTATTTTGGCTCTCTTAGCAGTTTGCGACAAATGTAGGATCGCCCCTTAGTAGGCAGGAATTATATCAGCTGAAATATATCCCGGCAAAGATGAGTCTTCGGTCCTTCATGAAGAAATTTAATAAAAGCGCCCAGAGTATCAAGATGGAGTTTAAATATAAGATCAACATTCTACAACAAGTTCTAGGACCATGTGGCCTTTCGGCCAGTCGGTTGAAAAGTCCCCCATCAACCATGGGAAAGCTTCTGCAGAAGATTAACAAGTATATTAAGGTGGATGAAGCGTTGAGAACGAATTACAGGAAGCTTGACGGGAATTCTTACCCTGTAGGTGATCACAGAGCTACGTATCCTAGGAGACAACCCGAGAAGTAGGGGTTGTAACTGAGAAAAATGCTCCCCCGAAGAGGGAGGATAAACAAGTGTATTGTTAGTTGCACCATAACCACCATCATCCAACGCGGAAATGTCTGCTACTGCAGCACACAGTAGCGGCAATGACAAAGGAAAAGCACAATCACGATAGTCCTAAGGGCAACAGAGCTGAATCTCCCTGAATGGGCTGTCAAGGTGACGATCGTCATAGGCCGTGGGGCAGAGAAAATCAGAGGCAACCCCGAAATTATTATGATCGAGCGAAGGGCCGAAGGTCACTTCCGACAGAGTATGAGAGAGGCCCGTACGGTCGAGAGAACCGTGGGCATGACCGAAGACGACAATATCGGGGTTGGGACGGCAAGGCCTCGCAGAATGAAGGTGGAAGGCAGGAGAATCCCCCTCCTCCACCAACTGAAATGGACACTCAGCATCCCCAAAATGAGGCAGTGCGCAAGGAACGTGAGGCTATGGAACTCATCGGGTTCAAATTGATCAACTTGGTTGAAGGGAATTCAACCAAGACTAATCGCATTGGATGAAATCTGACCCCTTCTTTTAAAGAAGAACTAGTCCACTGGTTGAGAAGTCATGTAGACATATTTGCTTGGACCCCAAACGATGTTTCGGGAATTGACCAGTCCGAAAGTGAGCATCGGATCAACACTGCGCTCAAAGCAAAACCTATTAGGCAAAAGAGGAGACGCTATTCTCCTGAAAGATTTAAGTAATTCTGGTGGAAATAAATAAGTTGTTGCGCCCTGGATTTATCAGAGAAATCCACTATACTGAATAGGTCGCAAACTTTGTGGTGGTTTCTAAGGCAAATGGGAAATGGAGAATGTGCATCGATTTCACCGATTTCAATAAGAGCTGCGAATCTGACCCTTTCCCCTTGCCACATATCGATTGTTTGGTGGATGCTGTTGTTGGTAGTACAATGATGAGTACGATGGATGCTTACTCCGGATACATCAGATCTTCCTTGCTGTAGAAAATCAGAAGAAATCGGCTTTTATGACCGAAGATGGTGTATATTGCTATGTAGTCATGCCTTTTGGCTTAAAAAATGTTTGAGCAACATACCAAAGGCTAGTTAATAAAATAGAGATTTATTAGGTCATATGATGGAAGTGTATGTTAATGACATGATTATCAAGTCTATGAATGATGAAGATCATTTTTCTTATTTGTCTCGCTATTTCGAAGTATGCCGCAAATATAAGCTCAAACTAAATTCGAACAAATGCTGCTTCGGATTCCTAAGTGGAAAGTTCATTGGATATTATGTTTCTGAAAAAGGCATAGATGTCAATCATGAGAAAGTGCAGGCCATCATTGACGTAATCTTCGAGAAATTAAAGAGAATTCCAAAGGCTAACCGGTCGACTAGCTATACTGAGCAGATTTATTTCTAGATCTACGGATCGGACCTTGCCTTTCTTCAGAGTATTAAGGAAGGCAAGTCATTTAGTTAAAAACTGGACTGAAGAATGTGATCGGGCTTTCTCAAAGTTAAAAACTTATTTGAGCACTCCCCCTGTGATGGTGAGTGAGAGCAACGATAAACCTATGGGATTATACTTGGCCGTATATGAAGTTGCAGTGAGCGTTGCTCTGGTTACCATTAGAGATGATGTTGACAGACCTGTCTATTACGTGAGTCACTCATTGGTATCGGTAGAGGTCATCCTGAAGGGATTAAAAACTAAGTTGAAGGACATGGGAGGAAAGTGGTCCGAACATATCTACGAGGTTTTATGGGCTTACTGGACTACACCCTGCTTTACGACCCTTGAATCCCCATTCTCTTTGGTATATGGGTCTGAAGCAGTTAGTTCGGTACAGGTCGCCATTCGATCACATTGATTAACTCAATATGATAAGCATTTGAATGATGAAAGAAGATCCCTGAACCTTGAGATGATTGAAGAAAAGAAACGTCATCTATGCGCGTATGTGTTCTTATCAACGAACAATGGAACGGGCCAATAATAAATGCATCCTACCCAGAGAATTTTCTAAAGGCGATCTTGTTATTAGGAATGTAAGGGTTCAGAGGAACGTTGGGAAGTTGGATAGAAATTGGGAAGGACCCTACCGAATTTTGAAAAAATTGGAAGCTAGAGATTTTAAGTTGGAAACTCTAGATGGCGATGAGATCCCCCGAACCTGGAATGTTATGAATTTACGGCGGTATGTCTTGTAAATCTTTGATAATGGATGATGATTATGAACCAAAATATGTTTCTCAAATTATGGACATAACACAAATGAACGTAATATAAATTATTTGTAGCTAGATGATTGATCGATCTTGGAGTTGGATTTTTTGGACTAGTCTGGACTGGTGACCGTAGTGATTCATTCGTAAGGCTCCCAAGTAGTAGTGACCACTCTGACAAGTCAGATGTGCCTGTGCTTTTTTAGTGCTTAGATGGATCGCAAAACTCGCAGAACTCACTACGAACTAAACATCCTTTTCAACGGTATTCACCCTTCGGAAATAACCATTACGTTCCTATATTCTGCCTTAAGAAGAGATAACATGGACGAAATTTGTCGATCAAAGTATAAACATGAGCCGATCTTGGGACTTATGCAGAACCGGGGCTCTACCGAAGCTTGACGCGTGACTTGTATAGAATCGGGCCCCACCAAAACTTGTCATGGGACTCATAAAGAACGAGGGCTACGCCACTAAGATTATCATGATAACAGGGATGGAATAATGAGTGATCCATATATGTATCTAAGTATCCCTAACTTATTAAGCTTAGAAAAATTCCAACCTAAGTTAAAAGTGAACGAAGGGTTTAAGCTTAGTAACTTGCCCCGAACTTATGCATAGAAAAAAAAACGAGATGCATTGATATAAGTAGTATTTACAACAAGAAACAAAATACAGAAAAGAGGGGACCTAAGGTCTAAACTTTAATCCACTTGTCCTTCCTCTCTTTCTGATGCCCTAGACTTCTCTGCTATCCACGCCTTCAGAACTCTCCATCAAGTCAAATAACTCATTGATTGATCTCTCGATCAAGTCAAATAAGGGAAATTTGGGATCATTGTCTAGTGGAGGCTCCTCAAGAACTGGAATTTATTTGAAGTTTTCATCCTTGGTCATGGGTCAATTGACTCCCAGTGTTCATCTTCGGGGTCCATGCCAAGTTGCTTGACAATTTGAACCTTCATGTTATCCATGTTTTGGGAAACGTTGGACCCGTAAACGTTGCTTGCCAAGGCAAACAACAATGGGGACCGAGCGAAGGCAAGAAGGGCTTCCCAGACCGATCGTTCTATTGCATCTTTGCTCCTGGCCAATTCATCCTTCAAGGTATCCTTCTATTCTTGGGACCGAATGAGTATTCTATTACTCTCGTTAGACAATTCTTGTGCTTGACGCTCCAGCTCAGAGATTCGAACCGTTGCGGAGGTAGCAGCCCATTGAACATCCTTGTACTTAACTTCCAGTTTTCTACCTGAGATGTTAGGAGCGAGGCCTGGGTGCCTGCTCCCAACAACTCTCCATTCAAACGGCTCTGCTCTTCCCAAATCGATACTAGCTCCTACTGCTTTATCTAAACTTGCCCCCGAGCTAAGCAGATTAAACTTGCTCCTACTGATTAAAGTTGATCTTTAATCACTTTAGAAGCCGAAGCAGATCTTCGGCTTAGCTGGATTGCAGAGGCCACATTCAAGCCTCTTCTACATGCCTGCAAGAACAAACTAAAGTTAGCAAAAGTTATGTTTAGCAATAGAATATAAGAGAAAACTTACCACAACCATGGATTCCAAGTAGGCCGTGACCAGGTCCGAGATCGGGCCACCCAAATCGGTTGTATTCTTCCTCCACAGCAGCCTATATTCCTCCAGCATGACATCCTTCCAAGATACTAGAGTTCTCTTCGATCCCCGATCCTTCGCCACAGAACTCACCATCTCTTGGATCGCTTCTCGAGCAGGCTCAGAACTAGATGGTGCGGGGACCGACTCTCCTATAGTGATCTCTTTCCTTGGGATCGTGGCTGCTTGATGTTCCCCTGCCTTCTTCAACCGTTTGAACTGCTTCGGGGGCTCTTCTTCGGCCACCCGTTTGCTTCTATCCAAAGGCAGGGGGGGTCTTGACACGTTCTCCCCAAGACTCGAGGTCGGGAGAACGTCCTCCACTCTAATTGACCAATGCAGTAATAACCGCACGATATTAAGATCTAAGGAGGAAGTATTCCCGATCCTATACATAGCTGGCAGGTTCAATGATTGGATTTTCGCCGATATCACCTCTTCTACCTCCGCAATGGTAGGATCGTGCTTCCGGCCCTTGGAACCACCCGTAGCTTGTGAAGACCCCACGGGGTGACCGACGCAGAATCAGATGATCTCAGCCGAGCTTTCCTAGCTTTCGTGGTAGCGACCATCTCATTAATGCGGTTTCCAAACATTGTATATGTGGAATCTGCAAAAGAAAAATGATAATGATCAGGATATATGAACTAAGTTAGTTATATTCTGTACCCGATTAGTCAGACGAATCAGAGCTAGAAAATATACCCTTCGAGGCTGGGGCTCCAGTCCTACTCGCTACCTCTATCTCTATCAGCTTCTTCTCCCGAAGTATGTCTATATGTTTAAGACGTTCTTCGGGAGGAGGAAACATCGCTAATGTGTCAGCGATATCTTGGGGGGAATGGTTGAAATGGGATCGGTCCAACTTACAAATATCAGGGTGAGTGATGATTGGATACACCTTAAGCAGATCCTCCTTCGGGACTGCTATCCAAAGATAACAAGACTCGCATTCATGAAGGGAGTCCTTCTTATCAACTATGACACACTCAGCGGTGCCGAGTGCTATGTAATACAACCGACGACATCCTAATAGTCTTTTCTCGTTTCGGGATCCTACCAAAAACAAGCTAAATAATATTTCTAAAGATGGCTCTATACCCAGCCTATGGCAGTAGAATATGAAGGCTACTATATACACATAACTGCCCGGAAACATGGCATAAGTTGGGCAACGGATTTCCAGAAGCACATCGGCTACAAAAGGATGCAACGGAAAACTTAGCCCGCATTTCAGAGATGCTTAGCTAACGGGAAGAGCGTTAGAAGGGACCATCATTTTTGCGGGAAGGAAGCAGGGTACATCTTCCTTCCCCTTCCCAATGGAGTAATGGGTTGGAATGGAGAATTTGACCCGAAGTTCTTTGATGTCAATATCAGAAATGTTAGGATACCTAGCTTTACGAGGAGCCATGTCGATTACCTTGAAGTTTTCTTTAAAAAAAGGAAGGTTGCAACATGATAAACAAAATCACACAAGAACTAGGGCAAGAGAAATTTTTTCACAAATGTCAACGATGGTTCTACGTTACCAAAACCCCAGCTTTTATACTTTCCCCTCGACCACTCACCAGTCGACATATGTGCTGCCGCAGAAGACTACAGTCTTTTGAGCTGTCCATTAGAGGAATACGGAAAGACGCAGACTATTTTCAAATTTCAAAAGTATAATTTTGCGTATAGCCGTTATTGTTTTCAAAATTTGAATCTAATCTTAAATTCGTCAAGTACAGGATCGGTCTTAGTGACGATATCATAGCTGGTTCAGGTACGGTCCTTCGTGTGCTGGATATGGCATTTTTACCCTATGCATTCTCAATCAGATAGTCGGTCTTATTTCACCTCTGCGTCAACGATAAAGTTCGAGGGGCAAGTGAGGAGAACTCCCAAACCCGGTATCCCGAACATGTTTACCCTATGCATCGCTTGCTTTTCATTTCATAATCACTACCCCAATCTAAATAAATTAAAATCGAGTTCGTTTTATTGTGAACCGGACTACTGTTGATATCACTGGTCTTTTGACCACAACAGGACCAATCCTAAGATATGAGATGGAGGCAATCGATCGAGAATTGAACTTAGATATGGTGGGACCCATTGGTCTTATGATTTGATTATGAAATATTATATATGAGGATATGATCAAATATTAGAAATATTTGTTAGTTATCTTAATTATCCAAACACATCATCTGGAGGTCTTAGAGTTTATTGTCATATACTTCAATACTCTTGTATTCTTAATTTCCTCTTCCCATGTGTGCGTTGTATTCTTTTCAAGTGATAATGAATTTGGTCGTTCCGCCGGTCTCGTGGTTTTCTTATCCCGAGTTTCCAAGTTAAATTTCTTGTGTCATTGTTTTCTCTTTTGTTTTAATTATCGGGTTCTACTTAATCTATTGAGGTTGTTCACACACGTGTTTAATTCCCAACAATAGGCTCCATGGATACGTTTTTTTAAACGTTGGGATCAATACATTGTTAGAGATTGAATTTGTCAAATACACTAAATTTAAGAGACTGAAATTGACTATTTCTAATTTGTTGATGTCAATTGCCACAATCTAATAAAATGGGACCAATTATGCCACAAACATGAATTTTTGAGAACTTGTTTTGCACCGTCTAAAACATTGGGACCTATTTTATCATGCTTAAACTTCGGGGACGTGAATTGCCAAATTTATCAAACTACGAAAATTAAATTTACCAAAACTATGAAATAATGCATACTAAATTGCGTTTCGCTCATAAGTTATTATTTGAGTTATAGTATATACCCAAATTGACTTTTATTTGGTTAAATCAATCATTCTACTACAAACTTCACAAGATAAATTATTTGATATTTATCAAGAAGAAACAAGAATGGTGTATAGAGGGCATTTAAGATATTGTAAGCTCAATGAGGGGAATTGATCCAAGTTTTCATAATTATCTCCGTCGTATGCAACTCTCGCTACCGTAGAGCATGTCGTCAATTAAAAATGATCTTATGGAACACATTTGGAATAAATTTTCAAGGTATTTGTAACCTTTTATAAAAAAAAAATTTAGTTAATATATTTTTAATATTAATGTAATATAAAAAATATTACATGATATAAAATGAAAATGTAATATTTAAATATAAAATTGAATAATAAATAGATAAAGTTATGAGATATAAAAATAAAATTTAATTTTGAGAGAGACGATTATGTTCCTGAAAAAAAAATAAAAAATGATTTGGATAAGTAATAAATTTGAGAAATTGAAAGAAAATATGATGTGGATACAAGAGAATAACGATGTGTAAAGATATGTAGAATACATAAATAGTTTTGGCACGTGGACAAGGGCACAATAATCTTATAAACCCATAAATGTAGTTTCTAACACAAATACTTATTTTAAATAGGTATATTCAATAGATTTTATTTTATATATTACTTTTTAATATTATTAAAAATATTTCGACAATTCTCATTCACTCTTGCTAGTTACAAACGTCTAAAACGAATATGTTTCATTTTAAAATGAGACGTTCGATTCTAGCATTTAACAATAATCGATACTTGTTTAGCACAATATTCAAATTATTTTCACAAACCACAAGATTAACAATGTAATGTCTTCTAAAATTATCCATTCATCCTTATAACTCACACATCCTCACACCTCGATCACATCATCAATAACTGTAGAGTGTTTCCTCAATTGAAGTTCTACTACTAATCTTACCCCTCCTTATAACCTCGCTTTCCCAAATGCAACGCCTTGGGGTGTGAAGGTTAACGGTAACTGAGTTTTCTACCTCATATTTTAGATTGGATTTGTATTTTAACGCATTTCGGCATTGCGAACTGCGAGAGCAATTTACGAAAGTTATTCCAAGCTGCCACGTTAATAATTGCCAGTTACGAGAGTTGTTCTCAAGCTGCCATGCAAATGATAGTGAGTTACGAAAGTTATTTAGGTAAATTTTATCATCTATAAAAACCCTATCACTTCACAACTTCCACACCCCACAATTCAATCTTCAAAATACTTTCCACAAGCGATTTTTACGTAAATTAAATTTTTACAATTTTATCATTTTTTTTATATTTATTTATGGTATTTAATTTATAATTTGATATTTGTAATGGATATTGTTGCTGCTTTAATTTTTTTTTCTTCATATATTATTTATTTATGAATTTTGTTGCTTTTATTGTGGTATCTTTAAAAATTTTGATGCAAGGTATGGAGAATGAGCAATTACCAGAGTTTGATAGCGAAATATTCGAAATTTTCCTGTTGATGAACCCGATGAACCTTTCGATAACGACGATGTTGAAACACAAATTCATCGTGTAGTTCAAGTGACACTACTCGCCGAATGTATGTCTGGTTTTTCTATATAAGTATTCGATTCTATTTTTCCACAGGGTGGTACAATTATGGACTATCAGTTTGCGGTCGGTAATAGGAAACGTGATTACTTGAAGTTCAATGTTCGAAACCCGGAATTGGCTATTCGAATGGGTTTCAAAGATAAGGAGGAAATGTATTATTGTGTTCGAATGACTGTCATATTTATCACAAATATCAGTTCTACGTGGATGCGAGCACAACAAAATTGTTAGTTTGGAAATGCAATTTCGATGAACAATATGATTGTAAGTATAATTTCAGGTGGCGTAAAGGCGAAATCGGTCAGGTTTTGCAAATTGGCAAGATTTACCGTCTTCATAATTGTCTCTCCAGTAGGTTTGGAGAGTACCATAAAAACATGTTATGAAATTTTATTGGAAGAGAGATCATTCCATACATCTGGGAGAATGATGATAAGTATAAGTAGCTTTGTTTGTAAATTTGCTTAGTAGAATACTTATTTTAATGTCAAACAATTGTTTTGACATTTTTGTTAGAAAAAACTATGAAATTTACAAGGATGTATAAGCATACAACATAGGGCTTTCAAGTGTCTTATGACAAGGCATGACATGGTGTCTAATTGACCTATGTATGTCCATATAGCTCTACAGGCATCGTTCACCCTAGCCTCATCATTGTGATTATATGGTACCCACGTAAACTCATTAAATAGCATGCATAAGACTATGTTGTATTTTTAGTAGATAGCTTAAAAAAATGTCTTACCCTATCTTGGGACATCAAGTCTAAAGCATCACGACATACAATCAGCTGGTGTCTAGCGATCGTACTTCCGACCATTTGCCTCACTTATCAGAAAATTTTGAACAATTAGTAACAACTCGGATTTTGTAATAGAGTCACAATCATGTACTACTTCCAACCATACACCATACGACAATCAGGGTCGTAAAAATCTCCATGCAAAGGGTGTTTCAACAGTGTAGGCCTAATCAATGTGATTCAGCAATTCGCCTAAATCTAAAACACAAAAAAACCTAAAAACCGACAAATCTTAACCATCAAATGTGCCGGAACCATAAAACAATCATAAATTTTAAGACAGCATTATAAACAAAACAAATCATACACTCAAAAGAACTTACGATCGGACAAATCTTAACTCGTAAATGTACCGAAACAATAAAACAATCTCAAATGTTCGTAGAGAACATTATAAACAAAAAAAATCATACACCCAAAATAGCCTAAAATTCGACTAAACCCGTAAATACATGGAAACCATAAAACAATCGTAAATTCTACAAAACGAAAAATTAACATTTATTTAGATGCAAATAATTTTTTTTTAAAAGAAAATCAAGTAGCACCGAAACAATCAACAATTTTAAAATGAAATTACAAATTCAGTTGCCAGAAACTTATTGGAGGGTGGAGAAGAGAACTTGCATACCAAAAAAGGGAAAGTGGCCGCCAAAGAAGGAAATAAAGGACGAGTACCGAAACCAAAATTCATGTAACATCGTAACATAAAATCAACAAAATTAAAATGAGTTATTCAAACATTCCGAGGGGTGAAGGCTCTGGTGCTGGAGAAGGTCAAGAAGCCGCAGGAAAAAGGATGTTGCGATCGGAAGAAGACTTGTTGAAGGTGGTTGGGGATATTAAACTGCCTCTCACGAAAGGGGTAAAGATATACGTGGAAACTACCAAATAAGTTGTTTAATGCCAATTACGAAATCCTAGCTGCTGTATCCACGTTTTAAGTTATTATTGGTAATCGTAACTGGCAATTGCTTTCAAAGTTCACAATTCCAAACTGCATTAAAATACAAATTCAGTTTAAAATATGGGGTAGAAAATTCTGTTACCCGTGAAGGTTCATCCCATGATTCAAGGGACATCATCATCTCTTTAATAGACTTTCAAATGGAACATTAACCAATGGTCTACACATATGATTGGTTCACAATGACCGTTAACATGCAATAGTGGACATGGGCAATCACTATCGACATAGAAATATTTTGACATATCGGGATCTCCCTTTTGGGTATTCAAATTATCAATAACAAAGAGTTCAATGTTGAACATGACATTTAAGAGTACATCACGAAATGGGTGCCTCTCGAGTGGTGTGGCTTAGTGTAGGTGAAATATATCTACAAAACTTCTTGGAGTCTATCATGCCAACAACCTAAAAAATCTTCCAATGTTTCTCTATCTCATTCACAATTTCACGATTTCATACATATGGTTGGTTATTGGTTTTGGAATGTGATACAAACAAGAAAACTCGGTTATTTCTAAACTCATAACTTATGTCTTGGACCTTTTGTCACATAGGTTAAAATCAAGCAGATGGTAATGAACATGTCTGATCCTGAGAAGTTCGGCATCATATTGAGTGCTCCGAATGAGCGTTCTTATATGCATTCATAATCTATTCAAAAACGAGTGTAAATGCAGTTGTAGCAAACTGCTAACTCCTCGAGTAGGATTAGCGTTTTAGGATTTGGTGGAATTGTTCTGCTTTTACTACCCACCTCTTTAGTGGAGTTTCCATAGGTTTGGTGCCCCATGATTTTTGTCTCTCGAATCTTGGGTTTTGATATGTGTCAACAAATCAAGGAGAAAATATTTTCCAACATCAAGTTGAATTGATTGCTCCATAGCCTCGGGATAGAAGGCTGGGCGACGATCGACATCAAGCCCCACTCATCGTCATTTGATGGCCTCAAGCTCGGCTAGATGCTCTTGACCCGAACATGGTCAGAATCTTTAGTTGTTGGTCGGGGCATCCACCTTTTGCCCAGTTAGATGGGCGTTGGAATGATCGTTGCTGTGAATGATTTCCTCTACGTTGGAACTAAGGTTTCCAGCATGGTCGTCATTTTCTTCAAGGAGAGCTAATGTCTCGCTCTGAAATTCGACGACCAACCTCCATCCTGAGGCAAGAATAGACTAGAAAAAGTCATCTACCATATGTTCCATCATATTATGAAGGGTTTGCGGATCATGGGTAACAACCTCGCTCCTTGCAATGCTATTATGAGACATTATGGTTTTATGCATCGATAACCTCAACTAAACCAATGTTTTCCATCTAATTGAAAAAGCTAGTTCAAAGAACAGTTTATTAATGGTTTAACAATATGTCACAAGGACATCGCCAAATGTTACGGGTAGAAATATTAATATTGTAAGATTAAATCTTATTTGATTCATAAGGACCGCTGGTAATCGATTGTCATAAGAAACATAATTTTTATGTTGGAAACCCGAGATCCAGTAGATAAACTTATGGGGCACTAAATCTAGGAGAATTCACTAAATGAGTACTAGGGAAAGCATGAAATAAAGTAAGCACAATGATATCTAAGGGATGTGATTATATTTCAGCTTATCATTCTTCTTCAATCTTCTATTCCTTTTATAGAAAAGATGAATGTTTATTTTATTCAGTGGATTTTATCGAAGATATTGATACTATTTCTTGATACTTAAATACTACTTTTCATACGTAAAAGTCCCGTTGAAACCATTGTCATTAGATGTCACCATCATTGTCTACCGTCCACCATCCACTACCAGACACAAAATCTGGCTAAGTATGGAGAAGATGCCGATCGCCAATCACGACTAGAATCACACACAAGTGCCAATCATGACACATCTTTGTCTGCCCATTCTTCATCGGCAAACATCAATAGTCGTCCCCCTATGTCATCGTTCGTCGGTCTACTTCGACAAGCGTCCCAAGCGGTCGACCAAGGGAATCCGATCTGACTTCTCAATATCCAATCTATTTTATGCTTTAAGAATGCATAAGTATAAAAAATAAGAATAATTTGAAAAATCTATGAATATGGAAACTCTGAGTCGTGTTTGTTGGGGATTGAACACGTGTGGGAACAACCTCGATAGATTAAGTAGAGCCTGAGGATTAAATCAAAGAGAAAACAACGACACACGAAATTAACGTGGAAACCC
Organism: Utricularia reniformis; assembly: GCA_009725065.1. NCBI lineage: Eukaryota > Viridiplantae > Streptophyta > Magnoliopsida > Lamiales > Lentibulariaceae > Utricularia > Utricularia reniformis. Next base: position 789,475 of record RWGZ01001070.1, read on the forward strand.
GAAATAAATGTGAGAGACGGAAACGGTCAAATTCACTATCACTTAAGAAGATTACAACACATACACAAGAAGAGGAAAATTCGGAATACAAGAGTATTGAAGTACATGACAATGAACCCTAAGACCCCTTTATATAGATGATGTGGTTGAGATACTAAGGTAACTAACAAATATTCCTAATATTTGATCATATCTCTATATATGATTATCCATAATTAAATCATATATATGCGTCCATATATACTGATTTGATATGATCTTATTTCCTTCAATATCTCATTCCATAACTGCCGATATCTTAGACCAGTAGACCCCACAATATCTCAGTACGGTCCTCGACTGATTGCATCCATCTCATATCTTCGGATCACGTGCTTCGGTCCTCGACCCGATCACTTCGGTCCCTTTGTCATCTTCGGTATTGCGTACTTCGGTCCTCAACCGTTCGGTACCAATACAAACCATCCCGTCTTCCATGTGTGCCCCGATCGACCACATTGCCGATCATCTTCCAAATGTGACCGATCGATACCAATACCGATCTCCACACTTAACAATCTCCCACTTGGAGATCGATAATGCATCTTCTCTTGATAGCGTCGGCTTACCAACTCACTTGGTTAGACCAACTAGAGCTATGCATAACTCTAGCTTTGTCATAGTGACTCCCTTCATCAGCATGTATGCCGTATTTTCAGTGCCTTTGATCTTCATCAGCTGAAGCGCATTTCTCTTGAGCAGATCCCTAATATAGTGATACTTCAACTCAATGTGCTTCGTCCTCGCACGAAATACCGGGTTCTTCGCCAAACATATGGCACTCTGACTGTCACTGTACAAAGTCCGCAGATCGATTTATTTGCCGATCTCCATCAGGAAATTCTGGAGCCACACCGTCTCTTTTCCTACTTCCGAAATTGCAACATACTCTGCCTCAGTGGAGGAAAGTGATGCACACTTTTGCAACTTCGACTTCCAACTAACAGATGTACCGCCAACAGTGAATACATACCCCGATGTACTCTTCCGATTGTCCAGATCTCCTCCAAGGTCGGGGTCCACGTACCCTGTTATTTCGATTGGTCTCCTTCTAAAACACAGCTCCCGCTCTTATGTCCCTTTGAGGTATCGTAGCAACCATAGCACTGCTTCCCAATGCTCTTTCCTAGGGTTCGACATGAACCTACTCACGACTCCCACTCCATGTGCAATATCAGGTCTCGTACAGACCATTGCATACATCAAACTACCGACCGCTGAAGAGTAGGACACGTTCTTCATCTCTTCGGCCTCGTGGTCGGTCATCGGCGCCTGCTCCTTTGAGAGTTTCATGTGTGTTCCCAAAGGTATTTTAGTAACCCTCAAGTCTCCCACTTGATACCGATCAATCACTTTTTCAATATACTTTTCCTGAGACAATATAAGTGAACCCTTCAGCAGATCTCTCGAGATTCTCATTCCTAGAATCTGTTTGACCGGTTCTAGGTACTTCATCTCGAATGCTTCGGACAACTTGTTCTTGACTTGTTTTATCTCCTCCATGTCACCCCCTACGATCAACATGTCATCGACATACAGTAGAAGGATTACATATACACTTTTGCCCCCTCAGAGATAACAACAGTTGTTTGTCTCGTATCATTTGAATTCTCGTTCAGTCATTAGGGAGTCAAACTTCAAATACCACTGCTGAGGAGCTTGTTTCAATCCATACGAGCTCTTTACCAATTTGCATATTAGATTTTCTTTACCATGTGCCTTAAACCCCTCGGGTTGTGCCATGTAAATCTTTTCCTCCAAATCACCATGAAGGAAAGCCGTCTTCACATCCATCTGTTCAATATGGAGATTCTCCGCAGCCACTATACTCAAAATCACCCTGATCATCGTCATTTTGATTACCGGTGAGAATACATCGTAATAGTCAATTCCCTTCTTCTGCAAGAATCCTTTGACCACTAGTCTCGCCTTGTAACGTTTGAACCCATCTGCCTCCTGCTTTACTCTGAAGACCCATCTATTGAGTAAGGCCCGATTTCCCCTCGGCAATTCTGTCAAGACCCAAGTTTTTTTCTTTGACAAGGACGCCATTTCGTCCTCCATAGCAAGCTCCCAATTTTCCTGCTCACGAGACTCAACAGCCTCTCGGAAATTCTATGGCTCGTCATCGTCAGTCAGCAATGTATTATACATTGCATGAGTGTAATGATCGGGTGATCTCCTCTCCATGGTTGACAGCCTCAACACAGGAGTGACTTCTTCGACATTGTCATATGTCGCTTGGTCTTCATTCTGATTATCGGTATCGGACCGATCAGACAGAGATTCTCACTCCTCGTCAAAAGTGACACCGATCGGCTTCTCCGATCGTTCTGGAGATCCACTGCTCCCACTTGATGGTATCACCACTATCACCTTGGTAGACTTCTCCTTAGTCTTTGAAATAGTATCCTTGTAAAGTTGATCTTCGTCGAAGGTCGCTTCGACCGATCTAATTATTTTCTTCCCTTCGGTCCAGAACCGGTAACCAAAATAATTAACTCCATAACCAACGAAAATTGTCTTTACAGCTTTAGCATCAAGTTTATCCCTCTTCTCAGGGTCTATGTGGACATACGCTATGCAACCGAACACTTTGAGATGATCCAGCTTCACCTCCTTCCCAGTCCAATTCTCCTCGGGCAACTCGCAATTCAGTGGTACCGATGGACTCCGATTGATCATGTATGCTGCCGTACTTACAACATCCGCCCAGAAGGTCTTTGGTAGACCAGCGTGCAATCTCATCGATCGGGCACGCTCATTCAATGTTCGGTTCATTCGTTCGTCGATTCCATTCTGCCTTGGCTTGTTGGGGACCGATCGCTCCAGCTTAATACTGTTCGCCAAACAGTAATCTCTAAACTCCTCCCCGTCATACTCTTCACCTTTTGAATGTCTGGAACACATCAGATTTCTTCCTTAGAAAAAAGACACATATCTTACGGGTACAGTCGTCAAAGAGGATGACGTAGTACTTCGAGCCTCCAACAAACTCGACCGGTGCCATACCCCACACATCGGTATGCACGAGTTCCAGCTTGCTGGTTTTCCGATCCCGCTTCACTTTCGTAAAGGTTACTCTTCTCTGCTTGCCGAGCACACAATCCTCACAGAATCTGATCTCTTTGTCCTCAAAGATCGGCAATAAGCCTTTCCGGGCCATGATTTTCATGCCCTTCCCACTCATGTGGCCAAGGAGATCGAGCCACATCTTCAGCAACCTCCTTCGGTCCCCATGCGACCGATCGATCTCAATTGTAGTGAGAGTGGATCGGTCCCCATATGCCCTGATCGGTTTCTCCACGTACAAAGTTCCCAACTTGATTTCTTTAGCAATGATCAAAGCCCCTTTGGTCACTCTCCACCGACCGCTCCCGAAAGATATTCGGTACCCCTTGGAATCCAACTATCCGACCGATATCATGTTCTTGCTTAGTCCGAGTATGTACATCACATCCTCCAAGGTCCAATTGTAACCGTTTGAGGATCGGATTGGTATATCACCCCGACCGGTGATCTCCAGGAATTTCTCATCGGCAAGATAAACCTTCCCGAAATTCCATACTTTAAAAGACTTAAATAACTTCTGATTAAAACAAGAGTGAAAAGATGCACGTGACTCAACCACCCATGACTCGGACTCTGGAGACAGAGTACAAGTGCATCGTCAGATCAACCGCTACCGATGCTGAATTCTCCTCCTTCTTCGGCTCCTTGCATTCCCTGCGGAAGTGTCCTTTCTTCCAGCAGTTCCAGCAATCGGGCTCCCCCCGATTTTTTGGCTTTCCCCAATTCCTCGACGGGCCCTGCTCTCGCCATTCTGTCCTTGGTTATTCATCCGACCCCGGGAAGAATCTGACACCAATGCATTACTTTTGGTATCCCCTTATGCCTTCGTCTCAATTCTTCACTAATGAGTCGAGCCCACACATTATCAAAATTGAGTTTCCTCGGTTGACTACTGATGATATCAACCGTCATCGACCAGCTTTCGGGCATGGTACCAAGAACGGCAACGGCATGCGTGTCATCATCCATGACATGTCCAACCAGCGACAACTGGACTGTAAGGTTGCATAAATCATTCAGATGTTATGCAACAAAGGCACCCTCTTCCATCGTCATGGTATACAACTGCCGTGTCAAGAGCATACGGTTTGTCGATGAAGGCCGCTCGTACATATCGGACAGCGCCTTCCTCATACCGTACACCGTCGTTTGTTTATTGTAGTTAAACGCCACCTTCTTCGACAACGATAGTTGAACAATCGCCAACACCTTGCGATCCAATTTCTGCCAATCCGCATCCTCCCCTAGATCATTCCGATATAGGGCATTACAGATTTGCATTTTCCAATAGGCAAAATCAGATCCGTCAAACATCCTTAGGCTTTCCTTATCGTCACCCATCGCCGATTGCACCACTACTATCCCACAGCCACCACCAATTGTTGGAGATTGAACACATGTGCGAACAACCTCAATATATTAAGTAGAACCCGAGAATTAAAGCAAAGAGAAAATAACGACACAAGAAATTAACGTGGAAACCCGGAATGGGAAAACCACTTGACCGGCGGAAACGGCCAAATTCAATATCACTTGAGAATATTACAATACACACACACGAAGAGGAAAACTCGGAATACAAGAGTATTGAAGTACATGACAATGAACCCTAAGACCCCTTTATATAGATGAGGTGGTGGAGATATTAAGGTAACTAACAAATATTCCTAATATTTGATCATATCTCTATATATGATTATCCATAATCAAATCATATATATGTGTCCATATATACTGATTTGATATGATCTTATTTCCTTCAATATCTCCTTCCATAACTACCGATATCTTAGACTAGTGGGCTCCATCATATCTCAGTTCGATCCTCATCCGATTGCATACATCTCATATCTTCGGATCACGTGCTTCGGTCCTCGATCTGATCACTTCGGTCCCTTTGTCATCTTCGGTATTGTGTACTTCGGTCCTCAATCGTTCGGTACCAATACCGATCATCCTGTCTTCCATGTGTGCCCCGATCGACCACATTGCCGATCATCTTCCAAGTGTGACCGATCAATATCAATACCGATCTCCACACTTAAGAATGTTCGCGATGATTCATCTTAAAATTAATAATATTTTGGATTAATTTTGATATATTTTGTGCAAACACTTTAATTTATTTTTTATAGACTTTTGTATTTTATTTTAGTTTTAAGTTATAGGACTCTACCGAAGTATCTGAACCCGGATCTTGTTCAGTAAGCGAGCTTTTAGTGCTGGGGTCGAAGATGGGGTGGTGACCAAAGAATATCCTTCAAAATTTGGATAGAAAAGGGGGAGAGTTTCAGTAGTAAGGGCGAATTCAAATTGTATTGCAAGAGATGAACCGTTTGGACGACAAAGGGAAGGGTATAATATGGAGGCTTCCTGAAATCAAATCCCAAACTCTTGGGAAGCTCGGACCTGGGTTTGGTATCGGCGCTGGCTGCGGTGTTGGTTTATCCTTTGGACTTATTGGAGGTTTTGACCTAGAGTTCTAGTTCGCTAGTTTACGTTGGTTTATCCACCTGGTTTGTGATTTCATTCTTTTTGAATTTAAGGTACAGGATTTGGTTTTGGGATTCCATCTATGCAGTTGGGATTTGGGTTTGGTGCTGGCTGTGGAATCGGTGTGGGTTTTGGGTATGGATTTGGAAAAGGGATAGCATACGATGATTCTCGCAAGTACTCTAATGTCGACAATTTGTCATATGGCCGTGGCAGTATTCCAACAAAGTAAGCTTCAGCCACCGCTTTTATCTCGTGTTTTTTATTCCTGATCAGTTAGCTGTTGCCAGAGAGTTAGTGAAATGGATTTGTCTCTGATTTCATTAATTATTTGTTTTTGTAAATGCAATGCTGGATGTTCTTACTTTTTATACAATGATCATCATATATCCAGAAATTCCAATGAAACAAGGAGGGTATTTCGCAAAGATTTTGCGGATGAAATACTGAATTTTATTCTATGAAATTAAAAGAGTCATTTTACTAAAAGATGTTTATTGAGGCTTGCATATTGGCGATTTATATTTTGAAAGATCTGGTTTTCAGTATTTTGAGTTAATTCTGATTTATTTGGTTGTTTCTTCGTGTCAGTAATGAGATTGGTGCCCTTATTGATGAGCTGGTTGTGCACACAAAGAAGCTTGTTGAGACAAGTTCCAGAGAAATAAACAAATGGAGAAGGGACAACTGAGATTACACTCCATGGTCTTTTTACAGGCTTATATACATCAACATTAGCTCTCATCCCACTTATGTTCGGAACTCGGTACTCAATTTCGACAATCTTTTCTATTTTTTGCAGGTTTAGTTCTGTATTCTAAGCGCATTTTCGAATTCTGGTGCTGCTTCATATCAAATTTCATTGAAGTCCATTTATCTGCCTTGTTACTGAATGAATTTGTACATTCAGGTAGAAAACAAGTTGTATTTACCAAACAAAATTTGACCTGAAAGAAGCTCATTATGATTTTATTATGAAAATATTATTTTATATTATTTCTGGTGGAGGCTTATTTTAGATTGCAACGTTATCTGGATAGAGAGAATTCATGAACACATGTAGGGTACAAAGACACGTCATAAGATGCAGCCAATCAGAACTCTCAGTGAGATTGTGTATTCTGAGCTGACCAATCAAGAAGCAAGATATGTGATCCTATTTGGCGCATCAACATCCACAACAATGCAAATATTATGCTCCGAACTTGAGAATCAATCTACCATACAATTCATTCTCTTTGCACAGGAGCTGCTCCAATGGCCACCGTTGCTGCATCGCTAGGAGTGTCGGAAATGCTGGGAAACCGCCTCAATCTCACCGGAACTCTTAGGCTTGCGCCTGCTCCCTCCAGCTCCTCTGCTTCGAAAGTTGTTGCCATTTTCTCTAAGAAGCCTGCTGCTCCGAAGTCTAAGACCGTCGTGGTTTCTCCGGTGAGCGAAGAGCTCGCCAAGTGGTACGGTGAGTCCCATTTGCCTTACTACCTTGTAATGTTCTTATCATGAATGCACACATATTTACTTTCGGGTCCATGAATGTGGCTTTATATTCGGTTTCAGGGCCGGACAGAAGGATCTTCTTGCCGGAAGGTCTGTTGGACAGGTCGGAAATCCCAGAGTACCTAACTGGAGAAGTTCCTGGAGAGTGAGTTCTTTATATTATGGCTGTTATTTCTTCTAGTGTCCTAATGTTTATACATGTAATAAGAGATACTGTCCATCTGAGAAAATCGTTGATATTCTTACTAATTTGTTTGATATCATCTCGTATATGTTAAATTCGCATATATTCACTACTTCGGGTCATGATTAGTTACTAACAACTTATATTGAAATGCAGCTATGGCTATGATCCCTTTGGGCTCAGCAAGAAACCAGAAGACTTTGCTAAGTAAGTAGACAAGTTTCCCTTTTCATTTCAACCTTTTTTTTATGAGTCTCTCTTAATATCAAAGTATCGAACTTTTGTTGCAGATATCAAGCTTTTGAGCTTATTCACGCACGTTGGGCTATGCTTGGTGCAGCTGGCTTTATCATTCCAGAAGCCTTCAATAAATATGGAGCTAACTGTGGACCTGAAGCTGTTTGGTTCAAGGTATAAATCACAACAGTCTACTTTTACACATTCAATCGAAAATCGAAACAAATCGAAGTCTAGTTGTAACATGATTTGTGTGTTTAGACTGGTGCTCTTCTTCTTGATGGGAACACATTGAATTATTTCGGAAACAACATCCCTATCAACCTCGTTGTTGCTGTAATTGCTGAAGTCGTTCTCGTAGGAGGCGCCGAATACTACAGAATCACCAATGGCTTAGTACGACACCTTTTTATATTAAGCTTAAAACTAGACATTCTCTTAACTCTTTGTTATGATGAACAATTCAGGATTTGGAAGATAAGCTTCATCCAGGAGGTCCATTTGACCCGTTGGGTCTTGCAAGTGATCCGGATCAAGCTGCATTGTTGAAGGTGAAGGAGATAAAGAATGGTAGATTAGCAATGTTTGCTATGCTTGGATTCTTTATTCAAGCTTATGTGACTGGAAAAGGCCCAGTTGATAACTTGGCTGCACATTTAAGTGATCCCTTTGGCAACAATTTGCTTACTGTTATTGGTGGATCAGTTGAAAGAGCTCCTACTTTGTAATTCTTAAAATCTATTTTTCTTATGAATCAATGTTGTAAGCCAATTCAAAACGCCCTACGAAACATGGATTCGATTTTCGATAACATACTTTGCAGCTATGTCAACTTTACGACTCGGTTCGTGAAGGTATTGAGTTAAAAACGAACTACGAAACACCGATTTGGTTCTCGATAACATACAGTGTGGTTGGCCAACTTGATGACTCAATTCATGAAACTATTAGTTTCACAACCAATAAGGATAAAAAGATTTGGTTCTCAATAACATACTTCCTAGTTAGTCCACTTAATGACTCAATTCATGAAAGTATTGACTTCAAAACGATCTACGGTACAAAGATTTGGTTCTCGATACCATATTCGTGGTTAGTCTACTTGATGATTAAGTTAATGAAAACATGGACTTCAAAACCACCTATGTTGAATGGGTTGGTTCTCGATAACACACTTCATAGTTAGTCCACTTGATGATTCACTTAATGAAAGTATCGACTTCAATAACATCTATGATAACATACTTCGGAGTTGTTGGGAAAAACTCCCCATTATCAAACTCAATTTGATCACAGTTTATGGTAATAGACCACCACTTGTTGGTTCCTTTCGATTGAATTTGAAAGAAAACAGATTTTTACGAGGAAACCAGAGTAAATCCGGAGAAAAACCTCTGGATCAATATAACGATCCAATCTAAAAACTCACTGGTTTTGATTTACAAGGAAATCAGAACATATTACACATATAGCATATGAACTCTGATATTGATCTGCTTGTTGCCTGTTGAATGTCTTGTCGCTCGCTTTGCTGCTTCAAGGCTCTTGATCAGAGCGTTGTCACCCACTATCTCGGTTGATTACTCGCTTGATCTTCGATTGCTTGATTTCATATTGATAATCTGAAGTCTGGTTCTTGATCCCATGAAACTGCTTCAGAACGGCTTAAATTAGTCGTTTTTCGCAGTTTGTTTAATGAACAGTTTTAAGAGTCGTTAACGCGACTCTTCTGCCTTGTGCGCTTGTTTCCTCACGTGAATGAAAATCACATTTGCGTCTTTCATTCCTTCAGCAACGTTATTCCTTCTAGTTTGAATGTGTGCCTCATTCAGCTCAGATCTCCTCCATCCACGCTCAACCTGCAGAACAGAAAGGAGAAGCGACAGAGACGACGAAGCAAGGAAAAGGTTATGCTTGCTTTCTTCTTCCCTATATTTTCCTTTTTGTTTAACATTCTTCCCCTCAGGTTTGCGTTGATGGTTTGGGGCTGCTTGCCCTAGATCTGTCCGGAGATGAACAGATCTGGCTCTGCTCTTGCTCCCTCTTGGTTTCAGTCTAGACGTGAGCTTGCTTGACCAGCTTAGCTTCACCTTTGTCCCTGTTCAGTCTGCAGAGGAGAAGTTTGAAAGAAAGTTAGTCTGTCCAACGTCGCTCACCCTCAAAGATAAGTCTCCTGCATCGTTTTTGCTTTCTCTTCTTCTGATTCTAAGCATCCTTCCCCTCAGGTTACGTGTTGGAGATTTGGTGCTGCTTTCCTTAGATCTGTTCAGAAATGAACAGATTTGGTTCGATTTTTCCCTTAGCTCCCAGTCTGGACACACATCTGGTTGTCCAGCTCAGCCTTGACTTCAAAACCGTTCAACCTTGCTGATTCTTAAGATAAGCCTCCAGTTTCTTGTTCATCTTCTTCTTTATTTTGCTTAACTCGTTTCTCTTCAGGAGTGAGCATACCAGCGCCTTCAGCACAGATTTTGCTTAACTCGTTTCTCCATGCGCGTTTCTCTTCATTCTCTTCAGGAATGAAGCCTGTCGTCTGCCCTAGATCTGCTCAGGAGTGAGCATACCAGCGCCTTCAGCACATATCTTCAGCTTGTTTCCAGGTATTATCTTAGTTAACATGTCTGTGATGTTTTCTGTTGTGTGTACTTTCTCAACATGGAAGTTCTGGATAGAACACTTCTGTTACGAACTACTCATGAACCTCACAACTTCACAATTAGTCCACTTGATCATTCTTGATATTGACCGGTTTTATATTCGAAAGAATCACTAAACGAGGCTTTTCGACATGCATTAAGAGGTATTATGTGAACTTGAGCTTTTTCTTCAATTCCAACACTTGAGCCCATAAAATGAGGAGATGACCCCATAGAAGTAGAAAATGAGTCTCATTACCTATAAATAGAGGATCACATGTAATTGAAGGTGTTGGAACTTTTGGTACACTTTCCAAGGTGAGATTTTGCGTTGATTTGTATGTTGGCCTAATCACGTGTTTTTGAGCTAGCATCCGCGTGGATTTGCTTTGAGAATCACATGGATTTGTGCTTTTAGCCTTACTCGCATGGATTTGTTCTTTTTCCTTGGTCGCGTTGTTTTGCCCCTGGTTCCCATGCATGGACTTGCCATATTGGGGGATTTCATTATTTTGAGGAGTTTTGTATCTTGTTTCGGAGGGATTTATATTGAAACGCGCATGGATTTGCCCATAAACCTTTTTCTCGTGGTTTTGTCTAATTTTGGTGATTGTGTTATTCCGGTATTTTTTGAATTGTTTTCAGTAGGATTTGATGTAATCTCAAGTTGTATTGTACTTATTAGCTGATTATAGTGAAAATCAAAGAAGATTTTTGCTCTTCCTATGATATAAACTCACACATTGTGGTCCAATCTCGTATATCGCTTGTGTCGTGCACAATTCCAATTATCTAAATAATAGGGTATATATTGGCTGATAAAAAAGTTGATAAAAATATTCTAGATAGCATACTTCACAATTAATCGAGTTGATGATTCCATTCATGGTTTAAAAAACCGGTCAAACCGACAGATCGGAAATACCTTCTATTAGTCGAATCGATTTGAACCGGTTTGATAGAAAATTAATAATAACGTTAATAAACAAAAAAAATATAAATTTCAAAATATATTCTTTACAAAGAACTCTAAATAAATTTTCAAAAAGTGTAATTAGATTAAAAAAAGTTTAATACAAATAAAAGTTTACACTTGATTTTTGAAATTCAATAGCTACCATTTTAGATATCGAAAGTTCGAGTTCAATGATTAAATAACAATATGAATAATATTAGAAAATTCATCCAACGATATTCATAACTAATGTCTTTATCAAGAAAATGAGGGGTAAAGCCAATGTTCAAAAAATTACTTTTTAGTTTAACTTTAACCCTAATTGTCAATGCAAACAAGTTCTGTAACCGGTTTTCGGGTGAAAAACTGGTATGATCGGGTTTTCAGAAGAGCAAAATCGGTTTCTAAAATAACATGTGAACCGGTTTGAATCGGACCTGGAGAGCAAGCGATTCCAGATTGAACCGGTCCAACCAGTCGGTTCCACCGGTTTTTTAAAACCATGATTCAATTAATGAAAGTATGTACTTCAAAACGACCAAATATTCACTGATTTGGTTACGGATAACACACTTCAAGCTAGTCACTTGATCATTATGGCTAGCATACTTCACAATTAGTCGACTTGACAATTCAGTTAATGTAAGTATCGACTTCAAAACCATACACGATGCACTGACTTGGTTCCGGATAACACACTTCACACTTAGTCCACTTGCTCATTAAGTTAATGAAAGTATTAGCTTCAAAAAACCTACGACGCACCGTGTTGGTTCTCGGTAACATACTTCATAGTAGTCTACTTAATATTCAGTTAATGAAAATATCGACTAAGAAGCCACCTACGATACGAAGATTTGGTCATGAGTAACATACTTCGCAGTTGGTCACTTAATGATTGAGTTAATGAATGTATCGACTTCAAAACCAATTATGTAACAAAGATTTAATTTCTATGACATACTTCGCAATTAGTCTTGATGATACAATTACGTTACAAAGATTTTGATTTCTATAGCACATCTCATAATTAGTCCATTTGATAATTTAGTTAATGAAAGTATATGTTACGGTTCATTTTTAGGAGGTACCAACAACTAAAAAAAAAGATAGAATGATAATTGATTTGCTGAGAATCTAACAAAGAGTTTTATAAACATATATAGAGTAATTGCCTAAAGATTCATAATTGATGATTGCCTAGAATCATTCATAATTCAATATTTGATGTTGATCAATATGGAAGTTTCCTTAATCTTTTGGAGAAAGATAATATCTTCCTTGACTAAGCTTTATGCATGACTTCATTGCTATTGAGCCAAGATCACACTCTAATAATTCAAGATTAATTGATAAAACTCAATTTCTTCCTTATCTTTCCAATTCCTCCTTATATCTCATTGGGTTTTGTCTCAACTGGTTCAAATGAGGCAGAGTTTAGAGGGTGAGTTTGGTTGTAAAAGATGACAACATGGCTTTGGTGAGTGGCTTTGTAAATGGATCCACCACTTGCTGAGATGTTGAGATGTATTGAGTGATCAATTGACCCAATGCAACTCGTTCACGCACAAAGTAATAGTCAAGGTCAATGTGCTTACTCTGAGCATGTAGGACTGGATTAAATGTGAGGTGAAGCGCACTGAAATTGTCACAAAATAGTACTGACGTAGTGGATGGTGAAACTCAGAGATCACTGAGAAGATGTTGAAGCCAAGTTATTTCCGCAATTGTATGTGTCATTGATCTATATTATGCCTCAGTGCTAGATCGAGATACCATTTTTTGCTTTTTCGAACACAATGAGATAAGATTGTTTCCAAAGAAAACACAATATCCCGTAACAGATCTTCTAGTAACTGGGTAGGTCGCCCAATCAACATCAAAAAATGCATGTAGGAAAGGTTATGAAGTTGATGAAAGTGCAATGCCATACTCCAAAGTGCCTTTGATGTAGCGAAGTACTCGACATGCTAATTTCAAGTGTCAGATAGTAGGAGCATGCATGAACTAGGATATATAATTGACTGAATATGTGATGTCCGGTTTTTTGAAATTAAAGTATTGCAATGCCCCAACCAGCGCGCGAAACTCATGAGGCTCAATCGGGTTGTTATCATCAGCATCTTCCTTGGTTTTTGTCGAAAATGGGGTCAACTTTGGCTTGCAATTTTTCATGTTGAACCTGTCCAAAATAGAAGCAGCATAGTGAGTTTGTGACCTATGTTGTTGAGATTCGTTGGGACGGATGCGGTGATTCGTTGAAGCGGAAGCAACAAAATCAAATGAATCGGTTTTACGAAGCGGCAGTGAATATATATTATAAAATAATAAATATATCTAAAAAAGATGTCTACACCAAACAAACTTAGTCCATTTCCAATTCAACATTCATGGCATTATCCTCTAACTCTGGTTCATCGAGTGAAAGATTGGCAAACTGAAGCAACCCTATATTAGTCATCGAGTCGTGGCCATCCTCAACTATATCCCACAACTTACAATCACCATTTGCATATTCTAACGTCTTCCTAGAAAGTAGTCGAAGATTTGTATGAACAAATACGAGATCTTCAGCACGTCTAGGAGCTAATTTATTCCTCTTTGCAGAATGTATGAATGTGTAAGTACTCCAATTTCTTTCGCAACACGACGAGGAAGAAACCTATGCAAATCAAATTGTAGACAAACACAACATTATTTCTATTTATCGAAGATTAAATAAAACTAATAAAAAAACCTGTCGAAGCAAACGTGTAGCCAAATTTTGTAGATGTTGAGCTGCTGCTCCATGTATTGTCCACCAAACTAATGGTTCCATTGTTGATCTCTCCACTTTAGAATCATCATCATTGAAATGACCTGAACATGATAAAAATGCCGCAAACTCATTACTTACCACTAGTTTTAGCTTATCATCTGGAAATAGACGCTTTAGGCAATCTCTTCGAAGACGATACACCTCCGGATCAGATTGTGGAGGAGGCAAAGAAGGATTTGTTGTTGCCATTGTTGAGTCGCACACCTAACAATACATTGCACATTAAAAGAACAATTACAATATACCTATAATAAATCTAAACAAAATAAAATTCCATATGTCACAATATAAGATTTCGTTCTTACATGGATTTAAAGAGTACGCTAGAGCATGTAATTGTGTGATGCACGTTACTCTTCTCTTCTCTAATATATCATGAACAACATCCCAAAAAAATGAATGTTCATTTGACTCCTTCTTTTCATGTGCATATATTACAGATTTGACTTTCGCTATTGTCATCAGCCACAACGGATATACCATATGAAGACTTGGGGTATCCGTATCAAATTTTCGAATCATAGCATATATAGGTTCAGTGAAATCAATAATATAATCAACTTGTTCCCAAAATATCTCACTTAGCAAAGTATCTCTAACATTTCTAGCCTTAACCTCATCATCATTACGATAATTAGACCAACTCTCATCAACTACCATGGCCCTCAAAAAATTTCCAATTTTTTTGAATCTTTTCACCATAACTAAAGCTGAAGCGAAACGAGTATCAACTATGTGAAGCATTTGCAACTTTGAGAATCGCTTAAATATAGCTAACCTCATTGAATGTCGAGTAATGAAGTTCTTTATCATCACAATAGACTTGACAACCTTGCTAATCCAACTGCATTCAGCGTATGCAAAAGTGTTATGTTCGGTGTTTTTAGGAGAGCAAACATTTTTTTACGACAAGATTAACAGTATGAACCACACATGAAGTCAAAAAAATCTGTTCAAGAAAAAATAAATGAATATTATATAATATGTAATAATGCAAAACAAAGAAATTAAGCAAATTATATTAATACCTGTGGATATTTTTCTTCAATTATAATACCAACAGATCTACAAGAACTAGTATTATCAGTAATTATTTGAACAACATTTTCTATCCCAACCTTTACAATAGCATCATCCATGAGTTTGGCAATGAAAACTGTATTTTTAATTTTACCTTCACAATTTATTGCTTGGAGAAACATAGGTCCATCATCATTTACGACAATAAAGTTGATAAGTGGCATTCTTTGCGGATCAGACCATCCATTAGATACCAAACTAACACATTTCGAAGTCCAATACTCCTTTCATTTTTCCAATTTAAGCTCAAGTCGTTGCCTTTCATTATTCAAAAGTGTTGTTCGAAGAGCATCGTATGATGGAGGGGTATAACCTATAAAATAAAGATTGCACGACAAAATAACAATTAGTAAAAAATATAAACCAAATGAAAAATGTTTAAACAAACCTTGAATTTTACATGTCGTAGTCAATAGAGCAAATGATCTTTTATAATGGGGATTCCTTGCAAGATTGAAAGGAATGCTTCCGGAATAGAACATTCGTGCAATTTCAGCATCAAGCTCATCTCTAAAACCTTGTTTAAACATGTCGGCTAGACTTGGTTGTCCACCCGTATTTCTTATTTTTGTATTATCTTCCTTTAGAGCATCCATTAGACCATCATAAAGAGGTGAAGAACTCTTGCTTAAGACATTACGAGCTAACGTTCCCTTAGTGTAGTCATTTTACAATCTAGACATATCTTCTAAATCTTTTTTTGTCACCTTATAACACGAAGCTATTCCTTGACCGGGTGTTTTCAACAGATGTGCTTTTACTCTAGAATAAGAATCACAATACATACTATTGCAATAATGACATGTGAAATGTATACTACCTCAATCTTTATTCTCATCCAATTTGTCACAAAACGCCAAAGAGGAAGCATGAGTTTCTTTGAAGAACTTGAGATAGAAGAGTTTCCTTGTTGAGTAGCATCATCACTCTCATTCTCCATATCAAATTCAATATAAATAAGATGCAATTTGCATTAATACTTTAAATAAAAACATTAAAATAAGAAGATGCAAAAATGTTTGAAGGAATTCAAGTTCATATCTTATGTTAACATTAGTCACTAAGTTCAAAATAATATTTTCATGTATTGAATAGCATTTTCTACTAATTTTCAGACAACATCAAATAATAAAACATTCAAATGCAAATTGAAACTTGAAACAATAGATTACATAATTCATTAGATAAAAGGGTATAGCATTTATGTGTTTGAAATAATTATGGCTACTTTCTTCCTATCACAGACAGAAATTTTGAAAGAATCTTCAGTAGTTGAACTGAATTTGGTTTACCTCTTAGGCCTAAAATCAAAGTCCGTAAGTGCTGGTCAAAGTCATGTATGAAAGCATACCCAAGATGGTCTGAGTTCCGCTGCTTACCCAATGCCTGACTTAAACCACAAAAGAATTCAAGGCAAGAAGAAACCTATCAGCATACCTTTGTAATGTACGAGCAGAAGCCCAGCACCGACTCAAAGTCTAGGGTTAAGACTCAATTTTTTGGGAATCCAAATCTAAGAAACGAATTGATTCATGCTGTGGAAATTGAGTTCTCATCATTTAAGATACAAGAAATTGGAAGAAAAACTTACACAATTTCGCCTAGGACTTGACACTGCCGAAGAGAGGAAACTTTTGCCTCGCGAAAATATGTGTTGAGAATCTGAGTTTTTTTAATTTTAAACGGTTCAGCCCCATTTCCGATCAGCGTCCCCATTTCAGCGCGATTCAGAAACGGGAGCGGCACCCTCCTGGCGCACCGACGCAACACAGTTTGTGACATGTGTAGGCCATTGCTTGTCGGACAAAGTGCACTCCAAGAAAATGATGGATAGATCCCAAGTCTTTCATTGCAAACTCATGATTGAACAACTCTACTAAAGAATCAATTAGTGTTAATGAGCTTCCAGTTAATAATATATCATCAATATAAAGTGGCAATATTATAGTTCCCATATTGGAATGACATATGAATAAGGATGGATCCGTAAGACTACTAAAAAATCCAATCTGCAAGAGAAAAGAACTAAATCTGTCAAACCAAACACGAGGAGCTTGCTTAAGGCCATATAGAGATTTGTTCAATTTACAAACATGATCCAGAAACATGGAATTGTACATACCCGGTGGTTGATCCATATAGATATCTTCGTGCACAACTCCATGAAGGAACGCATTCTTGACATAAAGTTGTTTGATTGTCCAATTACGCATTAATGCAATAGAAATTACACGACGAATATTATATGGTTTAATGACCGGAGAGAATGTCTCCGTGAAATATACACCATCGACTTGGAGATAGCCTTTTGCAACCAAATGCGCTTTAAGTCTATTGAGTGTCTCATCGGGTTTAAGTTTAGCTCTATAAACCCATTTAGAGCCTATCACATGCATCCATTTCTCTCTTGGAACAAGTTGCCATGTGTTATTTTTGTCGAGAGCATCGAGTTCTTCTATCATAGTCGCTGCCCATCAGGATGCTTGAGGGCCGCATTAATCGAACTAGGCTCTTTTGGAATAGAGGTTGGAACAATCATGGAGAGTGCATACTTGGGGTTTGGCTTCACGATTCCACCCTTGGAGCGAGTAACCATGCCATGTGATATTGGGGCTGAATGTGATGGCTGCAATGGCTGTGATATTGTGGATATTGGACAATCTGCTTCATTGCTAAGAGGTAAGCTCTTATGTACGGCAAACTCCGTCTCCACCAGGGCCTCGTTTGAGGGAGGATAATAACGGAAATGATTCTGTGTAATTAAGAGTGGATCAAGTCAAACATTAAATAAAGGAGTATGCTAAATTCATGGAAAAATTAGAAATATTAAATGTTTAGATATTTCTTTTTCTATAAATAATGTAATCGTTTTCATTTTGTATTATGTTGAATACGACTATTATGTCGGTTCTCATCAATAAAATATTCATTCTTCATTTATCGTTTTTCATCAACAACCACCTGATTATGTGAAAATTAATGTCTTGCATCACTTAAATTTTTATATTTGTTGTTGTTGAGACCTTGGTTTTAAAAAACCGATCGGACCGGCCGATTCGACCGGGAATCGTTTATAATCCCGATCTGATTCAAACTGATTGACCCATTATTTTAAAAACCGGTTTTGGAACCAAAAAATTCGGTTGAACCGATTTATTTCACTCAAAACCGGTTAAAAACTTGTTTTTAAGAATTTATATTAAAACCTTTTAAAATTTTTTAAAAATATATATCAAAACTTTTTTATATCACCTAATTACATTTTTTAAAAATTTATTTAGAATTCTTTGTAAATAAATATATTTATCTTGTTTATTAACATTATTATTTATTTTTCTATTAAACCGGTTCAAACCGATTCGACCCTACGATACGACCAGTATAAAGCATTTCCGATCTATTGGTTCAACCGGTTTTTAAAACCATGGTTGAGACAACTTAGATTAGAAAATGCAATGAAGACACATATGTTTTACGTGGAAACCCCAAAAGAATGGGAAAAACCATTATACCATGATAAAAGATCACGGATATATGCATGATGATAGCTATACAAGAAACAAAGAATACATGGCTATTCTCGGATTCACAAAGAACAATATCAATGTAACAAAGGTTCGAGATTTAGAAGCTAAAAGACATTCTTTATCTTATCTTTGCGAGCTTATATTTATAGATCATCTCAATGGTTGAAATGTCTTTTACGCACCCCTCTTCATCGCCTACATTAACATTTGCATCCACTCAATCAGGAAGCGTCTACAATGATTTCTAACACAACATTGTGGTCATCATTTTTCTTGAAACCCGCATACCCCATTGACCCTATCATGTTGCTTGTAGTTTGCTAGCACCGAACCATTTCACAACCTTCGAGGACCGTTTCATTACTTAAATTCTCTCTTGGGGCATGCCATTTTGTGGATCAGACTCATGATTCTCATATAAGACCTCATGGTTTTAAAAAACCCGTTCGACCGGTTCGATCATGAATCGTTCATTATCCCGATCCGATTCAAACCGGTTGGCCTATTATTTTAAACAACCGGTTTTGGAGCCAAAAAATCCGGTTGAACTGGTTTATTTCACTTAAAACAAGTTAAAAAACGGATTTTTAAGAATTTATATTAAAAACTTTATAATTTTTTTAAAAATATATATCAAAACTTTTTTATATTACCTAATTATATTTTTTAAGAATTTATTTAGAATTCTTTATAAAAAAATATTTCTCTTGTTTATTAACATTATTATTTATTTTCTATTAAACCAATTCAAACGGATCCGATCAGTAGAAAACATTTCCGATCCATCGGTTCGACCGACTTTTAAAACCATGTAAGACCTATTTGCTATCGGATAGCATCGTGTCAGCTCGGTATTGCCCTTAATGGGTTGCTTCAACTCTTGGGCTAGCCCACTTGTTTGTACCCGTTCAATATCGACTTCAAAACTAACTATGATACACCGATTTGGTTATGGAAAACCACCATACAATGATTTGTTTCTTGATAACACACTTCACATTTAGTCAACTTAATGATTCAGTTAATGAAAATATCAACTTCAATTTGGTTGTAGACAACATAGTTGTCAATTAGTCGAGTTGGTGATTGTTTAATGAAAGTATAGATGATATGTAATAAGGGAAATGTGATTTTGTCCTTGAAATGGAAGCAAGGACTGGGAAAACAGGCTAGCAACACAATAAAATGCACATGACTTGCAAAGTTTTGTGGTCAAAAAAGCAATGTCATTTAGAAACAGCTTTTGGCCAATCATCGCTCAGAACAGCAGTGCACTCTCGACCTCCATGTCCCATTGTCTTTGCGCCAGATGTATTTATTCCTCATCAACATGGTTCCTTTTTAATTTAATATGTCAGATCCAATTACAAGTGTTTTCATGTGATCCTTTTTAACATTTATATTATTTTTTATAAATCCCCAACATATACAACTCATATGAGCTAGAATTATAATGGATTAGGAAAAGTTTCTTAAAATGGGTTTGAAGTATCATCCACCATTTGACATATCATAAAATTTCAGTTTTCAGTTAAATTTCCATAATTGAATCAATTTATGTGAAGAGTGTGAATAGATATAACGTATAACATAATGAGACCACACGGTAAAAAATTTAAACAAATCATTTATTATAATCCACAATCACCCTTATAAACTAATCCAACTTACATCCTACTTAGCACTTAAAATCATATGTCTTCAAGTTTTCTAATGAGTAAATTTCATTTTTAATGTCAGAGTTTTCTAAAATGGTAATTTAGATTATTCATTTTAAAATATTAAAAATTAAGTGCATCAAATTTATACAATAGTCAAATTGGTCTTTATGTACAAAATAAACAAAGTTTATATATTTTATATCATGTGTTCCATCCCTAACATTAGTTACAATTGTAGAATAAAATCATATTTAGTTCGTTTAGACATTGAGAATTTTTAAATTGTCTACCTTCCTTATTTGATTAGTAATTCATAAATCTATCTACAATGACTAAAATTAGTCATTTATTTTTTAATTTGATTTCTAGTGCTTATGTAAAATACATAAATTGAAAAATCTCAGAAAATGAAAAATTAAATATCAATGTTTCTATATTGATTAAAATTTTGGTCTAGGGATGCAACTGATATATTGCACGTTAATAATTTGATATCAAAAATATATTTTAATTATTATATTTTAAAAATCAAATAATTTATATTTATTATTAATTTAAATTATTTTGTAGTTGAAACTCTATGTTCTAAAGCATGGCCGGTTTTGGTCGGTACATCCGGTTTGAATCTGAACCGGTACAAAACCCGATCCGATTTGATCTGGCTCGTTTAGTTTGTTAAATTTTAATATCGAACTAAAATTTCATTACTATATAAACCGATATAATAAAATTATTAATTATTATATTTTATAAAAATAATAGAATTAAAACTAATATTTATTTTATATCTAAATACTAAAAAAACTATCACATCGATTATTATTAATCATCATAGATAATTTTTTTATAACGTGATTTATAATATACAATTTTTGTATTTAATTATTTTTATATTTTGAAATTGATATATTTATTCATATATTTAGTTTGTTATTAGATAAACATTTGAGGAAAACGAATTAAAATATAATCTACAAATTTATAATATTTAAAAACACAAAAAACAAAAAACGGTTCAAATCGGTTTGAGACCATTCCAAACCGGTTTGAACCGAATCTTTGAAAAAATGGTTCGTCTCATCTGGTCCGGTTTTATAATAGAGTCGAAACCATACAAATCTATGTTTTGATGATACTAGAGCCGTATAACCCAATATATAGTCCAAAATATATAGTATAACCTTGTTTGGATGGATTGACCGAATTGTACTATTTGAATAGATCCATGCACATCCTATAACAGCTAAACAAAACTAAACTATGAATTTTTTTACTCTAATACAATTGTCAGTAAAAAATTAGTTTCTTTATAACACATACTTTTACAAAATTGTACTAACAACACTTAACCTTTTTCAATTTGCTATAATAACACTAATTTTGTCTTTTAGTATTTGTATAGATGTATTAATATTAAATTAATTATCTAGTAAATAATTAGCACATTTTTAAATAATTATCTAGATAATTGAGGGCTAAAAATGTAGCATACACTAATGTTGTATTTGATTTCTAAATGTAAAGTAAATTAAAAAATATATTTATTAAAATTACATTAATATTGGTTCATCATTTCAGATCTACTTTAATTGATCTGTATCAATCTATTTTTGGTGATTTATAGTATTTTCATATTATAATTTATTAATATATTTAAACACATATAACTAATTTTATTATATTAAAACTATTAATATAATAAAATATATAATATGTAATAACAATTTTATAAATTAAAATAATTTATTATATTAAAATAATAAAATGTGACTTACAAAATCCAAAAGCAAAACGATAGAATTAATGGTATAATGAAAATACGTATTATGACATGTGTTATTAAATTAATAATTTAAAAAGCATTGTTAATTTTTTATTATATATAATCTGAATAAACTAATTTGTTTTGGAATGAGGTTGTAATATTAAAATGAGAAAATTGCGACTTGGGTCCCCAAAGTTTGGATAATTTGGTAATTTTAGTCCCCAAATTTTCGAGTGGTAAAAACAGTCCTCAAAGTTTTGATGATTTGGCAATTTTGGTCCCCAAAGTTGCGTATTTTCGCAAAATACGTCCCCAAAGTTTGCGAACTTTGGCAAAACCGACCCCCAAATTAATTTTCGTTCGGGGATCTAATTTGCCACAAATTACAATTTTGGGGACCAATTATGCCACACGCATATAACTTTGGGGACTGGTTTTGCCAAAATTCGCAAATTTTGGGGACCGGTTTTGCGTAAATGAAACTTTGGGGGCTGATTTTGCCAAAATTGGAAAATTTGGAGACCAAAATTACCAAAAATTTCAAATTTTGGGGAACAAAACTGCATACCATACTATTAAAATTCCAGAATTGACTGAACATATGAATTTCAGTTACTTTTGGTAATCGCCTTACTAGGATTAAGGGTTTGTGTTGGTTTCATTGGATTCCACTGCCACGCTCTGATGGCCGCGTGAGTGAAACGCATACTCTTGTCACCACAAAACAAAAGATGATGAAGAGGAATTCTACTGTCATTAGTTTTTACACTACACAACAACTCAATTACACGTGGGCATGGTTAAATAAAGCATTTCGTGGGTTATATACAGATGTTTTGGTCAAGTTTTTGTTAAATGATATATAAAATATCATTTATATATTTTGATTAAATCTAAATTAAAGAAATATTAAAAATAAATTTAATAAAATATAAAATATACTAACATCCAATTAACTCTCATAATTTAAGTATTTGATAATATATGTTGTATAAATAAATTAAATTTCGTTAATAAAAATCAAATTTCAAGAAAATCAAATTAAATATAATAATATTAAATAAAATCAAATGATTATATCGATTAAATAACATAAAATAAAAATAGATCAAAACCAAATTATTTAATAATTACAATTTTGAGAATGTTATTCCACAAATTTGGCCTGTGTGCCCTTCCCCACATATCATTTATTTTATCATATTTAAAAAGAAAAAGTGGCATTGGGTCCATTATTACCAATTTTTTCTCAAATTTTAATTTGATATTTGTGGCCAAAATTACAATATTTTAGCGTGCTTAAGTTTTTTTATTGTTGCAATTTGAATCTTTAAATTCAAGAAGTCCCCATATATTGTTAAGCCAAAATCGATTCTCACCCTTCATACACAATCACAAATGTAATCCTAAAAGTTCGAAATTTTTGGAAAAACTTGTACTAGTCCAATTTGAACACTCTTTGGAGTTAGTTAAATTTGATCTAAAAAATTTTATAATTTTGGTAAATTTGATCCCCAAAGTTCTAACAAATAATTAAAAGACATTGTAATGTTTGTGTGAAAATTTTCACAATTCAACGTGTTTCATGTCCATTGAATTTAAATATTATATAATTGTCGATACACTTTCTGAATATTTTAATAATTGGTATTTTCGTAAGTATCATATATCGGGGATGATGTGACATGCTTCCCGAATATTTTCATGATTATTATCACTTAAGGTTATATTTTTACTTTACATATCTCGTGATGGTCTGACATGCCTATCGAGATGTTTTTGATTAATATCGGCAAAATATTTTGTAATTTAGACATTGAAACTATCACATGTTTAGGATGACCGAACAAATTCTCGAAAATGTACATAATTTAGCATTATATTCGCGTTTTCCGTATCTCACTAAGGTTCAGCACGCTTTCGATGTATTTGATTCAATATAAATCATTTTGTTTAATACATATGTATGTCTTATAACTTATAATGATCTGGCTTGTATATGTACAAAAGATTGTGGCACCTTTTTTCGTAATTGTTTTATAGTTCCATTTAACTAATTTTCATCCATTTAACTCACAAAATAATAAATTTTGTTAGTGATTTAATAAAAACTAAGGAGAAAATGATTTATAAAAATAAGGAGAAAATAATGATTTATAAAAATTTCGGCCCTTGCCACGCTGGAACCGTGGCCAGGGCCGAAGGAGGAAATGCCACGGTATCTTTACATAAACTAAGGCTTGCCAAAATTTATATTTTTATTTTCAACTCCCCCTATTAAATCACTAAGGTTCAGCACGCTTCCAAATCTTGTAAAGAGAACGTTGAAGCTGGAAGGCTGCTGGGAAGCGTATCACTATCGTTCGTCGAAGTTCCAGTTGCCATGCCTTTGATTATCCCATCCCGGGTAAAGACCTCGAATGGGGATTAGAAAATCGTCCCCACGAACGGCGCCAAACTGTTGTGATTTGAAAACCAGGGGTGTCAACAGTCGACCAGTTCGTAGCAAGACGAACTCGGTTATAATTTATTTAATGTGTGGAGAACGATTATAAACCAAATGCAAAAAGGGACACGGCAGTTTTAGAGTGGAAAACCTCAAAGCTGAGGAAAAAAAAAACCACTTGAATAAGGGCTAGAAAAAATGCCCTTAGTCGATCCAATAAACAAGGTAGTAATCACAAAGACCATATTTGTTCTTTAGACAACAAAGGGGAAGAGACTTATCGAAAATAAATCGGCAGGAGGTTTAGTCAGAAAGCTTGTAGGAAGGATCGGAAGATAATCCTTTCTTCACACCCCAAGTGTCCTTTTTATACGCCTACTGTGCTGTGTGGACAGTAAGGTGTCGTTTTGTGCTTGTCCTCTGCGGCTAGGTCGGCTCGTGTCAGGCGGAACAGTCGCCGGGCATGGCTTCATAGAGCTGCACGGCGCTAGGCCTTTCGGCGCTACTAGCCGGCTATTTCCAGGCTAAGGGAGGCTCGTACGACTTCACCGGACCACGCCTCTGACAGGATTGTCGGAGGTTGTCGTCTCATGTTGAGGAATATGGATGGCCCGAAGCAGGGCATGTAAAGTGTGGATCGATCGGTCCTGGTGCGCGGGAGAAAACTGGGTCCTACCTATCGGGACCGATTGATATGAATGGCCGATCGGGCCACCTGGCCTGGCTGGGCCATTCATTCACGTGGAATGGATCTGGGCCTCTAAGTTCGGCTTATGTTGTTTGGGCTCATCTGATCAAGCTTGGTCCTAATCATGTTCGAGATACCGGGTTCCGGGGATCTCATCACTAGCCCCTCGTACCCTATCGCCACCATGGTGGTGATCGGGGTTCGATTATCAGATTGAGATCGTTTGTGGCATCAGTGCCCGCAACAACGGAAAAATGTACCCGAACTGGTCGTAACGGCGTCCTTGGGGACCGATCCTGCATTCAGAAATTTCATGATGCGAATTTTTAAATTTGAAATTCATAACGGTTGAGGGTAAAAGCGTAATTCTAGGCTCTGTAATAGCGAACGCCTTTCCGTATTCCAAATGGGGGATAGGCTGTTAGACTGCAGCCGCCTGCAGTAATGACGTGTCACCCCGTGATTAGGTAATACGATGTATAAAGGTCGGGATTTCTGCCATGTGCAGCCATTATCATAACTTTGCGAAAAATTGTTCAAGCCTTAGAACTCTCTTTCGATTTTGCTCGACCGTCTTCCAACTTCAATTCTTTCATAAATCTTAAGGTAACCATCCATGGCAGCCCGTAGGGCTAGGTATCCAGATATATCTGAAATGGACCTCGAAGCATTTCGGGTCAAATTTTCAATCCATGCCCATTATCCCATCTAGAGGGGGAAGGAAGACGTTCCTTGCTTCCTTCCCACCGAGATGAACGTTCCGGCTAACGCCATCCCCGTTAGCTATGCCTCCCTGAGGTCCGGCCTGCGATTTCCTCTTCACCCTTTTGTCGTGGCCGTACTTTGGGAGATTCACTGTCAAACTTTTGCTCTCTTTTCCGGGCAGTTATGTTTACATAATCACCTTTATTTTTTTTGCCATAAACAGAGGGTAGAGCCGACCTTAAACATTTTTTTAACCTATTCCTGGTGGGATCCCGTAGGGGAAGGAGGTTGTTAGGGGGTCGCAGGTTGTATTATATAGCGACCCGAACAAAGGAATGTATTATCGTAGAAAAGGAAGATTCCTTCATGAATGGGAATCTTGCAACGCTTGGATACACATCCCGAGGGAGGACCTGTTGAATGTTACCTTCCTAACTTCCCATCCTGACATCGGGAAATTGGACCGAAGCCGGTTCAATCCATCCCGCCAGGATATTGCCAACACCTTAGCAATGCTTCCTCCTCCCGATAGGCGTCTGAAACGGATAGACATCCTTCGGGAGAAAAGCTGCTAGAGATCGGGGTAGCAGGAGGAACTGGCGCCCCTGCCCCAAAGAGTATCTTCTCTAGCTCCGACTCGTCGGGATAAGAAGAATCGGGTACGACTTTAGATTCCTTTAGTTCATATTTCCTGATCCTTATTATTTTTGTTTTGCAGATTCCACTGATACAATGTCTGGAAACCGACTCGCTGCAGTGGCCGTTGCTGCAAAAGCCAAATAAGATGCTCAGCTGCAGGTGTCCAAGCCTAAGCCCAGTGCCGTGGCTGGGCCTTCAAGATCAGCGGGGAGCTCCAACAGCTAGAGGCCAGAGCCCCGATCGATGGATGAGGTGGACGAGGTGATTTCTAAAATGATGTGCTCGTTAGGCCTTCCCGCCATGTACAGAATCGGAAATAACTCCCCTCTGGATCTTAAAGTCGTGCGGTTGTTGCTGCAGGGGTCAATGCGGATGGAAGACGTCCGCCCATCCTCCAGCTTAGCGGATAGAGCGCCGAGACCTCCAGTCTCCACGTCAACGAGCAAGCGAGGCCCCGAAGAGGAAGCCCCAAAGCAATACAAAAGGTTGCGTTCAGCTGTGAGCAGGCTTGCAGCCCCGATCCCGACGAAAGGGGTCACCATTGGGGAGAGATCGGCCCCGCCCTCGTCTAACCCCGAGGCCATTGGGGAGGCTATTCAGGAGATGGTAGTCTCCGTTTCCAAAGCCCGGGGACCGAAAAGGGTCCCCCCTTCATGGAAGGATGCAGCCCTCGAAGAATACCGGCTCTTGGGGATGAAAAATCCGCCCGGTATTGACGGCGCGCTTCCTGGCCTGGTGCTAGCCTATCTGGAATACCAGGTTGTGGTAAGCTATATTCAGCTCTTGCTGCCCCGATCGGGTGTGTGTTCATACTCCAATTTGTTTCTTGCAGGAACATAGAAAGGCTTTGGACCTTTCATCTGTCGTCCAGCTAAGCCGAAGCATCTCTTCGGCTTTTGAAGATCTGGAAAGCCAACTTGCCTTAGCTCAGCGGCAAGTTGAGATCAAGAAGAAAGAGTTGGAATCGGTCCGAGCCGATCGGGACCGTCTGAATGGAGAGTTGCTTGGAGCGGGTACTAAGCTTTCCCTAGCTGCTTCTAAGGCGGGAGAGGCCCAAGCAGCTACTAACTCCGCCACGGCCCGCGTTTTAGAACTGGAGCATCAGATTCAAGAAATATCTGACGATAGCAACAGACTTCTCCTTCGGTCCCAGTAAGAAAGAGATGCCTTAAAGGAAGAAAGGGAAACACTGAAGGAAGATTTGGTTAGGGTCCAAGGAGCAACTGAGTTCGCGGTTCGGGAAACCCTTTTGGGTTTTGTCCGATCGCCCCTGATGTTTGCCTTAGCGGCAAACGTTTACGGACCGAGCGTCTCTCAGTATATGGATAACATGAATGACCAAATGATTAGCAAGTTTGGTCTGAATTCGGAAGATGATTGTTGGGAGACGATCGATCCCCTAACCAAAGATGGAAACTTCCGTGAGATCCTAGAGCTAGAAGAACCCCCGTTGGAGAACGATCCCAACTATCCACTCTTTGACCTGATGGAGAGATCGATCAACGAAATAGTTGAAGAAATGGGGAAAAAGGTGGAGGATCTCAAGACATGGATCGTGGAGAAGTCTGGGGAAGCAGATAAGGAAGAAGGATAGATAGACTAAGCTTTAAACCTTCCAGTCCCTTCCCTTCTGTATTTGTAAACTCCGTTTCTTAATAAAATGTCTTTTCTGATAAGTGTAAGCTCGGGGTTCAAGGTGAACCAGGACCGAACGGTTCTCTTAACTTAACTTTGAATCCTGCTGGGTTTAGTACGTTAGGGGATACCAATTGCGACAACAGACCACACTTGAATCCGTCCCTATAAAATATTATGACATTGGCGGCGCTGCCTTGGTTCTTTATAAGTCCCATGACAAATTTAGCCAAAGCCCCGGTTCTTAAAATAGTCCCATGGCGGGCTTTGGCTTGCACTTTGACCGGCTAACTCTGTCCTTGTTATCTCGTCCATCGATCAAGCACAAGAAAGCAAGAGTTGCTTCTAGGTGGTGGGTGCCGTTGAAGGGGAAATTGAGTTCGTAGTGAGTTCTGGGAGTTTTGCGATTCATCTAAGTACTCAACAAGCGTGGAAGCAACTGACTCGTCAGAGCGGTCACACTACTTGGGAGCCTTTTGGATGGATTGCTACAGTCACCAGTCCAAACTCGTCCAGAAAATCCAACTTCGAGATCGGTCACTCGCATAGCTAGAAATAGTTTGTATTGCACCCATTGTAACTTATTCATGTTTGAGAAACATTTTACAATTCAGAATTACCGAATAAAGTCAAATGCTTTATATAAAATAGCGCATTAAGTTCATAACATTCCAGGTTCGGGGGATCTCACTTCCATCCAAATGATCTAACTTATAAGCCCCAGCACCTAGGTTCTTCAGAACCCGAGAGGGCCCTTTCCAATTAATGTACAGCTTCCCAACGTTTCTCTGAACTCTTACATTCCTGAGAACGAGGTCGTCTTCTGAGAATTCTCTGGGCACGACCCGTTTCTTATGAGCTTGCTTCATTGTTCTTTGATAAGCACACATGCGCGCATAGATGGCGTTCCTTTTCTCTTCAATCATTTCCAAATCTAAGGATCTTCGCTCATGATTCAGATGCTTGTCATATTGGGTTATCCGAGGTGATCGTATGACTACCTCCACTGGACTGACCGCTTCGGACCCATATACTAAAGAGAATGGATATTCTTGGGTCATTGAACGGGGAGTAGTGCGGTAAGCCCATAGAACCTCGTAGATATGATCGTGCCACTTTCCCCCAAAATCTTCCAACTTAGTTTTTAATCCCTTCAAGGTAACCTTGTTGGACACCTCCGTCAATCCGTTGGTCTGGGGATGAGCCACTGACGAGAAGTGCTGGGCGATACCCAATTTGACACAAAGATCACGAACGGCTGGTACTAAAGCTCGAATTGAAGTCCATTGTCTGGTACAAAAGCTCGAGGTACTCCGAAACGGCTTATGATGTTCCTCCATAGGAAGTGCTTCACAACCTTTTCTGAAATAATAGCCACCGCTTCAGCCTCGATCCACTTTGTCTAATATTCAACAGCCACAATGCAAAACTTTCGGTGTTGGACCGATCGAGGGAACGGTCCTAGGATATCAATCCCCCATCTGTCAAATGGACAAGGAAGTGGGGTCATCGACAAGGATGCTCCTGGCAGTTGGGGGACCGGAGAATGGTGTTGGCAAACAGCGCAACGTCTTGTGTACTTCTTAGCATCCTCAAGGAGCGTCGGCCAGAAATACCCGGCCTAATAACGCAATGATATAGCGATCGGGCCCCATAATGTATACCGCACATCCCTTCATGAACATAAATCATGACGACCTCAGCCTCTATAGGGGATAGGCATCGCAATAGCGGTCCTTCAATGCTTTTCTTGAATAAGTGCCCGTCATTTAGCACATATCGCGTCGCTCGGGTCTCAATTTTCCTGGCCTCTGATGCATTTTCCGGTAGATGGCCATTGGTCAGATACTTGACAAAAGGGGTCATCCACGTGGTGTCTACAGGTGAGTCAACGGCGTTTATCTTTAAGTTCTGGAGTTCATGGCATAAAGCCCCCACCTCCTCAAACGACTGTTCGGTTACAGAGATTTCAACCGAAGGTCGATCCTGAATATGGACCGATATTGTGCCTGGTCCAACGTCTGGTAAGCCTGCAGCCAGTCTGGTTAACGCGACGGCCACCTTGTTTTGTTCTCTAGGCACGTGGTCAAGTGAGAATTCACGGAACTTTTTTGATATCTCCAATACCTTCGCATGGTATAACTTCATGGTTGGCTCATATGTTTCAAATCATCATGCGAATTGCTCCACCACCAATTTGGAGTCTGAGAACATTCGCACCTTAGCAACTCCCATCTTTTGGGCTAAGGTCATCCCCGACAACACGACCTTGTATTCCACCACGTTATTCGTTCCAGAAAACAAGAACTTGACCGTGGAGTGGATAACGTCGCCTTGAAGTGTAGTAAGGGTGATGCCCGCTCCCTTTCCCCCGAAGGTTGATCCGTCAACATAAATGACCCACCGGTCGTCCTCTTGGTTCAGAAATATGAGCGATCGGGTCATCTCGACCACGAAATCCGCGAGGACTTGATCTTTGATTGCCCTTCGGGGAACGAATTCCAAATACATGGAGCTGATCTTGATTTTCCACTTGGCCAACCTTTCATTGGAGTCTGCCTCACTCAAAACTGCCTTCAAAGGCTGATCAATATACACATAAACCTTTCGGCCTTCGAAATAATGCTTAAGCTTAGATATAGCTTTCTGCAAGACCAACATGAATTTCTCCAAAGTAGTGTTTCTGGTTTCGGCTGGTACCAGGGAATGGCTCACATAGTAGACATGTCGGTGAATGTCATCCCCAATTGTTACCAGAGCTGCGCTGACTGCAGCTTCCGACACGGCCGAATATAACCCTAAGGGTTCGTGGCAAGTCAGGCTCACCATTACAGGAGGAGTGCTCAAATAAGTCTTCAAGTCGGAAAATGCCCGATCGCACTCTTCGGTCCAGCAGAGATGCTGGCTTTCCTTAATGTCCTGAAAAAGGGGAGGGTCCGGTCCGTGGACCTAGAGATAAACATGTTCAGCGCTGCCAATCGGCTAGTTAGCCTCTGAAATTCTCGCTTGTTTATCGGAGATTGCATGTCAATAATTGCTTGGACTTTCTCCGGATTAACCTCTATACCTTTCTCAGAAACATAATATCCAAGGAATTTGCCACTTCGAATCCCGAACAACACTTGTTTGGATTTAGTTTGAGCTTATATTTACGGCATACTTCGAAACAACGAGACAAATAAGGAATATGATATTCATCATTCATGGACTTGACAATCATGTCATCAACATACACTTCCATAACGTGGCCTATTAAATCCCTAAAGATCTTGTTGACCAACCTCTGGTATGTTGCTCCGGCGTTCTTTAAGCCGAAAGGCATAACTTCGTAACAATAAACGCCGTCTTCTGTCATGAATGATGACTTCTTTTGATCTTCCTTAGCAATGAAGATCTGATGGTACCCTGAGTAAGCGTCCATGGTACTCATCATTGTGCTGCCAGCCACAACATCTACCAATCGGTCAATGTGCGGCAGTGGGAAAGGATTAGACTCACAGCTCTTGTTGACGTTGGTAAAATCAATGCACATCCTCCACTTCCCATCTTCCTTGGAGACCACCACCAGGTTTGCAACCCATTTAGTGTAGTGAATCTCTCTAATGAAACCCGACCGCAGCAACCTGTTCACCTCGACCCGGATGATTTCAGTCTTCTCAGGAGAATATCGTCTCCTCTTTTGCCTAATAGGTTTGGTTCCAGGCTCAGTGTTGATCCGATGCTCGCTCTCGGATCGGTCAATCCCCTACACATCTTCCGGGGTCTAAGGGAATATGTCCACGTTGTTTCTCAGCAAGCGGACCAACTCTGCTTCGAAGGTTAGGGTCAGATGTGCCCCGATGCGAGTAGTCTTGGTTGAGTCATCCTCAACCAAGTTGATAAACCTGAACCCCACGGGTTCCATTGCTTGCCTCGGGTGCAGGGGCTCCTCGAGCAAATCCACCCGAGCTCTCTTGATCGGTGCCAAGGTTCGGCACGAGCTCATGTAGCACTGTCTTGCTACTTTCTGGTTCCCCTTGACAGAAATCACTCCATGAGTAGAGGGGAACTTGAACAACATATGGTACGTAGAAGGGACCGCCTCAAACTTATTGAGGTCGGTCCGTCCAATAATAATGTTGTAAGCCAGATCGACTTCAACGACTATGAATTCCAGGGTTTCCGATCGGTTCTTGCCCGGTTCTCCCAGAGTGACCGGGAAAAGAATTTTCCCTCACTGGATAACACTTTTCTGGTCGAACGACCAAAGGGTTATATTGGCGATAGGGAGATCATGAGCCGCGGCTCCTAGCATCTCCGCCACTTCACGCTTCATTAGATTGCATGAAGCCCCGGTGTCCACCAAAATCCTATGGATCCGTCGGTCGGCGATGACTCCAGTGATGATGAGGGGATCATCACACGGATCTGTAACCCCTTCTCGATCGGATGCGGTAAAGATTATATCACCCTCGAAGGTAGAGGACCGCTCAGCCGATTCATATTTGACCAGCGCCACAGATTCGGAGCTTTTCGGGAAACTCCTCACGCGCTGCTCTTTTTCGGTCCCTGACCGACTCGTTAATCCTTATTCCGTCGGAGATAACATAAATATCTCCGACGACCTCTCTTTCTCTAGGCACCTCCTCATTCGGGGGAGGTTGGGTGCCCACTTCGGCAGGTGGGGGAGTTGGCTGCTCCCGCCTATCACCTTCATTTCGCGGGGCTCTGCCGCCACAACCCCGCCATCTCCTCCTTCTGCCCTGGCCACGGTTCTCTTGACCGTGCTGGCCTTTATCCTGTTCGGGTTGGGGGGACCTTCGGTCTCCCGCCCGATCGTTGTAGTGTCGGGGATGACCCCAATTATCTCTCCCCCTCGGCCTGTGACGATCGTCACCCTAATGGCCCGTTCGGGGAGAATCTGTCCGCTTGCCCCTGCGATCATCATGATCGGGCTTCTCCTTATTCATCGTCGCTACTGTCTCTCGCAGTAGTGGACATTTCAATGTCTGGTGATCGCGGTTGTGATGCAACTCGCAATAGACCCTATTGTCCTCCTTCTTCGGGGGGAAGACCTTTTCAGCCATAGCTGCAACTTCCGGCGGCTATCTCATAGGGTAGGATACCCTATGATCACCTACGGGATCAGAATTCCCGCCAGGCTTTCGATATCCCGCTCCGAGGGCTTCATCCACCTTGATGTACTTGTTGATTTTCTGAAGGAGCTTTCCCAAGGTGGACGGTGGGCTCTTCACAAGGCTGGCCGAAAGGTCACACGGTCCCAAGACCTGCTGCAAGATATCGATTTTGTCTCGGAGCTCCAACTTGATACCCCGAGCAGTTCGGTTGAACTTCTCCATAAAAGAACGAAGACTCATCTTTGCCGGGACATACTTCATGTCATATAGTTCCTGCCTACTACGGGGCGGTCGTACATTTGGAGCAAACTGCTCCGAGAAAGCTAGGATGAATCCGCCATACGACTGTATGGATCGTGTTGGTAAGTTCTTGAATATGGAAATTTTGGGATATAAATTTCCAACATTATACAACTTTGGCGACAAGAAATTCAAAACACCTAAACTTTGTGGGCATTGTGGAATCTCCCCCTATTAAATGAATCATATTTTTATTGGGAATAAATGTTAAAATAGTATAAATGGTGATTCTTATAAATTTTTAAAAGATAAAAATAACAATCAAAATTTTAAAATCTATGTCTTATAATAATTATATATTTGATCACCTAAATATTCACGTTTAAGATTGACTCTAATTTCTTTTAATATTTTAAAGACATCATTAATAAAATGGTGTTGTATTTGACCCTCTTGCCGTTAAAATAATATAATGTTATGTTTGCAAATTAGGAAAATTCAAGTAACACTTAAGTTGTTAAATCATTAATTGATAATGTTCACTCGAAATACATTTTGAAACGGTTTGAAACTTCGAGTGTTAAATACGACATTTTTAAATTTTTGGGCAATAGTTTTACACTATGTTATATTTGGGGTTTCATTAATTTTCATTAAAAAATTAATCATTTGATTTCTATAATTTTAAATAAATACGTTTGATTTCATTTTACTTAATATTCATAATTAAAATAATAAAATATATTTTTAAGCAACAAAAAACATTATACTTTTATTATGTATCATACTTCATTCATTAACTATATTGTGTATAATACATCTATGCCAATTAAATTTAATATATTATGTTTAATTAATTATAATATAAAGATATAAATTTATTAATTATTAAGTTTATGTCATAACATACATTAATTTGATATATATCGGTATTGTTATTATGGATAATATCGGAGTATCTCGATCGATATACCAATCATCATTGTATTATCAATTACAATCAATATAATACGAAAATTATAATTTTAAAATATTGGTAGAAAATATATTTTTAAAATATTTTAAATATAGAAAAAGTTATAAGAATACCAAATATTAATTTAACTTATAAAGATTGATTTCTACAATAAGAATATCATTACCAATAATTAACATTTACATAAAAAATGATATAAAAAATAAAAGTTAAAAGCTAATAATTATAAGTGTTTAGAAATTGTGATATTAATATTAAAAATAATAAAGAAGATATATACAAAGAGAAAACTAAGGTGTAAAAAAAGATGAAGTTTATGACCTAATGCATTCCAAAAAATGAGCATACTAATCATCTTTTGTTTTTTTGATTGAAACTTAAAGTATATTCATAATTTTCAAAAGAAACTGTTTTATTTATTTTATTATATTAATTAGTTAATTAAATGTAACAAATTAAAACGATTATTTCTAATTTTTAAAAATCATTATATCATATGGCCATACTGGTCCACTTCTCCATGAGGTTTTTGTTAGCACACATGTGAGACAACTATCAATTTGATTGTGAATTTATAATATATAGTTATATAATATCATAATAAATCTTGATGTTTATATACATGTGGATTGTGGACCTTTATTAGGTTTTTTATAAAATAAAATAATTATATTGAACAATACATGTGGATGTTATTATTAACATAATAATAATGTATTCTAGTTTATAAGAGAAGTTACTCATATTGTAAAAAAATAATCAAACTAATTATTTATGATATATCATTACTCTTATAAACTATAGTTATACTTTCATATATAATATGTGATTTATAATTTCAACACTCCCTCGCACCAATTCAAACTTCCTATATTTTTGTATGTTTACTTTTCATAGTACTTAAGTTATAAATCAATCTATTTTATTGTCTATAGTTTTTTGTATAAATTGGGATGTATTAGTCTGAAATCTATTATAATATAAATCAATTACTCATGATATTATATAAATTCTCAATATGTGATTAACACATTGATCAGGGTTACATTTTACACAAAACTCATGTAATCTACAAAAATTGAATCTCGAACATCTAGTCTATAGATGATGGTTTTGAATTAGAAAAAGATTGGAGGGAGTTTGTGAAGCACGTGAGGGGGCATGGCATGGCATGGCATGTATATTAATCAAGCATTGTCTCTTTTTTCCATCTCTTTCTGCTTTCTCCTTTTGTCTTCCCTATCGCTTTCCATTTCCCTCACCTTCTCCCTCTCTTCTTCCTTCCTGAATTCTTTTTCTGACCTAAGTCTCTCTCTCTCTATTCACTTCCTTCAGGAGGATTCAGTCAATTGTAGATCGAGATCGAGGTGAGTTTTCTGTATTTTGTTTCTTTTCTTTGGTTAGAGATCCGTTGAATAACCCATTGGAGGATTGGAAAGCAGGTGAACGGAGACGAATTTGTTACGAGAGATGACGACGGCGGGACAGTTTGGAGATACAACCTATACCAAGGTGTTTGTTGGTGGATTAGCTTGGGAGACTCAGAAGGAGACTATGAAGAAGTATTTTGAGCAGTTTGGAGATATTTTGGAGGCTGTCGTCATTACCGATAAGAGTACGGGAAGATCCAAGGGTTATGGATTTGTGAGTTTTAATTTCAGTATTTGTTGATGAGATTTTTCGCACCAAGTGTTCGATGATTTGTCTATTCGAATCGTAAGTTTGTATTCGTTGAATTGTATTAGGTGACTTTTCGTGAGGCGGATGCGGCGATGAGAGCTTGCGTTGATGCTACTCCAGTGATCGACGGTAGGAGGGCCAACTGTAACCTTGCTTCATTGGGCGTTCAGAGATCCAAACCTTCATCTCCCAAGAACGGTAATCAATTATCCAACTCCGATCCAGTCTTTTCTATTTTTTCTTTTTTCTTTTAAGACTGGAATCTCATAGTTTTTTAGAAGCAAAAATAAATAAAACTAAAGCGTATGAAGTTTATCTCTAACCACGAGTAGTATGCACCACTATAGGAGTGGGGCGTATGATTCAAGAGAAGTCGGTCGGGAATGCATGACAGCTAGTCACGCGTTTCTGCCTTTTCTTTTGTTACGTGGTACCGTACCTGTACCAACGATTACTTTTTTCCTTTTCCATCATTCAATTAACATCATCTTCATCCTTGACAAATAAGGAACCAAACCCAATCCTCCTCTGATGACCACTTGTATCATTGTGAAGTGGGATACAAGGCTTAGTGGTCTGACACCATCTTTTTTTACAGTAGACTAATTTTTGTTGCATATAGGAGGAAGAAACACAAGAAATTTGGTGGGTTTTCATCATCAAGGTGGCTTTCAGGCTGCAGCGGCCACAGCAGCCGCTGCGACATTCGCTTCAACTGCAACCTTCCCAGGTTATTGCATTCAACAAGGGATTCCTTACAATCAGATTTATGGGTGAGATTTTAGTTGTTCTTTCTAGAGTTTTAATGATTGGAAAATAAAACCCTAATCAAGAACTAATGTCGTTCACAATCCACTCATCACTGATCTTCAGATCTTACAAATTACATATATCTGCTGCTACTTTGTATGAATGGTTGATAGATTTATCCTTGCTACACTTTTATTCGTTATGTTGCAGTAAGTACCTAGAAAAGTTACACCTATTATCCCTATATAGTTTGTAGACTGGCCGACTGGGGACTGCTTTTGTTGCTATATACTGTTCTTTCCTTGTAAAAATTTTCTGTATTATTATTCCTTAACTGAAAAAAACTATAATAAATCTCTGCAGGTACACTCCATACTCGGCTGAATATACTTACCCCACGGTGCGTAAAGTTTTACTTACAGATTTATTTGATTAATATTAAATTGAAAAGTTATTTTCTTTATTTTAATGAATAACGACGAGCAAATAAAGTTGTTTTGCATATGATATGTTTGCCATAACACGAAGGATGGGACATACGTGAAGTGATAGACTTTATGTACATATTATACACACGTATTTTATTTTTCTTCAAATGACTAGTAGTTATCAATTAATTATTAAACTTTGTTCGGCAGATGGCCATTTTCGCCTTTGCATTCTCACTTGATTGTTTTTAAAACTTGTAATCTTTTTTAATTAATAATGTTAGCATCAATAATTATTGCTTAAGATAGAGGAGCCTTGTTGACATCTATGTCCGTGTTCTCAACTCTTAAGTGATGAAGTTTCTTTTGCTGATCATATTAGAGCTACTATGGCTTGTATGGAGGCGCAAGTCCAGGCGCGCAATACCCCTTGTACGGGGCTGGAAATGGGCTCTTATCAAGTGCTCTTTACTATCCTTACCTGAGCTTGTGTGAAGGTGCAGCAGGCCATACGGGCTATTACACTAGCCAGGGATACAGTGTCTCGTATCATCCTCGCCACTTGATTCAGTATTCAGCCACAAACACCGCTGCTGTTCACCCTCAGCCGCATTATGGCACGCCTGTATCTCTTGCACCCTCAACTCCCCTTCAATCAGGTTTGCCTAATTTATCAATTCTGTTTTTCAACTTTTGATATATCATATACGGGTATGATGAAATATACAAAAAATAGATAAAAATTGAAATAGAAAAAACAAAAATAATAACATTTGAGTTGCATTTAGCTTGTTTTATATATTATTTGATACAGTGTTATGATGTTTCGAACGACTACTAATACCTATGCTAGTTTGCATTGCTGTGCCGCAGGCATGATGACTCTCCACGCACCAATACCTCATTGTTGAGCTGCAAATATTAATGTCATCTTGTTCACTCTGGTTCATCCTAGAAGTACCTTTGGCCTAACCATGGTTATGTCTCTCCTTGTCCCTGTGTCATCTCTTCTGTCATGCTTGAGGCATTTGGCCATGTCCATGCATTGGGGAAGTCCCCCCTTAAGGGTTTCGCTTAAAAGTTACTACATTGTCCATCTCTGTCCACTTCTCTTTGTAGGAAAAGGTTCCTGCTTGAGAATTCATTCTACATGCATATGCATCAATCTCACCAACTCATGCCTCAAATTAATAGGGGAAGTTGTGATTTTATTTACTTCTAAGCTGCGAAATAGTCGCACTATTCAAAATCAAATTTCTTGATCTTGAATGTTACAAAAAGCATACATTCTTTTTTGAGAATGCCATGCACTTTTCATTTTAAAACAATGTGCTGGAAATATCTAATTCTTCATGAATTTAGATCTCAGTAGCTAACTAGGAACTCGGGGCAGGGTGCGCCCCCGTAGACTCTTCAAGTTGTGAGTATTTTTTTAAATCTCATACTTGTAGTGTGTATTTGCTTTGAAATTTTAAACTAGTTTTTGAAACAGTATTTGGTCAAAGAGTGAATCGTTTCTTCTTATGGAAAGAAGAAAACTCATATGACACTTTTAGTCATTGGGGAAGCTCGCTCTGTTTTTTGTTCTTGTGTAGTGAAAGTGTCTGTTTTCTAGTAAAATCCATCGAGTTTGAAAAGGAGGATGTATTTTTTGTTGGGGTTCTTCTGTCCTTAGCCTCTCGGTAACCATGGTTAGAACTCTGGTATTTGGGTCGTCTATCTATTTGGTGAAAGTGGTACCTTATGTTAAATTTAAATTCTATGGTTTGTAATCAGGAACACTGAGACTTACTTCAGTGACTGGTATTATCATCTTTTTATGCGTGTTATGTAAATTTGTTGGATTATGTGTACTTGTATTGTCATCCATCACTATTATTATTACTATTAGTGTCTCGTTCTTCAGTATAGAAACCTTTCTAGTGATGGTTGCCTAGTGCCCCACTTACAGGTTGTGTAAAGTGTATGTCTTCCAAGTTACGAAATTGTAAATATGATATACT